>JAKOOJ010000002.1:178513253-178920753 GCA_022577455.1 Arizona elegans | reverse complement strand
AAATGCTAACATAAAAAAGAGGGAAGCATAATTATATGGCTGGCAAGGATTAATTCAGATAATTAAAATTAAATTCAGTGGCTTTTTGGCAATTCATTGCCAAGTCCCAGAGAAGGCTTCTTTGTGTAGAAGAATCAATCTAATCAATTATATGGGAGAAGTATAATTGAACTTTTTAAAAGTAAAAACTCTGTTTAATTGAATCAAGAATCCATCTCTGACTGGTCATTGGAATATGAAAGCTGTAACCAGATTAATCCCCATCAAACTACTGACAAACTAAAACTGATGGCTAAGCCTTGACTTTTGTGACGCTACATATTGCCAAAAGCTCTTCCATTTAAAAGAGCTGAGAACAGCCTATCACTGTATTTTTTTTTAAAGGAAACATTAAAAAAAAACACAATATATGTAAACAATGTATAATGGAAATTATTAAGTGGTTAGCACAGGATAATATTCTGATTGAGGTGCAAGTGATGTTAAAAGAGGGAGGTTTTAGATCAGCATTCCCCAGGGAACTAAGCTTGTGTTTGTCATCTTTGACTCAATGTCAGCATCATTGGGACAGGCAACTGTTAAGTTAAAACATTCCTCCATGGACTTTACTCCTAATTGAAATTCTGTATGATGCTATATGGCACCAGTTCTGGGAATATGAAAGCCACAATAATCTGTTTGTTCAAAACCCTATTCCCAAAGGGTTTCAAAACAGTCAAGAAACAGTTGATTTTGTCTCCTTTTGTTTTCAACGTATTTGTGAATTTGATGATCCAGTATGTGTGTAAAGTTTATTTTCATCCCCCAAAGTTAACAGACTCCTCTTTGTGCTTCTATATTCTGACAGTATGACCATTCTCTGCAGTAAATCAAACAGGCTTTTGGAAAAACCTCAAAGTCCTTTGTCAGGTATTGTGAAGAAGAAAATAAAAACAGATTTTACCAAAATGAAAATTATGATCCTCTCAAAAAGGCTTAATTAGATAGAGATGCTCTAAATTATCCCAATGTTTGATCAATTTACGGCTTGCATTTAACTTGGAATATTTTCAAGTGCTCTCAGACTGAAAGGAAGCAAACAAAACTTCTTTCTAGTAGCATCCAAATAAATTCCAGGACTATCCTAAGATTCCTTCTTACTGAAATCACAATTATATTCTGGTTGCCCTTGAATGTTTCAAAGGCAAGAGAGTGGTATAGTCCTATTCTGTATTCAGTGAAAATGTTTAAGAGCTGCATTCTAAATCTGCTGATATATTCCCTATGGGTTTTAAGTTTGGAATTAGGTACATTTTTTGAAGTGTGGGTGTCTGCCATTTTAATTTTGTCTTAAGTTTTTCAACTGATTCTCTGGCTTGCTGGTACTCCAAAGTGATTATACTTTAGTTGGAAACATGAAAATAGAAATCGTCAACATACTATGAAATCTGGAATGAATTTTATAATTGGTTAGATAAGAGGAAAAATGCCAAAAACAAGGGATAACAAATGTCTGGAAATGTATATATCAATGTATATCAATATATCAATGTATATTGAATTTGTGAATGTAATATAGGTTTATTAAATACATGCATAGTTGTTTAGGAAGTAAAATACTGCATACTTGATATATAATGAAATAGGAGATATGTAAATTTGTATATAGATCAAGGAATAGATTACTTATTAACTTGATTTAGACGCAAATGTTAGAAACCAGAGACGTTGACCAATGTCCATTGTTTTACTTTTAAAACTAATAAAATATTAAAAAAAGAAAAAGAAATGGTCATCTATATCACAGAATCTTGATGTAATTTTTGATTACATTAAGACTGAAGCTAGGAAATAGATGGTGAATATAGACCAGCAAAAACTCTTAAGTATAACCCTAACCTATTTAAATGAAAGAGCTAAAATGAGGATATTTACATCTGCAATCTATTGTTTAATGTTGCCTATGTAGAGTTTCAAATTTAGCCTTATTGAATGCTGAAAGAGAAAAACCTTCTTTTCTTTTTGGAAAGGAAAAAAGCATTCCAGTCAAAATAAATTTGTTCATATTATATTTAAGAAATAGAGACACTTTCTATTTGCTGTGAGAAACTCTGGGTTATTATTCTGAACTATTAATACCACTTCTAACCACATATAATGATAGGATGATTATATGTATAATTCAATTACTTGTAGATAAATAATCAGTTATTACAATAAAGTGAAGTAAATTGTGTTCTGTTCCTTTCTGTTTAATATATCAGACTCCAAGCCTTACTGCTGTATAGGTTGAAGTATAAATATAAATAAAGACTGTTGTTTGATTAAATTATCAGTTCTGAAATATTGCAGCAGTTCTTGTAAGGATGTATAATGCATTTTTGGTTTATTTAAAATTCAAGTGAATTCAGTAATAAATCTGTTGTGTTCTGTTTAAAAACATGCACATACACACATAATATTTGAAAATAAAATGGAAATATTTCCTAAAGCAAATGATGTATTTTATTCCCTATATAACAGTACTTTTGTATGCAGTTTGCCATGAAATAGGATTTTGTGTGTGTATTTATGTTCATATTGAACTAAGAAACTCATTATAAAATGTGAGGATGTGTACAAGTTGAGGAATAATTGTGTTCTGATTTTCATAGTAGTCTGAAAAAATCATGTTAGTTCTGCTTGCTGATAAAAACAAATGGAATCAAGCAACATCCTGTTCTTGATCTGAAGCCCTACTCTTTTTCAAACTGAAACTTCTATCAGGCTAGTCTATAATAAGGCATGCTTATTAGTACCTGCTTTGAAAGAGGTGTTTGGATTACATGAGAGGGAAGAACTTGTACACACCTACCAGTTGAGACTGCTTTAACAAATAAGAGAAATTTATTATAAGAGACGATGGATGGATGGATGGATGGATGGATGGATGGATGGATGGATGGAGATATATCTATATATAGTGTTTATCGAGACACCTGGTCTACCCCAACATGTGGGAGGGGGCATTCTGCTCCCTTTCGGCTTTCAGGTCCAATCCAGCAGTCGCATTCACGACAAACCATTTTATACCAAATTTATATTTTGCTGATAAAAAAATAAAGGGAGACTAGTATAGATCTATTTCAAGCTTTTTAGCTCTCATCAGCCAGCCATACCCTTACTTGGGTATTCGAACTTGGGCTGCTTGCATGTTAGGCAGTTGTATTTATTTTATTTTATTTTATTTTATTTATTGAATTTATATATCACCCTACTCCTGAAGGACTCAGGGTGGTGAACAATCAAAAGATAAAATACATATAATATAAATGTTAAAAATTCATTAAAATACAATTAAATAATTTGGCCCAGAAAACAAAATTTAAAAACCCCAAATTTTATAAGACAAATTTAAAATTTAAAAAATTTAAAAACAATTTTAAAAAGAAGTTAGGCCAGGCCAGCCTGCTGGAATAGGAATGTTTTGAGGGCATGGCAGAAAGCAACACAGATCCTCCCTATCTCTGGGGGGAGCTCGTTCCAGATGGCGAGTGCTCCCACAGAGAAGGCTCTCCCCCTGGGGACCACCAGTTGACACTGTTTGACCGACGGCACCCTAAGAAGCCACTCTCTATGGAAGCATACTGGTCGGTGAGAGGCTACTGGTGGCAGAAGGCGGTCTCATAGATACACTGGTCCTAGGCCATGGAGCGCTCTAAAGGTGGTAACCAAAATTTTGAAGTGCACCCAGAAGACCACCGGGAGCCAGTGCAACTCGTGCAGAAGGGGCGGTCACATGGGAGTGCCACATCGCTCCCATAACCACCTGCGCGGCTGCATTCTGGACCAGCTGGAGCCTCCGGGTGCTCCTCAAGGGGAGCCCCATGTAGAGAGCATTGCAGTAGTCCAGGCAGGAAGTGATGAGGGCATGAGTGAGTGTATTTAGCGAGTCCCGATCCAGAAAGGAACGCAGCTGGCGAATCAGTTGAACCTGATAAAATGCCCTCCCGGCCATAGCTGTCAGATGCCTTCTAAAGACAGCTCTGAGTCCAGGAGGACACCCAAGTTGCGGACCCTCTCCATGGGGGCCAACAACTTGCCCCTAATAGTCAGGGATGGCACCAACTGACAGATCGGGATGTTGGAAACCACAGCTACTCGGTCTTGGATGGGTTGAGCCTAAGTCTGTTTCTCCCCATCCAGATCCGTACAGCCTCCAGGCACCGGGACATCACTTCAAGGGCATCATTGGGGTGGTCCGGGGTGGAGATGTACAGCTGTGTGTCATCAGCGTACTGATGGTACTTCACCCTGAAACCACGGATGATCTCACCCAGGGGCTTCACATAAATGTTGAACAGAAGGGGCGAGAGGACCGACCCTTGTGGCACCCCACATACAAGGGGCCTCGGGGTTGACCTCTGTCCCCCTGCCAACATAGACTGCGACCGGTCAGAGAGAAAGGAGGAGAACCACCACAACACGGTGCCCCCCACCCCTAACTCTTCCAGCATGCAGCATGATACCATGGTCGATGGTATCAAAAGCCGTTGAGAGCACTAATAGGACCAGGACAGAGGAACAACCCCTGTCCTGAGCCCTCCAGAGATCATCAACCAATATGACCAATTATTATGCTATTATTATGATCATCAACCAATGCGACCAAGTATTCACCACTGAGCCACAAGTTCTCCTCCTTCATCAGCTTGAGCCTCCTCCCTTCATCAGCTTGAGCCTGGTTTACTGAGACCAGGTGTCTTGGTAAACACTTAATCTTTCTCCTGGCTCAAGCTGATGAAGGGAGGAGAACTTGTGGCTCAATGGTGTGTGTATATATATATATATATATATATATATATATATATATATATATATATATATATATATATATATATATATATATATATATATATATATATCCGTGTGTGTGTGTGTGTGTGTGTAGTAATAATAATTGTTCATTACTGTCTTTTAGTATAAAAAGTGATCAATGTTCCCCCAAACCAAATGTTAAAGTTAATTTTATTGATTTTTTGTAAGCATGTAATAACAAAAGATAATACAAACTAAACTCAGAAAGGAAAAGAAAAAGAGAGAATTGAAAGTTCAAGAACCATATACAGTATGTAAATTTATTTTTGAAAGACAATACAAATATTTTTCATGTGAATGGGAAAGACTTGGTACCATTTATACAGTAAATGACCAAAATAAAGAATAAGTTAATTTTTGAAAAAAAGTAAAGGGCATCTTTCTGATATAAAAGATTATCCTTTATAATAAAGGGCATATGATCACTATATTTGTAGTGCAACTTATAATCAGAAGCTATATGGTTAGTCAGTGATGTCATCAACATAAACTCCATGTGATGATGTCATCAGGTCATATACCCTACCCAATATTATTATTACATATTCCCATTAAGAGAAGGCTGCTTTAATTTAACCTTCAATTGACTTGCAAAGATCTGTAGTAACTCTAGAACTTGAGTGTAATGAAATCCTGTGTTTTCAAGCAAACCCTATTTTGTGTACTTTTGCAAGAAGGAACTTTTATTTTAGCTGAGTTCTTAAAATTAGTGCTTTGAATGCAGAAAAAAGACCATTTTAATCTATAGTTTGATATAAAAAAACCAAGTCCTGAACCCTATCCTAATCAAAGCTGCTTGCTTCTCCTAAAGTTAATTATTAATATAAACTCTCCCTTTGAATACAGCATGCAGAGGTAACCCTAACCCTGAATGCTTTTGAAGTAAATAAATGCCTTTGAAGTAAATACAACTCTAATAAATTTATAATTTTGGTTATCTTTTAAAATCAGCACCTTAAATGCAGGAAAAATAACTTTTTAACATTTCTGAATACTAAAGACACATGTTTTTGCAAAGCCACTGGAAAGCTGCACCAATTAAAATACAGGAAAAAGAACTTTTAAAGCTATAACTTCTTATTCTGATTTTTCCCCCCGAAAGACACATAACAACATATACGTTGTTGGAATCATACCCACACCCACAAGCACACATACACCCACATGCAACCTAAAATACAAAGAAAAAAATCAATCTCTTTGATTAAATAATTTCTTGCAATAGCAGCCTGCAAAAGAAAGAGATAGAAAGCTATTAAACTGAATATCCAGGTTTTTATGTTACAGATATTCTGGTCTAAAAGTTTTTATTATGTGAAAATCATATACATCTTTGTGCTCATTGATCTCTCAGTGGCTTTTTATACCATCAATCACAGCATGCTTTGGACCAGGTTTAGGGATTACAAATGGGGGAGAATATTTTACAGTGGTTCTCTTCCTTTTTTTATGGCTGGTTCTAGTCAGTATTAATTGGGTGGAGATACCTAGGTGGGAATGTGGGGTGCCACTGGGTTCAATTCTCTCTTCTCTCCTAATCAACAACTACACACAACCACTGTAAAGTCATCTTGGAATTTGGTATCATCATTATGCTGATGACATCTTTTGACCCAAGGCCAGCCAAGTTAGTCTGTTAAAATCCCATCTCTACTTGATCAAGATTAAGTGACTGAGAATTTTATGATCTTCTGGTTCTAGTGATACTCTTATCTTCGATATTGCATAGGGTTGTGTTTCCTCTTTAAGGTGGTATGCAATCTTTGAGTCTTCATGGACTTACAGATCTTCTCAATGAGCAAGTGCAGCTGTGGCCCAAAAGCCACAGCTTTGCATAGTTTCACTTAGTGCACCGGTTGCATATTTTCTTGGATCTGGAGGCCCATCAGTCACTAACTCCCTAGTCTCCTGGGGACTAAATTATTCCAACATGCTCTATAGGGGCCTGCCTTTGAAGACTACTTGCAGCTTCATCTGGTCCAGAGTCTAACGGTTCACTTAGATATGGGATTGCCTAGGTATGTACATGTGATATGCTCCCGTACTTGTCTACAGAAATTCCAATAGAACAAAACTTATCAACATTTATTGAAATTTTAAAATATTAATCTGCTAGCAGAAGACAACATTTTCCTAGTCAGGTAAATGGCTATTTGTATGAGAAATAGGATGTATTTGGCACTACATATCATTACAGCGGCGAGATTGACATACGCTCAACTTTGGAAAAATCAAAATATCCCAACAGAGGAGGCTATTATAAAAAATTTTTTAGAATGTGCGGAAGCAGATATGCTAACTAAAAAATTAAAGGATAGAGAGCAAACACAAGTAGGTTTAGCTTGGGAAAAGTTTTATAAATGGTTAGAAAAGAGGAAACTATAACCCACATTAGATGAGGAATGGTATCTATTGAGAAACTTATACTATATAAGATAAGTGAGGTCAGATAGACCTAATTGATATATTAAGGTATATAAGTTGTTCTGTCTTCTCCGGATTATAAAATAGAGTTATAGTACCAAATATTTGTTTATTTAGGCACTACATAGAAGTATGCTTGTTTATTGTTGTATTGTTCTTTGTGTGTCATTTTACGTTGTGTTGTCTTTTCTTTTTAACCGAAAATGTAAATAAAGATTATTAAAAAAAAAAAAGAAAGAAAGAAAGAAATAGGATGCTCTACTACATGGCTATTTGATTTTACTGAGTTGGAATCTCTTTATGTTCTTCAATATTATTTGCTGGGATATTAGGAGCTCTTTGCATGGTAAGCATCATTGTCACCTTAGTATAGCACCTTAGCTGTTTAATTCTTCCTCCTTTGAAAAACTAACAGCATTTGTTTATAACAATAGGAAGTGAGGCCTATATGGCAGAGCTGATGAAGAAGACTTTAAAGTCAACATAAAGAAGTATGCGTCTCTCAGAAAAGGAAGTATGAATATTGCAAAACTGCAACTAAATTTCTATTTTCTGTTAATAAATGGTCAGTAACATACTGTACTTGAATAAGCCATTCAGACTGTATTTCTGGCAATTTGGAAAATAAAATGATTTCTCTTTCCCTCCGTCCCTCTCTCTCCCTCCCTCCCCCCTCCCCTCCCCCTCCCATCTCTCTCTCCCTCTCTCTCTCAACTCTCTCTCCCTCCCTCCATCTCCATCTCCATCTCTCTTAACTCTTTCTCTCTCCACCTCCCACTTTCCCTCCCTCTCTTTCTCTCTCTCTCCCTCTCTACATCTATCATCTATCTATCTATTTATCATCTATCTATTTTCCACTTTTTCATGTTTCTTTTTCATTCCTGATATGCCTTTCCTGCTGCTGGTATTTTATAAAAATCTCAAGAAATAATATTTATTTATTTATTTATTTATTTATTATATTTCTATACCGCCTTTCTCCCGTAGGACTCAAGGCGGTGTACAGTCAAGAAAAATATAGACACACAAACATCATAAAATTGCTAATTAAAATTATTACTTAGTTTGGTCAATTAAATAAAACCCAGAATTAGATAACATTTTAAAAAAAAATCATTCACATGTTCATATGTTTAGCCCCGCCTGTTGAAACATCAGGGTCTTGAGGGCACGGCGGAAAGCACGGAGTTCAGGGATATGATATGATACCGTTTGCTTAAAAGATTTATCTGATTTATCCCTGAAGCTGGTCACAAGATAAATAAAAGGGATCCCAATTTAAGGAAGAAATGACTATATCAATTTTTGTCTGATAATGTCTTAGTTTTTTAAAAAAGTCAGAAGAATGCTGCTGTTTTGTTTTGCTTTTTTAAAAATCTTCAGTCAGTATTGATGAGTGAGAGATGCATAAATGGCATCTTTAACATGCATTTACTGCAATAGCTACTTTGTTTCTTATCTGAAACTATGAATAAATAAATACATCTAGAATGAAAGCAATGTTCTCCCTCACCTCATGAATATGGTAATCTGTCATATTACCATGTTGTATAAAATAAAGAGAACATGACAGCAATAATTTATCATCATCATCATCTTCTCATTTTTGTACTGTACCTAGCAATTCATATAAAAAGAACAAAATAATAATGATAATTATAATTATAATGATGATGATGATGATGATGATGATAATGATAATGATAATGATAATAATAATAATAATAATAATAATAATAATAATAATAATAATAATAATGAATTATGAACAAATGTCCACAATTCATTGGAAAAGAAGCCTTTCATTCTTTGTGGGCTTCAGAATCCTCAACAGTTTATCTTCTATTTTCTGTTTAGCTGCCCAAACTATCTGGCTAAATTGTGACAAATGTCATTTACATATCAAATCAATCACAGTGAGTATCACAGATCAGTAGAGAAGCAACAACAACAAAAGTGTTATCTGTCAGTATTCAGAAAATTAGAATTCCTCCTCCATTTCCCCAACTTTTTGTATATGGGCAAATTTCAAGGCAAAGTGCTTATGAAAGAGTAAGGGGCTTAAACCCCTTCTCCAGTAAGGGGCTACATAGCTGAGAAAAGTGGGTACCAATCAAAGTACTAGTTATCACCTTTCAAGCTGTTCATAGCATAGGACTCCTATCTACCTGTCTTTAACTATTTCTGCTCATCTGATACATCAAGCAGAATGGTTGCACTTTGGGGTCCTATCAAATCAATAGTGCCATCTTCCAGGAGCCAGGAACCACAAGTTCTCTAATGCAGTGCCTGCTCTCTGAAATGATGTCCCCTTCTCCCATCCTGAGATTTGTGTGGTTCCCATCTTTGTGATGCTTAGGAAACAGTTCAAAGCTTGTTTGTTCTTCCAGGCCTTGGGAGAAGGTGGTTAGGGATGGCTGTGGTATCATTTTTTTATGTTTGTTATGTCTGGCGAATATATTGGTGTGCCAATACTGTACATTGATAAATTGTTAAGAATTGTTAAGGTATTGTGTGGCCTCTAAATTTGGAAATGAATGAATGAATGAATCAATCAATCAATCAATAAACATGCTATCTTACTTTAGAAAATAGTGAACATTGAAATGGTAGAAGTGAGCAAAACAGGATGAGGGTTTAGCTCCATATCATTCCAAGTGGACTCTTTCATTTTGTCTGCAAAAGTGAATTGTCAGTATTATTCCATTCAAAGTAAATTTGAAGTTTGTTTTAGATAAACAAACTGAAGTTAGTCATACTGAAGTTTATTGCTTTCTCTTGTAGTAGAAATGTTTTGTAATTGAATCCTGGCTGCTTCAATTGTGACTTTCAGATATTCTGGCATGAACAACCTGGTTGTATTGCACAACTCAAAAACAATTAAATTAAATATTCAATTTATGCAATTTCTGTGGTGTAAACATAATGGCATCTCCAGTTGAGCTGAACATGTGTCAGTGACACATGTTCCTGATGCTGCCTATATGAGGATTAGGATATATCAATATATTTGTTTGTTACTGTATTGCTTTAACCCAACATGAAATATATGCCACTGAGAACTGGTTTGCAATTTTAGTGCCTCCAAGTGCCAATAAATAAATAAGGTTTTCTTGGCAGTGATACAGAAATTGTTTGCCATTGCTTTATTTTGAGTTGCCTGATCCATAAATTAATGGCACAGACTTGCTTCCCGTCACACTACATCCTAAACCAAGAAGTGATTGAATTGTTAGCATTACAGTGTGTCAACTAGACATAGACTTTTGATTGTTTAGACAGCAGGTTAAGAACATTTTATTTTCCAAGGCTTTTAATAAAAATGGAGCCTAGGGAAAACAGCATGTGAAATGCCTCTGAAATAGGAAAAGCCTTAGGGAAATGGCATTCATATAGATAAATAATTCCAAGTTTATTCTGCTTTATTCTGCTTTAATGCTCTGCATTTGATTAATATAACTTATTCCAACTGTTTATTTTAGGGGACTTTGAACTGCAATAATCTCGAAATCCTTTCCCTGGTTGCTGCAGCATTTGTTGCCACATTATGTTCCTAGGTTTCATCTTTTTCCTCTGCTTTGCAACTTCTGCCTTATTTCTTCAATCCAGATATCAGAAACCCATGCACTCCTGCTCCACTCAAGCTGCTACATTCCATTCCCCAGGATTCATCTCAAACATTCCTTCATACTCCAACTTCAAATTTTTCTTTAATTCAACACTTCCAGTTTCCACTTCTCCCAGAATACAGTCCAGATTCCCAGGAGGGAGGGAGTGTATTCCAGAGGAGCAAGAGACTGTGAAGGCAGCTCCTTCATAGGAGTTCTCAGAGTCTATATTTAATGATGCAAGCAATTTGCTTTAGTTTGACAAAATTCTGCCTATGGGCGATGCATAATAAAGAAAACTGTTCAGTTGACACACATGTATTGTGGCCTGTTGGCCATTGGCCCCTCCAGCAGCCGAATCAGAGGAGGAGGTGGTGGTGTTGGAGTCAGGATCAGCATCGGGCAACCTGGGAGACCCAAGGGGAAGAGGGAATGGAGCTGGCAGAGAGAGAGAGAGACAGAGGCAGAGCGTGGGCCATCTGTCAGCCCTCAGATGGAGAGTCAACAGCCCCCAGGTCTGGAGATGGTTGATGAAGAAGAAGAGGAACATCTGGGTCCAGTGCCTGATGTGCGGCTGTGCAGAAGGCAGAGAAGGGGAAAGTGGAGGAAAGCCATGGACCGATCCTGGGGAAGGAAGAGCCACCACTGCTAATGAGGCCCCACCCTCATTTTGTTCTGGGCATAAAAGGCAGGGGGCAGAGATGTGGCAGACAATATTCATTCTCCTGCCGGGCAGACTTGTTAGCCTGAGAGAGAAACTTTTGCCAGGACTGCTGGCATTCCTAATAAAGAAATCTTTTGAGTTCACATCAGAGGGTTTGTCGCGTTTGGGGAACTGGGTCAGAACAATGTCTTGATTTTTAGTGCCCAAATCCATTTCTTTAAATAGCTTCTTGCTTCTGTGCTCACCCACCAGAGTTGCATATGGTTTGCTTCAGTGTATCCTGTTGAATACAGGGTTACTTTTGAACTTTTAATGCTGCTTGCTCAGTTGCCAGTTTTTCAAGTATGTTTAGTTGTTACTTTGTAGGTAGTTCAAACAAAGATCTCAACCTTGGACATTTCCCTACCTGAGCATATTCTAGAACAGTATTTTTTTTTTCAAACTTGGAAACAGGCTGGTTAATGAATTCTGGGAATGAAGTTTACACACCTTAAAGTTGCCAATTTTGATAGATGCTATTCTAGACTCTTGGCTGATCAATTCAAATTGAGGATCTAGAATTGTCCAACCAGTGTTGTGTCAAAACACAGCCCATGAGGATAGACTTCCTATCACTTCAGTTGGGTGATATACTCAAGGTGTTGTAAACCTATATTATAACCTGGTTATCACCTTTAAAGTGCTCCATGGCATCGGGCCTAGCTATCTTCGAGACCGCCTGCTGCTACCAACGACCTCCCATCATCCCGTGCGCTCCCACAGAGAGGGCCTCCTCAGGGTGCCATCAGCCAATCAATGCAGGCTGGTGACCCCCAGGGGGAGGGCCTTCTCTGTGGGGGCACCTACCCTCTGGAATCAGTTGCCCCCAGAGATAAGGAGAATCCAAGACCTTAGCGCCTTCCGCCGTGCCCTTAAAACCCACTTTTTCCAGCAAGCCGGGCTGGCTTAAGAAGAAATTTTAAATGTTTTAATTGGTTTGTATTTTTAATTTTGGGCCAAATTTATATATATATTAATTGTTTTTAATATTTGTATTTCATGTTTTTTAATTCTGGCTGTACACTGCCCTGAGTCCTCAGGGAGAAGGGCGGTATATAAATTTTATATATATATATATATATATATATATATATATATATTTGTACTTTCATGGGATTAAAATATATATCTGAGTTAGAAAAAAGAACACTTTTTAAATATAGTGTCAATGCAATTTATTATTTATGCAATATTTTTAATTTCCATTTCCATTTGCAAAAAGATTAAAAGGTAAGACAAACCTTAGTAGTGGGCTGAAAGGCTAAAAGTCCTCATTCTAAGAGTCCTTTGGCTACGTATTCCCAGTGCAATTATATACATTGAAGAGGAAAATATAAATAAGACATAATAATATACTTTGGTTTGTTTCTCATAATATTTTGTCAGCTTGTCTTTGCTGAAAGGGACTGTGAAAATCAGAAACCCTGAGAAATAGAATATTTCATTTCATTTCATTTATTGGATTTATATACCGCCCTACTCCCGAAGAACTCAGGGCGGTGAACAGCCACAGAATAAAACACATAAATACAAAATTTAAAAACAGAATAAAACCGAATATGCCAGCAATTGTAGAGTTTGCTAAGCTATTTCCCTTTATGGGAGTAAATTCCCTATACTTTTTGATTAGCATATTCACTGAATATAACATGGAAAGAACAGGTTCACCTTTACATCACAGGGACAACAAAAGAAGCTAACAACAAGACAGGAGGGGAAAGTTGTGGAATTGCAATGCTCATGAATAGTAGATGAAACTGACAGAGCAGGAACCGACTGAGTAAGTAATATGGAAACCAGCGTGTGAGCCCCCAGGCTAGCAACCACCTGCTTTAACCAAAACAATCTGCATTGACTGAATACAATATTTTTGTCCTTATGTTATTGCAACACTTTAGTTTCTATGGAAACAAAAAAAAATTACAGACAGATAAAGTCTCCTCAAGAGAGATGGAGAGAGGTCAAAAACAGAGATTCAGTGCAGAACATAAACATTTTGTATCCAACATTGGATCTATGTCAGCCTAAGGAAAGCTCTGTTGTATCTTTTAAAATTCAGCATAGATTGGCCAACCCTTTACTATGAAATTCAAAAACATGACATGAAGATATAACCCTTGTCACTATTGCCTCCCCACCACACACCTCCAGCAACAAGATATTTTGGCAGCATGCTGCCTCTTAGCACATAGCTTTTACATTGCCATGAATATCAAAAGTTCATAGAACTGTCTTCCATGAATTAATGGAGTCTAAGCAAAAGTGTTCCCTTTTGCCCTCGTTATTTTCAAGGATAAACAGATTGAGAGAATCACAAGCCCAATTGCATTTTGTTTTGCTAAATTTTATCCATTGACTGGCTTCTGTGAGAATAGCATACTTATTTTGACCTCTTCCTTACAATGTTGGTGTACTGCATATTGGATCTGTACATATTTTCAGCTAGATCCTCCATGAGAATGTCATAAGAAGGACTATGAGGTAAATACCAAACCTATATTTTATAACAGTTTGAGTTGTCTAGAGTTCTAGCCTTTGCTCTCTTATTTTGAATAGAAAATGTCATTAGTTCTTTAAATATTTGTTGAATGATTATTTGGCAAAGAAAATATTTCATAGAATTATACACGAGTAATACCATTTGTATCTCAAGATGTCACAGTTCATCTATATAGCATGGCTGTTATACAGGCAGACCTTGTTTGGCTACTGCCATTTACATTTACGATGCTGATGAAAAAGTAACAGTGAGCAATCTTCACATTTACAGCCTTCACAGGCCTGTAAAAGCAAAGGAACAAGTCATAAATAGAGTCATGTTTCATTCAGTCATCAGTTGCTTAATGACAGAGTTGACAGTCCCTATTACAGTCACTGAACGAGAACTACCTGTAAGTATTATATTAAGGAACTGCTTATAGGAACTAAATTAAACAGTTGTTTTTCAGAAAGAAGACATCATTGCAGGTATCATGGGATTAGTAATATTGCATCAGATTTCTAATACCCTCTTGGCTTACCTTATCCTATTTGAGATATGGGACTAATTATATCACAAGATCTTGTCAGGCCTTTATTTAACTTAGGCCTCTGTTGTGCCAGTATTGCATCAGATTTTGCACTGTGCTTCTCATCAAAGTGATGAAGAAAACTGTGAAACCTGGCATAGAATATTAAATATAATGAAAATTTTAATAAAATAAATAGCACATCACTACAAAGATAATGAAATAGTATACTTTTGCTATTTATTTCAGGAATTGGCTCCTTTAAATTGGTTAGCAAGTGAGGTAAAAAGTAAAAAAAAAGTAAAAGTAAGCCAACTATTATTGGAACAAGCTTCCAAGATTCTTTGCACAGCTGTTTGTGGCAATGGATGTGATGGATAGGGTGCAGAGAGTATAGCTGAACAGATTTCACTTATCTTCCTTTCACACACAATATAGATGTAGACACCTAAATATAGACAAACCCACACAGTATTTGAACATCACTAGCTATGAAAGGTGGATCAACAGAAATGTTGAATGAATAAAAATAGATTCTTTTCAACTGTGGTGCTGGAGAAATTTGTTGAGAACAACTTGGATTGTAAGAACACCCAATTCAATCCTAAATGAAGTAAAACCAGATTGCTAATTGGAAACCCTAATTATGGAAGCAAAACTAGGAGTGATTGGAGAATATCCTGATGTTAGGCAAAATTGAAGGCAATACAAAAAAACACCACCACCCCCAACCCCAAAAGATAAAGTGGCTAGATAGCACAACTAATAATACAGAATAATACACTTTCAAGAATGTGAAGAATGTGAAGTTGTGGGCAATGGTTCTGGGGAAAAAAAAGATGCCCATTGTTTCACAAAAAGTTCAGAGTGATTGAACAGATGAATAAGCTTTAGCTTGGCTGTGCAATTGGATTGAAAAAAAATTAAAAGGCGTTAGAGTAGTTAAAGTTTCTTCAGGCGTAATTAAACAATTAGAAACTATCTCTTTAATTTAGAATGCCTGGAAAATTGGCAAGAAAGTAAGTTGATTTTTTTTTAAAAAAAATCTGTGGTTTAGAGAGTAAGAAAGAAAATCTGAAAAGAGATTTTGATGTGATAAATGATGCCTAAGGAATCAGTCTTGGTAAATGTGGCAAGAGAAAAATGGCTATGATATGAGTTGAAAAGGAAGAAAATAATTTGCTTGTTGTAAAAAGTTTTAGAGAGAAATTTGTAGAGATTTCCATATTTATTGCAATCATGTATTAATAAAAGGGAGCGTCAAAATTGTATAAAATTATTTTAGGTGAATGTTGACTTATAACCACATAGTACTGGTACTCTCTGTAAAAGTAGCCTTTATTTCCTTAGTGATAGATAATGTTCAATGTTTTATTATTATGGTCTTAGTTTTGCTATATACAGAATTATTATTTTTTGCTTCCACAAATTAAAGCACTCCACAGAAAACACTGGAGGTTTTCTCTTTTTTATGTTTTAAAACATTTCACTTTCCAACTTACAAAGTCAAGATAATCTTTGCCTTTTGCCCTTCTGCTTGGGAGCCTGCTTTCCTGCAGTTTGAAAATGATATGCCTTGACTAAAAATAATAACAATAATAAAGTGCTTTGGTCTATGTGAAAATAAATAGCTAGTTTGAGAAATTACCATCAACAAAATGTGTTGAACTACATTCATTTGCTTCCCTTTGTGCAAAAGGTATTGAATCACTTGCATTTATTTTTCTTGTCCATCATCCACCTGTTTCCTTGGAGAATACTCTGTCACCTTTGTTTTTAAATGAAAGTAACTAGTTTAATTCTATAGAATCAAAAAAGAACTACATGTTCCAGAATAAGAAAGAAGTTTCATTCTACAGTCA
This sequence comes from Arizona elegans, assembly GCA_022577455.1. NCBI lineage: Eukaryota > Metazoa > Chordata > Lepidosauria > Squamata > Colubridae > Arizona > Arizona elegans. Next base: position 178,904,312 of record JAKOOJ010000002.1, on the reverse strand, counting down.
AAGAAAGCAAAACTGTCACCATTCTCTGGAATTCACTCACTTATTAACCTGCTGTCAACTCAGTACTTGAGTATGACTGTCAGAACTCCTATGGTCATAGTGGTACTGTGTAATTTTTTTTAAATTAATACATGGATTATCAATAAATTCACCCAAGCATCCATGTTTCAGGGGCCTCAATGGCATTTGAAAATCTATTGGTGAGATTTGTTATCCTTCACTAATTCTATTATTCACTATTATTCACATTTTAAAAAAATGTAGAGAAAACATTGTGAAATAAACCCAGATAGTTTCTCTCTGCTGATGGCCCAACATACAAAAAAAAAAATAAAATATCAGAGGATATTTGCAGTGAGATAAAGCATATTGTCTTGCTTTTGTTTATTTATTTTTAGTTGACATATACCTCACTTTTCAAAGAATAATCATTCTCATAGGTTCAACATTTAATCACATAACTCCACAACTCTACAACCAAGCAGATTATACTTGATTAGCTTTGTTGTCCTGTCAAAGCTGTAGCTTCGTGTGTGTTTATTTTAGGTCACATTTACTAAATATTTAATTTCCATTTTCCTTGGAATAAGTAATCCACACTGACCATATAAGTAAAGCAATATGAAAATATTTCAGGATAAATTTCTTTCAAATAAATATCCCCAAGACATCATTTGAAATGAGAACCACTTCACAATTCCATGGAACATAAATTGTTTATTATAGATAGTCCATAACCTCTAACCAGTAGTTTAGTGACCAGGCAAAGTTACAACAGCACCAAAAACGTGACTAATGGTTGGTCCTCACACTCATGACCATGGCAGCATCCTGGAGTCTCATGATTGCAACCAACCAATTTGCAATCAACTTGCATCTATGATGGTTGCAATGTCCTGAGGCATGTGATCATTATTTGCAATTTACTCATCTGGCTTCCAACACTCAAAATCAATGGGGAAGTTAGCCTGGAAGGTCACAAGTCATGGTCATGTAATTAACAACAACTTTTATGTGATCATAAGTCATGTATTATGTATCATCACTGGATACAGCAGAAGCAAAGAGGGGAAGGATGTTTTTTTTTTTCTCCCAGATGTTAGATGTATTCTATGAAGCAATGGGCTAGACTACAAAAACAACTGTTTGTAAGCAACACTATTCTATAAATATAGTTACTTTCTAAGAAATTACCTTTATGAGTTTATCTTACATATAACTTGATTTCCCACATTTATAGTCATATCTTAATATCTTCTCCCAGCTTTATCAACATTTTCTAAATGTTTTACACTCGTTGATCGGATTCATTGGCTTCCAAGTTCCTTATAGATAATAGAAAAATGACAAGTTTGCTTATTTCATCCAATACCACATTTCTCTTACAATAGTATATCTCCTATAATATTTGTTATAATTTTGTAGATTTTGCAAAATTAATTGAACCATACACACAGTATAGCTTTACTCAACTCATAGTGGCCTTTGTAAGCAATTATCTAAGGATACTCATGCACAAACATGTACACATATTTTAATACCTTGTCTACCAAAACCTATTCTAAAGCTTAAATTGTAAGAAAATCTCTTTTTTTAGTTCAGAAAATAATATGTTGATGTTTATTTGAATCATAAATGTCAGAAACTTTTAATTTTTATTTATTTATTTTATTTTTTATTTTATATCCAATTTATATACCGCCCTTCTCCCTGAGGACTCAGGGCAGTGTACAGCCAAATAAAAACATAAATTACAAACATTAAAATAGTATTAAAAGGATATATATAAATTTGGCCCCATAATTTAAAAACAATAACAAACCAATTTAAAACATTTAAAAAAGTTAAGCTAGCCCAGCTTGCTGAAAAAAGAAGGTTTTAAGGGCATGGTGGAAGGCACCAAGGTCTTGGAGTCTCCTTATCTCTGGGGGCAGTTGGTTCCAGAGGGTGGGTGCCCCCACAGAGAAGGCCCTCTTCAGCTTCAACCACAATAATACATGGGCAAACAATCCCATGTAACAATCAAGGTAAATTGCTCCAAACTTGATTGCAGAAAATACAACTTCAGCAGCAGAGTAGTCAACACCTGGAATGCTCTACTCAGCTCCGTTGTTACATCCTCAAACCCCCACACCGTCTACTGTGGATCTCATCCCATTCGTAAGAGCAGTGGTGGGATTCAATATTTTAAAGAACAGGTTCTGTGGGCATGGCTTATTTGGGTGGGCTTGGCTTGGTGGTCATGTGACCGGGTGGCCGTGGCTAGCTGATCATGTGACCGGGAGGGCATGGCTATGTGTATAGGGACTACTCAGAGGGCTGAAAAAAGTCCAGGTGGCCATGGCCAGGTGGTCATGTGGCATTGCTTCTTTGCCCTAATGACAGTTTGCTGCAAATGTGAAAAACGGTCATAAGTCACTTTTTCCAGTGCCATTGTAACTGTTTAAATCAAGGATTACCTGTACAAAAATACAAAAACTTTCTTTGCTTGCAAAGCAAAGAATACCAATCCCTAAATAGCAATCATTAGATTAGAAATACCTGCAAACTGGAGTTACAAATCAGGGAGGGTGCCAGAGCATCTTGAGGAATTAAAATAGTTAAAATGCAATGATAACTATCAGCAGCCAACTCTTGCTCATAAAGTGAAACCCTTTAGCAGAGAGGTCATTTAAGCTCTCCAGAATGAAGCAAAGGAGCAGAGTATCTGTTATTTGTTAAACCAATTACCAGAACAAATAGATACAGAACTAGTCAGATTTCCGAAGCTGCTTCTTTTCAGGAACAGAGATTAACATTTTTTCTTCCAAACAAAGCTGAACAGGGAAAATTATCTCATCACTAAACACAGGATTAAACATCACCAAGTACAGAATTAAACTTCACCAAAAACCAATTTTAGACCAAAAGTCAGAAAGGGTATGTAAACTCATGTTTCAATGTCAATCTTTCTAGCTAGCCAAGAAGCCTTGCTGAATTTCATTCATCTTGGTTCCTTGTCATTAAAAGCTTCTGCTCTGTTATTCAATTATTTCTTCAAAGTGCTGATCATTGCATCCCGGCTGGAAGAACTCCCAACAGGGGAGTATTTCCTCCCAACAGTGATGAAAAAAGCTTAAAACAACCCTTCCCCTTTAAGAAAGTCAAGCAAAAAAAAAAAAAAAAACCCTCCGAGAATCTCCGAAACCGGAAACGACAGTAAGTCTAGGCATACTGTCAAAGAGGCAGTTTCTGTAAGCAGGGCAATAAAGATTAGGCTAGGAAACAACACCGAATGTTGTAATTCCTTACAGGATTAACCCTGTAAAATGGGAAAAAACAAAAGGAGATTTCTTTTAACAACCGGTTCTCTGAACTGCTTAACTACTTAACTACTTAATAACCGGTTCTACTGAACAGGTGCGAACTGGTAGAATCCCACCACTGCCTAAGAGGTCCGTAAAGGGGGCGTGCATAAGCACACCAGCATGCCTACTGTCCCTGTCCTACTGTCCCCATTTATTTGTATTCATTTCCTTCGTTCACGTCCATGTTCATATTTATACCTGCTATCTTGTACATGTTTGAAAAACTAATAAGTGAATCAATCAATCAATCAATCAATCAATAATAGAAATATATACTGTAGAGGGAAAAAAAAACAGCCTCCAGATAACAAATTTATGATGATACTTCTTCAGCAGTGTTCATATTCAGGGATAATCTGGAATAAATATTTTCAATCTGTAATGTTCAACCAAGTGCAGATACAGAATTTGTTTCTTCCAAGGAAGACATAAATAGACAATTTATCCAGAAGGTCTCTTTCATTCTTTTCCTCTATAACTGATGCTTTCATCCTTTTCTTCCCTGAACACCCAAGGATGACCAAAAGTGCTTTGACACTTCCATTTATTTTCCCTCTTTAATTTCTGCAATTCAAGCAGTTTGCAGCTGATGCCTTTCATAGTGGGAAGGGGAATCTAACCAAATTGTCACTTTCACTTCTTTTGGTTCTCTATAGGTTACAGAGGGATAATTTCCAAACCATTAAGTCAGTAACATTTCTCTTACAAGATCTGAAACTCAGGAATCCAGGGGCAAAATAAGAAAAAAAAAAAAAAACCAAAAAAAAAAAAAACCCTTCTAATGTGAAAATGGACCCATGGAATCTTAAAATAAGCACATATACACAATCTTATTTCAGATGGATTAGCTGAGCCAATAATAACTCTGCTCAGTAGATAATCCATAGTACATAGAAGTGCAAAGTGTTTTTAGATTAGCTCAAAATCATTCCATAGAAGGATACCCAGCATTAATCCTTTAAGACCTTGACTTGTTTTGTAATGTGCAAAGTATCTTGCCTCCATAATTTAGAGACCAAGTGAAAACTATTGTTTTGTTTTCTGTTTGGCCTTTGGAGGGTTGTTTAGCAGTGTTTGTAGCTGCTGTCTAGTGCCTCCAGCAGTTTTGTTGTATGATATTTCCATAACTTCATCATGTATTTTTTAATATTTTATGGTTTGGTTTGTGAGTTTTTACTGATATGAGCCATCCAATGTCTCCATTGGGGTGGCATACAATACGTAGTAAGATAAATTAAAAGTATACATTCTCTATATTGTCAACATTATATGGGAAATGATTAAAATTAAAAAAAAATAATGATTAGTATATATTATGATATTTATAACTTCTACATAGGTAGCTATATTAAATATAAATTAGAAATACTAACATGACAGCTCTTTTAGCAAGTCCAATTTTATTAACTTCTAGGTATAATTATTATTGGGATGTACATAAATCTGTGAATGAATGGATAAATTGGAGAAAAGGAGGCTAAAACATAGGAAGAATGGTTGCAGGAATTGGGTATATCTAGTTTAATGAAAAGGAGGACTAGGGGTGACATGATAGCAGTCTTCCAATATTTGAGGGGGTACCACAAAGAAGAGGGAGTCAATCTATTCTCCAAAACATCTGAAGTCAGGGCAAGAAGCAATGGATGGAAACTTATCAAGGAGAGAACAAGAATCTAGAACAAAGGAGAAATTTTTTTGACAGTGAGAACAATTACTCAATGGAACGGCTTGCCTTCAGAAGTTATGGGTGCTCCATCACTGGAGGTCTTTAAGAAGAAACTGGACAGTCATTTGTCCAGTGAAGTGATATAGGATCTCCTGCTTGAGCAGGGGGTTGGACTAGAAGACCTCCAAGGTCCTTTCCAACTCTTTATACTATGTTATTCTGAAAAGTTAAATATGTAATATCTGCAAGCACTAACTAGAGAACTAGAGCTTCGGCTAAATTAGAATTCCTAACTTTGTGCTGGATTTGTCAAGATAGTTCCCAAATTGACAGGTAGAACAGCTAATGATCTATCTAGGGATTCTGGCTATGGTAGTCCCACTACATTTGAATAAAACTAGTAAACGTAGAATAGATACATGCTCATTTTGTAATGCAAGAGATACTATTAATTTATTGCTTCCAAATAAAATAGCAATACCATCTGTGTTTTAAGCACGAGTTTAACTTCTGCAGAAAACAAGTAAATATTCCGAAGAAAGTACGTCTGTCTTTTCCATACAAGCCCCCTCAATTCCTTGTTGTATTCTTTTCGATTCTTTTTTGGTCAGTATTTGAAGCTATAGATATTGGCTCTTCAGTGCACTTGCATAGGAACTACTATGGTACAATCAAATTTTTAATGTTCTGTTCCTTTTGAACCTTTTAGTATATAGAAGAAGTCCTTGGAGCCACCATGGCAAGAACTATGCATAGTTTAAAATTTTTATCAAATCTTTAGCAATTGAAAGTCAAACATCTATTAAGTTTTCCACAAATAAAGTAGAAGCTGTTTTGATCTATGGTGACTTCAGAATTCTGCCAACCTAGCAATTGGAAAGCATGCAAATGCAAGTAGATAAATGGGAAGGTAACAGCATTCCATATACAGGAGTGGCCAAAATTGTGGAAACCTTTTGGACTTGCTTAGGTTGATATCAGGTAGCTTTCCTTCATATGATTGTAGCCAATGAGCACGAATGTTTAGAGAGCCAATCATGTGTCATCTTGTTTTGGCAATGAGCCAATCAGATCACAGTAGGATTCAGTTATTGATGTCATGTATTGAAGCTGAGAGGAAGACATTTGTCAGTGTGTTATGTGATCGCTATCAAGTTGGTTGGGGTTTTTTGTGTTCTTTCATTTAGTGAACTTGTAAAACGTAATAAAATTAAAGTAATGGTGCAAAGAGTTTATTGGTCACCCAGAAAGCAATGCAAAATGGTATTATTAAGTGAGCAAGGCTACAGTTATAAAGAAATTAGAAGAAAAATTGGTGGAAACTTAACCAAAGGTGGCATTTTTAAGTTTTTGAAGAGGTATAAGGAGACTCAGTCACTACAAAACCACACTGGTAAAGGCAGGAAAAAGTGCACAACAGCAAGTGATGATAGATGAATTAAGAGACTGTGCCACCATGACAGAAGAAAATCTTCTGGGTGTATACAAGATGAAATGGTGCAATGCAATAGTAAGATGAGTGCAAGGTCTGTTTGGCATAGACAGCAGGAATTTGGCCTAAAATCTAGAATTCCACAAAAAAAGCCTCTTTTATCTCTTATACAAAGGTTGAAAAACATTACATTCTTGATTAAATTATCTTTCCATTGATATATAATTTGATGGTACTAATCCCCCAAAAGAGTGGTGTTATTAGCCATCAGACCTCAAAAATATACTTTCCCCAATAGGTTTCCACAATTTTGGCCACTACTGTAATTATGCTGACTATATAACCATGGAAGTGCCTTTGGACAACATTCGGCTAGGAAAGAGATGAGCTCCTTAAAGTCGGATAGAACTGGATAGGAGAAACCTTGACCTTTTTTCCTTAACTTCAAAGGGAAGAGAACAAAAGGTAAATGACCTAACGCTGGAAGAACTGACAAGGGAAATCCTCCATCAGAAATGGATACGTGGCTTATTTGTGTTTTCTCTGTTCCAAATTTAATCATTTGTTTTGGTGATAGATATTTCTGACAAGATTGGAAAAGGTTGTACTAGTACGAGTTTTACATATAAACAATCCAAGGTTTTAATCAGTGCCACCATCATGTAGAGCTGGTAAGGATTCCTACTGAAATGCTACTCACTGAAGACACTGCTAAGCTATATGATATGATTTAGTATATGACTTCTTCCTAGGTTTACTTTTGCATTGCAGGCATTTCAAAAACAGTATTGAGGTTTATTGTATATATACAGAATAGCTGTGCTAGTATCTTTAATGTTTGCCAATCTAGAATACAGATAAGTAGAAACTTTTTATGAAAGACATGTGATGGAAAAAGATGCCAATCTCAGGAATTACAATATGGCTAAAATGGCCAATATAACTGTCACTGAGGTTTCCTACAAAGTGTATTTACAAGATCTTCCTCAAATAAAATGTCTACAGAAACCTCAAGAAAAGTTGAAATAAGTAGTGATATTTCTCAGGAGCTTCTGTTTATCCCTGAAAAAAAATATGATAAGAAGCTCAGGTGAAGGATGAGATGCCTACATTATTTAAATTTGTTTAAATGTATAGTAGCTACTATATATATTTAACTTGGAAAGGACAAACAAGCATTCTACTCACATTTCCTGTTTCTACAACATTTACTAATTTGTCACTGTAACCCCACTTTAACCCCAAGGTAAAACAATTCTTTAAAGATATAATAATTCTTTCTTGCTCAGTGTATATGTTATAAAGAGCAGTACTAAGTATTATATTATGCCATTATTATATGGACCACTTCCCTTGATTATATTGTAATTATAACCTATGGTTATGATATGACTTTAATTAAAAGAAACCTTTATGTTAAAAAAGAGTCTGGTCACTACACAAAGAACAATAGCTGAGAATAAGTGTGACAAATACCGTATTAAGAATGTGATAATAGCAAGCCATAATGTAATTATAAACCCTAATAACTGGATTCCAACATTATGTGAAACCATTTTTCTTGGCAAGATATATGGACCCAGTGGGCATAAAGCAACTGTCAGCTTTACAGGTAGATCAGATGCTATATAAGTCTAAACCAATGTCATATAAATATAAAACTATTCTTATTAGAATAGCTACAGTAACAAAATCTTGTAAATCTGATGTGCTTTCCTCCTTCCTCCCTTTATCAGGGTGTGTACTCAAAGTGTACTCAAAGTACATTGAAATATTTGAGAAGTATTTTCACACTTGGAAGGTAACTCCACTCTGATTTATCATTTAATTTGGGAGCTACCTTTGAGGAAACTGCTCTTAAGAGACCACCATATCTTCATATTTTCCTAAATTGAGCAATTCTTCACAACTCTTTGCAGTGTTTCTCAACCTTGGAAGCTTGAAGATGGGTGGACTTCAACTCCCAGAATCCCCCAGCCAGCACTGCTGGCTGGGGGATTCTGGGAGTTGAAGTCCACCCATCTTCAAGCTTCCAAGGTTGAGAAACATTGCTTTACTGGATGACAGAAGATCATAGAAATAGTGAGCCTATATTTTTCATTGCAAGCCTTCTTATTAAGTCTGACAACACATTATGATAGCTTGATGAGTTCCAAACAGATTATAAATGTTACAAATTGTTTCAGGCTTTACTTTAAATTAATCAGTTAACTCTAAAATATGAACAAGCAAATGTGTGTAAACAAACAGATAAAAATAAGAAAGCAATGCAGAACAAAGAAATTATAATAAATATGAAAGCACAGTCTGAAGTACTTTGAAGACAGGTAGCATTATAACAATGCTTCTGCAATTTTTTTTGACTTTGGTTCAAAGACAGAAGTTTAACCTTTTATTAATGTATATATTGCAGGAACGTTGTTGATGACCTTTGAAACATTATAGATTTAGACACAAGCTAATTTAGGCATCATATTTTTCCATATGAGCCTAACTGCACTTTGAGACTTAATGGAAAGTCCCTTGTATATGGTGCAGATATTATTGATGTGAAGAAGAAATGATCTTCTTAATTGTCCTAAAGATGCTTTTTCAAAAGGCAACTCAATTTTGTTTTTCTTTGAAGAATTGAAGAAGCTTCTTGGATGAGAAGCAAAACATCTTCAAGGAAAACAAAGTCTAGTTGCTTTTTAAAAAGTACCTTTGGGACAACCATGACCTGGATGACTAAGAATCTCCATAGACATTTAGTCTTCATAATTGTTACACATAATTGTGGAATTCCCTGCCTTGGGAAGCCAACTGAAGATCAGATTGGAGAACATATTTTTTCCCACATAAATATGAATCTCATTTATTGTAGTTTATTTAAACTACTGTATATGCCTGCTTAATTTTATGAACATGTGTGTGTGTGTGTGTGTGTGTGTGTGTGTGTGTGTGTGTGTGTGTGAGAGAGAGAGAGAGAGAGAGAGAGAGAGAGAGAGAGAGAGAGAGAGAGAGAGAGAGAGAGAGAGAGAGAGAGAGAATGATGGTTAGAATTCTGATCATTGTTAGTTGTCTTGAATGTTACATCAATTACAGAACAGTATGACAGAAATGAATATATAAACCATGTGTGCACATAATATAAGCTTCCCAGTACTTCAGCTCCTAGTTCAGTGCAATACTGCCCAAATAACATCGTGTGGCATTTTTAAAAGATGGGCATCTCATAGATTTTTAATACAGTTTGACTGTTATTTGTGGCTCACATGAAGTATCAGTCAAGCTGGAGTTTCCCTTGACACCCCACCAAAACTAAGAGGAAAACAACAACCAATTGCTATTGAGGTTATATATATGTTTTTTATTCTTTCACTTGAAAGCTGAGATTAAGTGACTGACACATTTGTCATTTAATTGAATTAAAACAAGTTGGGTTACAGACAACTGTTTTGTCAACAGCAGTTTTAATTTTGTTTCCTTTTGTTTTTCTATTCCTGTCCTCTTGTCCAAATGGTTTGAATTTCCCATGAGTCATTGCTAGGAGAAATAGATACACTATACTATACAAATGTATTGGACAATTTCATTTTTAAACAGCAATAAGAATTAGGTTAATTTCAGATAGTTGCCAACATTCAATTAAAATGTACTTATTAGATTTGGTTTCTTCTTGTCTTTACTTTAAAACTTTGATGTAACACTTTTTTGGCATTCTAATTATGTAATTAATGTTTGGATATTTTTTTTTAAATTTGATTTATATGCCGCCCTTCTCCGGAGACTCAGGGCGGCTTACAGCGCGTTAAGCAATAGCCTTCATACTTTTGTATATTTATACAAAGTCAGCTTATTGCCCCCATAAACTGGGTCCTCAATTTACCTACCTTAGAAAGGATGGAAGGCTGAGTCAACCTTGAGCCTGGCGAGATTCGATCTTACTTTAATTGCACACAGCTGGTGTTAAATTACAGTGCTTCTGTCTGTTGAGCTATCCAGGCTCCTTTTTTATTATTTTTATTATTATTTTTTATTATTATTTATTATTTTATTTTTATCATGTCTTTATTATTTTTATTAATAACTTGGCAGCAAACACACTTAATACTCCTTTCAACAACCCAATGAAGTGAATTTGCTTAGGATAATCTTAAACTGGGAAGTTTAGCAGATAACTAAATGGAACTTCTTGGTCTGCGAGACTCCCCCCTCTCGCAGGCTTGGCCCTCCACTTTATCGAGGACCTACCTCGATGACGGGCTTTGGAACCCCGAGAGGTGGCATGCCACAAAGAGGGGACTGCGGGATTTTTTAAAACTGTCTTTGTCCAAACTTGTAAGGGGTTCGGGGAGGGGGGAGGGGGTTTGGACAGGGATTAGGGTTGTGGGTTTGGGGGATAACCCACTTAGGAGAGGGTCGGACCGGGTCAGGATGTGCGGTGGGGGGTGGGGGGGATCCGGGGGGGGGTCAAGCTTGTCCAGACTGTGTTTCCATCATTGGTACTGTGAGTGGGAGGGGTAGATATGGCGGGAGTAGGGGGCCATATCATGTTAAGGGAGCACGCACCCGCTGTCTTCAAGCGGTAGGGCGCTCCGGCCCCCATAGCTCCACTCGTTCTCCAGGTTGCATAGACCCTCAGGGCCCAGGCCTTCGACTGATGTTCTGCAATGCCAGGTCTGTAGTAAATAAAGCCCCCCTCATTTGTGATCTTATTCAGGAGGGGGGAGCGGACCTGGCGGGTATTACGGAGACCTGGTTGGGCCCGGAGGGAGGGGTCCCTCTGGTAGAAATGTGCCCACTAGGCTTCCATGCATTCCATCAGCCGAGGCCTCAGGGGAGGGGAGGGGAGTAGCGGTTATTATTAGAGAAGGCCTTAGGCCGAGGGAGACCACTGTTCCTCAGGCAGCCGGTTGTGAGTCCCTCCTTGTGAAGTGGGGTCACGGGGTTCAGATGGGCTTGTTGATCACGTACCTGGCTCCCTGCCACGTGGCTGCAGCCCTGCCCGAGCTACTCAATGTTATCACCGCGGTGGCGGTTGATACCCCCAGACTTATGGTCATGGGGGATTTCAACCTGCCGTCCGTGGGTGAGGCATCTGAGGTGGCTCGGGAGTTCATGGCTTCCATGACGGCCATGGACCTGACCCAGCTAATTTCTGGCCCTACGCACAGGGGGGGAAACACACTGGACCTGGTTTTTGTCTCTGGACAGTGGTTGAGTGATCTTGAGATAGGGGACATAGTCACTGAGCCCTTGTCATGGTCGGATCACTCTCTCCTTCGCCTTGACCTTCGAACCGCGGTACCCCGCCGCAGGGAGGCGGAACCGGTAAGATGGTACCGCCCCAGGCACCTGATGGAACCTGATAGGTTCCAAAGGGAGCTTGGGCCAATCCCCGAGGATCTTGCACACGCTTTGACTGGAGACCTAGTGGCCGCTTGGATAGAGCGGCCGCTGGAGCTCTGGATCGAGTCGTGCCTTTGCGGCCTCTGACCCGGCGCCGTTCTCACCTGGCTCCTTGGTTTACTGAGGAGCTGAGGGAGATGAAGCGCCGGAAAAGACACATAGAGAGTAGTTGGAGGGCTAGTCTTTCTGAATCGGACCGGACACTGGTAAGATCTCATATTAAGAATTACCTAGTGGCGATAAAAGCAGCAAAATGTACTCATTGTGCTGCTCTTATTGCATCATCAGATAATCGCCCGGCCGCCCTGTTTAGGGTGACCCGCTCCCTGCTCCACCAGGAAGCGTGGGAGGACCCCTTGGAGGGAAGAGCCAAGGACTTTGTACAATATCTGCATGAAAAAATCACTCAGATTCAGGAAGGTCTGGACTCCGACTGGGTAGGTCCAGCGAGGGTGACGGGGGCAGGTCTTGAGAAGGTTATCTGGGATGAGTTTGATCCTGTGACCCCAGATGACGTGGACAGGATTCTGGGTAGACTGAATGCAACCACATGTTTGTTGGACCCGTGTCCCTCCTGGTTAGTACTGGCTTCCCAGGAGGTGATGCGAGGCTGGCTCCAGGGGATTATAAATGCTTCATTGGGTGAGGGTGCCTTCCCTGCCGCCTTGAAGGAGGCGGTGGTGAGGTCTCTCCTCAAAAAGCCTTCCCTGGACCCGGCAGTATTGGCTAATTATCGTCCAGTCTCCAACCTTCACTTCGTTGCGAAGGTTGTCGAGAGTGTGGTTGCACAACAGCTTCCCCAGTACCTGGATGAAACATCGTATCTAGATCCGTTCCAGTCGGGTTTCAGGCCTGGGTACAGCACGGAAACGGCATTGGTCGCGTTGGTTGATGATCTCTGGAGGGCTCGGGACAGGGGTTGCTCCTCTGTCTTGGTCCTGTTAGATCTCTCAGCGGCTTTTGATACCATCGACCATGGTATCATGCTGCACCGGTTGGAAGAGTTGGGGGTGGGAGGCACCGTATTACGGTGGTTCTCCTCCTTTCTCTCCGACCGATCGCAGTCTGTGTTGACAGGGGGGCAGAGATCAACCCCAAGGCCCCTCATATGTGGGGTGCCGCGGGGGTCGGTCCTCTCGCCCCTTTTGTTCAACATTTATGTAAAGCCGCTGGGCGAGATCATCCGTAGTTTCGGGGTGAAGTACCACCAGTACGCTGACGACACCCAGCTGTACATCTCCACCCCGGACCACCCCAACAATGCCCTTGAAGTGATGTCCCGGTGCCTGGAGGCCGTACGGATCTGGATGTGGAGGAACAGGCTCAGGCTCAACCCATCCAAGACTGAGTGGCTGTGGTTTCCGATGTCCCGATATAGTCAGCTGGCGCCATCGCTGACTATTGGGGGTGAATCATTGGCCCCCATGGAAAGGGCTCGCAACTTGGGCGTCCTCCTGGATTCACGGCTGTCTCTAGAAGAGCACTTGACGGCCGTGACTGGGAGGATTTTTCATCACGTTCGCCTGATTCGCCAGTTGCGTCCCTTTCTAGATCGGGACTCCCTACACACGGTCACTCATGCCCTCGTCACCTCTTGTCTGGACTATTGTAACGCTCTCTACATGGGGCTCCCCTTGAGGTGCACTCGGAGGCTCCAACTGGCGCAGAGTGCGGCCGCGCGGGTGGTTATGGGAGCAACTTGGAGCTCCCATGTAACACCTCTCCTGCACGAGCTGCACTGGCTCCCGGTGGTCTTCCGAGTGCGCTTCAAGGTTCTGGTTACCACCTTTAAAGCGCTCCATGGCTTAGGACCTGGTTATCTACGGGACCGCCTGCTACCACCAATAGCCTCACACCGGCCAGTACGCTCCCATAGAGAGGGGCTCCTCCAGGTGCCGTCGGCCAAGCAATGTTGACTGGCGGCCCTTAGGGGGAGAGCCTTCTCTGTGAGGGCACCTACGATCTGGAACGAGCTTCCCCCGGAGATACGGAGGATCCCGGATCTGCGCACCTTCCACCGCGCGCTTAAAACGTTTTTATTTCATCAAGCTGGCCTGGCCTAAATCTTCTCCCTTTTAAAATTTTTAGATTTAAATTTTAATCACTAATTTTAATTTGTTTAATTATGGGATATTTTTAAAATTGAGCCAAATTGTTTAATCTATTTTAATCTATTTTAAATTTTGTATTTCCGTGTTTTATCTTTTGGCTGTTCACCGCCCTGAGTCCTTCGGGAGAAGGGCGGTATAGAAATCTAATTAAATAAATAAATAAATAAATAAATAAATAAATAAATAAATAAAATATCCTGTGTAAATATGGGCCATGGAAGTAAAATAATTCATACTCTTATTTTTAAAACAGGACTTAAACAAATGAGATAATTCATCCTCAACATGATGATGTAATAAATTACTAGCTGAAAATGTTCAGTGATGGTTATGACACAACAGATCAGATGTTAATATATAGATCTGAGGTAATTATGGTAATATACTGTATAAATCTTACGGCTGGCCTAATAGTAAAGACACTTGCCTCCCACTCGGAAGACTGAGAGTTGAACCCTAGATAGCAGTAGATGTTTCTCTCTTGAGGTACGAGGAACAAATATCTGCTGTGAACTCCACATGGTGTCAAGAAGGGCATCTGATCAGTAAATGCTCAGTTCCATCCAGTTGCCCTAACTTTACCCAAATTAAGGAATTACAAGGTCGTAAAATGGGAGTTTATAGATGTTATGAAATTATGTAATTTGTGTCAATGGTTGTATCTCACAGTTTTCTTTCCCCCACCAGGTGTTTATAATCAAATTAGTCTGCTCACTACTTCTCAACCATTGGTTTCGTGACAAGGCATGAATTGTAGAATGTACCTGATTCACATTTGTTTTTTTCAGCAGATTGGAAATGATGGATTTAATGAGGCTCTCAAAGTCTGCAGTTCAAAGTATAACAACCTCCTTTTTTAAATGGATATCATCAACATAATTATTGCACAGCTTTATTGCCATAATTACGTAATTCCAGGGGGCCTCTATTGGGAAAATAATTGCAGTAATAATTTTTTTTATTTGTTTTTTTTCCAAAGGTATGATGTATCTAGAAGCCTTCCTTCCTTCCTTCCTTCCTTCCTTCCTTCCTTCCTTCCTTCCTTCCTTCCTTCCTTCCTTCCTTCCTTCCTTCCTTTCTCATAATAATACATAGTACACATACATAGTACATAGTACACTCATAGTACATTTTGCTGTTCAAGTTAAATGTGACAACAAAATATCAAGAATAGGTTGGTATTTGAATTGATGTATGAGACATTTGACCCAACATTTCTTTTAGAAAATAATCTTTATTCCTCTCCCATATTTTAGAGATAGATCTATAAGTAGTGTTTTGTACTTAGAGAAGGAAAACTTACTTAGAATTTTAAGTATTCAATGTTATTTAAGTTTAATTCTCAGCTTGCTAGATATTACTAATACGGTGCTCAATCTTGCACCCAGTTTTGAAAACATTTTGGTCCCTGCAAAAGAAGTATTGTTTTTCTGCTTCAATTTAAGAACATGGAAAAATGTAATTGAAAATTAATGGGTAGTGGAGGGTAAGGCAGAAATAGAATTTTACTATTTTATTAAGTACATGAAGTACCTGAGGGGGGTTCTCAGGTATCCTAAAGGTAGGATTCTTCCTTCTTTAAAATAAATAAACATACCGTATGCCCTCCAGAAAGATCAACCCAAGAGTTGTGCAGAGAAGGCAAGCTCTTTCTAATTGACTTAAAGGCTGGAGTTCAAAAGAATCTTACCAGGTTTGCAGATGACACAAAGCTAGGGGAGTATGCTAATATATTAAAAGATAAAATCAGAATTCAGAATAATCAAACAAGCCAGTAGGATGATGTTCAATTGTGACAAGCATAAAATCCAGCATATCAGAAAGAAAAATCGAAGAAACAGATACAGAAATAGAGATTCCAGGTTAAAGGTGGGAACATACCTGAGTACTAGCACATGAGCAATTAACTTGAGTAAATAATGGAGTCAGTTAAAGACTTAGTACAATGTTGGGCCACATTAACAGAACTGCTAAATTTGTATATCAATGATTGTATAACCTCTGTAGATGCCATATGCTAAATAAAAATAAATCAATAAATCTGCTTCCAGATTGTGGAAAGTAATATATATTGCTAACTGGTGGCCAGTTGAGACCGAATAGTTCTTTAGGATTCAAAGACCACAATGAAATGCCAAAAAGGCTTATACTGAATACTTGTTAAAAGAGTTAACAGAGAAAGAAAGATATACCAATTTATATCCATTCAGTGTTCCAAGAATGGCTGTAAAGGAATTCCCTAGATCCCGTAGTTGCATAGCACTGACTTCGGGTCTACACTGAAGTCCAATTTGTTGGGGAACTTTTACTACCTTCTAATACTAGGAAGAGCCAGGGAATAGAAAAAATAGCAAGCGGAGATGGCCTGGTAGTATATCTTATCATCACTTTAGGCAGTGTAATCTGTCTAGCACATTTATAGGGAAGGCAGGCCTCTGGCAGATAGTACCAAGGATAATCTAATGATATATCTGGTCAATAACTTGGGAATCCTAATGAGCGATCCTTTTGGTGGTCCATGACCACATAAAATTGATTGATTGATAAGTTATCCTCGTCCAGCTTAAACTTGCAATAAATCACTTAAATAAGAGCCAGCAGTATCATGCAGTTGCCAAAAAAAGACAATACATTTCTAGGCTGCATTAATAGGATCACATGAAGTGTTAATACCACTTTATAATGCCTTGGTAAGACCACACTTGGTATACTGTATGCAGTTTTGGTCGCCACAATGTAAAAAAGATGTTGAGACTGTAGAGAGAGTGCAGAGAAGATCAACAAAGATGATTAGGGGACTGGAGGCTAAAACATATAAAGAATTTGCTGGAGATGGGTCAGAGGTGGGTTGCAGCAGGTTCTGACCAGTTCTGGAGAACCGGTAGTGGAAATTTTGAGTAGTTCAGAGAACCAGTAGTAAAAATTCTGACTGGCCCTGCCTCCATCTATTCTCTGCCTCCCAAGTCACTGCTGACTGGGAGGAAATGTGAATTTTGCAGTAACCTTCCCCTGGAGGGGTATGGGAATGGAGATTTTACAGTTTCCTTCCCCTGGAGTGGGGTGGGAATGGAGATTTTACAGCATCCTTCCCCTGCCATGCCCACCAAGCCACACCCACCAAGCTATGGCACGCCCACCAAGCCACACTGCTAGTAAAAAATTTTGAAACCCACTACTGAGTTGGGTATGTCCAGTTTAATGAAAAAAAGGACTAGGAGTAGCAGTGTTCCAATATCTCAGGGGTTGCCACAAAGAAGAGGGAGTCAAGCTATTCTCCAAAGCACCTGAAGGCAGGACAAGAAAAAATGGATGAAAATTAATCCAGGACAGAAACAACCTAGAACTAAGGAGAAATTTCCTGACAGTTAGAACAATTAACCAGTGGAACAACTTGCCTCCAGAAGTTGTGAATGTTCCAACAAGAGATTGCACAACCATTTGTCTGAAATGGTATAGGGTTTCCTGCCTGAGCAAGGGGTTGGACTAATAGATGTCCAGGGTCCTTTCCAACTCTGTTATTCTGCCTGAAATCCTATTTTTCCTGACCCTTGACATTAATCTGGCCAATTGACCATTAACGGAAAAGTGGGAAAGATAAGAAAGGCATTCAATGTGGGTTGGACTTAGATCTCTTGCAGGCATGAAGGGACTCATTACTTATGACATGTTTGACTCCTCCCTCGGGCTCAGCCTGATCATCTCCTACATCCTTTGCTAAGAATATTTGTGAGGCAGTTATTGTCCTGCCCACCCTCACACTTAGTTAATTTCAGATTAGGGAATTGGTGTTGTCCGCTTTATCTTTATTATTTCAAAGGGGAATACAGATAAGCAAAAAAGAGCAATTAACACTACATTGATAGAATCTGCAAAGTTTGCCAAGTAAATTCTAAGCACTTATGTGGAGGAATTTGCATTCCAAAACTTGCTAAATTATGCTTGCAAAATAATCCTTTCTACACATGTTATATGTGCACAAAGAAAAAAAAGGGGTATGTGTGTTTCCACATCATCACTTCCACCCCAATCTTCTGTGCTAATACATCTTGTTTAATACATGCTACTCAAGTTACTTCTGAAGTAACTGAGCACCAGACTTAAAAGGGAGGCAGAAAACCTGAAATGGTTCAGATGGAATTACCCCAACTAGTAAAGATCTGGAAACCAGCCATTTTGAAAAACAGTTTAAAAGTTTAACTGTTAAGCAGTTTAAAAATTTAATTTGTAAAAAGAGAAAACTAAAAGGAGTTATGAAGCCACACTACTAATACTTGAAAGCTGTTATTGACTGGGTGATGTTCCCTCTACATTGAAGCTTGGGAACAGGACAAGGAGTAGTGGACTGAAGGTCCCTTCCAAATCATTATCGTACATTCTATTATTCTGTAAACAGAAAATTAGTCTTTAGATTCAGATGTCCTTTACAACAGTATTACTTCTTAAATGATTAATGTGATTAAAACTGTCATTAAATGTTCATGCATATAAAGCATATATATATGCAGAGTTTTGAAGTACATACATTTTGTTGTTGTTAGTTGCAAAGTTGTGTCTGACCCATCATGACACCATGGACAACATTCCTCCAGGCCTTCCTGTCCTCTACCATCCTCTGGAGTCCACTTAAGCTCACGCCTACTGCTTCAGTGACTCCAGCCAGCCATCTCGTTCTCTGTCGTCCCATTCTTCTTTTGCCTTCAATCTTTCCCAGCATTAGGCTCTTCTCCAGTGAGTCCTTCCTTCTCATTAGGTGGCCGAAGTACATAAAGAAAGAGTTCCTAATCTCACTCTTCAATTTAATAACTTATTACTTCTCCACAAACCACTAATGAATATTATATAGGTATTTTTAAAAGGTGATATAGTGCCAATTTGAAGAAAAAAAATCTGGACAGATTGCTTACAATTTATCTTTGAATATTTAGTAGTAGCGTATACTACAAGAAAAAATTATTGAGAATTTGCAGTGTTTTGAATTTGAAGGCAAAACATGCTTCAGCAGATACAGAGAAATTAACATTAGTACCTCTGCAACCTCTGCAACTTATTAAAACCAAATGATTCTATTTTGGGGTTCATGAAAATATTTTCAGCTATGAAGAAGAACAGTATAAATTTATATAATTTATTAAAAATTGAATTGCTGTAAAAAAAATTACAGAGAATCATTGTGTTTGTCTCTCCACATGTTCTGAATCACTTTTGGATTTGAACCCTTCACAATCCTAATTTATTGAGTTACCACTTTTATTCTTTCTCACCCAACAGAATCTTGGAAAGAAAAAAAGGGCCTTGGGAATCTTTCCATCTGCTTGTCTGTAACCAGAATAAATTCTTTAAAAAATGAACAGAAGAAAAAGAAAGTTGATGTGGCAGTTAAGAAGCAGCCAGTAAATCTAAATGGGAGCAAAATGGAACTATTATTAAGGGGTTGGGAGGGAAATTCCATAAATCATGATCTGCATACTTTCCTTGCATTTTTTTAATCTGGGCAACCCCACTCAGTTGAGTTGCTACTTAAATGTAGATTCCACTAGAATTTGTGAATTAATTTTCCTTGATAAGTCCAATAAATTGCACTGCAGTTTTTGTTTCATCTGCCATATCAGTTAAATAACGTGTACATATGTGTAAAATGCACACAGCTTTAGAATATTTCCCAGAAAATTGTTTTCAGTACATAACTCAGTTGGAGAACATTGTTAACATTTTTTTTAAATCTATGTAAGCACAAATTATAAAATTGATTCAAAACCCAACCTGGAGATTAAAAAAAAAATTAAAAGGAATGTGGTATAGTGATAATATATGGTAAGAAGAGTCTGTTTCGCTCTAAATGTCTTAATAAATTTGAATATTCTTCATGGTAAAGGTAAATTAAGAATTGTTAGGCTAATTAAAATATGGCATAACTGTCCCTGTTAAACCTACAAGACTAGAAGTTGCCATTAAATGTTCAGTTACATTTAATTTAATTTAGTATTCTTAAGGGGAACCTTAACATGAGGTAGCTATGCTTATGTGTGTTATTCGGTTGCTCTATTTTTAGAAGATTAAAGTCCAATGGTGATAAATCACACTTCAGGTTATATGCATTTGCAAAAAAAATCTCTTGCAGTTTGACATTTCCCAACATAACTAAATTGGAAGGAAAAGATATGTGAACTTTTCATCTTCTGTAGTTCCTAATGATCCACCAACTTGTATTTGAAACTGCAGTGTTACATCATGCATTTTGTACTGGAAAGAAGCACTTATAATTGGATTCTCACTACATATTCTTGTTATTAAACTTTTGCCATTAAATCACACTTTTGAAAAGGTGTTTCGGTTTTTGCCAGCTTAACATGGACTTGCATATGAAGTTACATGTGGAAGAAAAATATTTGCTGTGCCATGGAAGAGATGTGTCCTTTTATTGCTGAATTAAATTTCCCAATTAAATAAGGACTGCGGGCAAGGCTTTATAGTACAAACTACTTGGTAATATACACAGTTTCCCCTTAATACTGTAGATGGTTCCACTTTGTTAAAAAATGATACTGAATGTTTAGCATGATTTTCAGAAGCAAATATGCAAAATGTTTTGGCCAAAGATTTCATTTTTGAAAACCAAGTGTTGATTTGAATGTTATATTAAATTATTTGGTATTTTTTATGTTTCTGCAAGTCTGGAGGCTTGTACAGATCTGATCTAATTGCCCATGTTTCTCCTTTGAAGGCAACTGAGCGTCATAGTTTTGATTCTAGTGGGTTGCTATTATATTTAGTGTTGATTCTGTTAGTGATGTTTCTTTATTGAATTGTCTTGTTACTTACTGTACCAACTATTGTATTGTTTTGTAAGACTGAACTATTAGCAAGAGATTCACCATACCTCTAGAAGGCACATTTGTTTACTACGCACAGGCTGTTGAACTCCTGATCAACAGGATATCTTCAGGGATCTTCTTCGCTGAATTTACATTAAGGATGTGCATTTTATTTTTCTGAATCCAAAGTCTATGGAAGAACCTGGATAATTTAGAAGAGTTTTTCATTTGCTCAATCCAGTGTGGAAGACTAAGAACCTATTTGCACTATCCAATTGCTCTATCACAAGAATGGAGCAATAATCATTCAGGTCAGGGATTTATATTATTCTGTACACATATCTCTCCTTGGATTCATTGTCCTGCCAGGTTTAAATTACTCTTTCCCCTCTTATTTCATCTTGAGTACTCCTCCATGTTTCGTCTGGTGAGTTCATTATAGGCTAACTGAGTAGTTCATTGGTTATTTTGCAGAGGAAGGAAATCCTCTCACCTTACTCAGTGTTACCAATGGTAGTAATAATGGTCAAAACACTTGCTTTTAAAATAGATATTATACATAATTTTATGAATGAAGATAAATCTACGGGTCCCAAGATAAGATTGCAGGATCCAATCTGGGTCGGTCACTGGGACCATAGATTTTGTCTTCCAATCTTTGGACTCCTGCTCTGGAGCCCATCTTCAGTTCCCTGAAGATGGACTTCAGCACAAGTCTGAAGTTCCCTGAAGTGTTAAAACATTTTATTAGATTATAGAATAAAATACAAAATACAAAAGCAAATAGGAGAGGAAAGAGAAGTGAGGGGGAACGGAGGGAAAAGGAAAAAGAAGCGTTGACTTCCAACTCCCTCTGTTGCAATAAAATAAAGGATTAACATCATACCACAACTTTTTACTTTTCCATAATAATATAAGCTAGCTATTTCTATAAAAACAAAACAATGAATTGGTAAAACCCAAAATCAAAGTTTTATTTTTTTCTACTTCAAGTAGAAAAAAGTTCAGAAGGGGTCTCTGTATGGCAACGAATGGTCAATTTAGCCATTTCTGCCAACTCAAACAGCTTCTGTATCTATTGGTCCATGGAAGGAATCAAAATGTCCTTCCACTTTTGTACGTACAGTAGTCTTGCTGCTGTCAACAGAGGTAGCTGCTTTTCCTAATTCATTTTTCCATTTCAATGTGAAAGTAGAAAGACAATAAAATATTAGAATTTATATTTTTTAAAAACCTAAAAAAGTAGAAAAATAAATTTAAAACATTCTGTTAAGTATTAAACCTGCAACCTTATATTTGCAAGGCAAGTAAAATAATCATTCTGCTGTTGTAGTATAAAACTAGTTCTATTAGACTATCAGAAACCAAAGCTATTAAATATCTATATCAATATCTATATCTATATCTAAAAAGTATGTAGTATGTATGTATGTATGTATGTATGTATGTATGTATGTATGTATGTATTATGTTCCAGTATAACTCTGGAACACCTTGAACAATTTCAACCAAACTTGGTACACAGATGACTTACTCTCAGGAAAAAAATACTGTGGAGGTAAGACACCCCCAACATCCCTCGGTGTGTTTGTGTGTGTCCTGGCATGAGGTGGCACACAGAGCCCAGCTCAACTCCACTGTGCATGTGTGCACACCATCGCCGGCCAGCTGATATTCAGGTCTCTGCCGCACATGTGCGTAAGCCCCCCCATGGCCCGTTTTGGCTGCAGGAAGGCATACTAGGCCAAAAACAGGGCATGGGGGGTGACGCGGCCCTTCCACAGTCTGTTTTGGCTCACAGGAGACTGCAGGGAGGCCTACTAGGCCCACAATGAGCCCGGGGGGGGGGGCGTGTGAACGTGTATGGGAGGCAGGAGGGCAGTGCCGGGTCATCAGCTAGTCAAAAATAAAAGTTAAAAATGTTTATATTAAAGCTGGTTACTATGTTTGTATCTGTGTTTATTTTGTTGCCTTAGCTTTGCATATATAAGCACACCTTAATTTATATATGCAGTATGTGTATGTGTAAACGCACCTTAATTTATATATGCATAAGTATGCATATCAGTAAGATCTACCTTCAAGAAAACAACAACTGGCCATTGCTTTCCTAGAAGAGGAAAGTGGGAGTTCTTAGCAGAACTTTTTCCAGAAGGAGGCTGTAGTAACTTGCTGTCCAGATTGAGTACCTTGCAAAGTTGTCAAAATATCTGTCTGGTCAGGATGTTCTTGAGGTTGCAGAGGGCATATGAACAGTGGTTTCTTGATTTGGATTTTGGCTCGCTATGAAGAGGTTTCTCATGAACATCATGATCATGCTGCAAAATGTGTCACCAAAGTAATGGCAGCAAATGGAAGAAGGGAAAACATACAGTATTAGTCCTCTACATGAAAATTGTTTTGCAGTGGAAAAACCCTATTAAGTTCAATGACCTTTGGAAGCTGACTAGCATTAGTCACCCTAATCATAGCATTTTGAAGGGAAGAAAGATTATTGGAATTAAAAAGATAATGAGTGGGTCTTAGTTTTACCATTCAGTCCATAATGTTGCTTCTTCCTCATTGATACTTCCACTGCAAGCATTTTCTGAGCTGTGTTTGCTAGTTCATCTTGTGATTGAGTCACAATATGAGACTTTTATATTCCTTGTCATTCCTCTTATATTTCTACTTCAATTCTATCCATTCCAGTGGGACATCCTTAGGCCTATTTTCCTCTTAGCATAAATACCCTCTATACCAGGGTGTCAAACTCAATTTCATTGAGGGCCGCATCAGGGTTGTGTTTGACCTCTGGGGGCTGAGTGAGCATGGCCAGGGTGGGCATGGCCAGCTCAACACCACTCGTGTCAGAGGCCCTTGTGGTGGCCTGACTGCCCACGGCCCTCCTGAGCTCCATTTTCACTCGCAGAGGGTTGCAGGAGGCCATTGCACCCGAAAACAAAACTCGGGAGGGCATGCGGTCCTCCCAAGCTCCATTTTCACTGGAAGAGGCAGTGCAGGCTGGTCCTTCACTGTTTCCAGGGCAGCCGGGGTACCTACGAGACCGCCTTCTGACACCAATAGCCTCCCATCGGCCAGTATGCTCACACAGAGTGGGCCTCCTCAGGGTGCCGTCCGCCAAACAATGTCGACTGGTGACCCCCAGGGGGAGAGCCTTCTCTGTGGCGGCGCCTACCCTCTGGAACAACCTCCCCCCAGAGATACGTATAATAACAGACCTCCAGGTTTTTCGTCGGGCCCTGGAAACCTATTTATTTCAACTAGCTGGGCTGGCTTGAGTTAAATTTTAAATTGATTTTAAATTGGGTTGTTTTAATTTACGGCCAAAATATTTAATTATTTTAAACTGTTTTTAAATTTTGTATGTCCTGTTTTTTACTTTGGCTGTTCACCGCCCTGAGTCCTATTTGGAGAAGGGCGGTATAGAAATTGAAATAACAACAAAAACAGCCTGGCAGGCCAAATCTAAACATCCTGTGGGCCACATTCAGCCCCTGGGCCTTGAGCTTGACATCTCTGCTCTATACATTTGCCTAAAATTGGGATAGAATTTCTCCATAGAAGAATTGCTACTTTTTCCATTTTATATATCATTGCAATACAATAAAGCAGTAGTTGTTAAAAAATACTCAAAGAACAATAGCTTGAAAATCCTGACATGCTTCACATTTATGTGCTTATCTGCAGGTTTTATCAATTCTTCCATATATCTTTCATTTTAACATATTTGTTTCCTCTTTGTTATATTGAAAAAATAAACATAAATTGTTCCACAAATCATACTAGACAAGATCAATTTATTTTTAGAATCCAAACTCAGAATTAGACTGTGTCGTGTCTGCACAGCCCTGTTATATTGCTCTCATTAAGATTTTGTTTTTTCCTCAACAAGCATTTGGAAATGGAGAAATGAATCTTTCCAATCTATATTCCATATGTCTTCAGTAAGAAGTTTGGCTCAGTCCTGTTTTCCTATGTATGAAAATGAGACTTAAGTAGCATACATTTTCTCAAAATAGATATTTTGAATGCATTTTCCCCAAAATATGCATTTTTGTCTGCAAGTTTGCAGATTGTATGATTTTTTTTTTCTTTAGCGAAGAATTCATATAATTAAGACAAAGCTGTTATTTTGGAATTAAATGTATTTGGATTCAGATTTGTGTCACACAAAGCAGAAGTTAGATTGATTCCATAAAAATGGAAATTGAATGTTATTTTGTTTTGTTTTGTAATTGTTTCTGCCAGCTTGTTGTTATTTGTTTGTTTTCGGATATCATTTTGACCCAGTTTCCATTTATTTTCTGGTTTATAATTGGCTAGCCGTGGGGGAGAAAAGTGGAAGAGAAATGTCAATTAAAAAATAATTCTTTTTAGGCATACATTGTAGCTTATGTTTTTAGTTTCATATTGGCTTTATTTTGCAAGTAAATCAATATGCACCATTCTTATCTGCAATCCCAATTGTTCCTCCACAAAGCTGAATTGGTACTTGTCTGTTTTTCTTCTATTTTATTTCCATTTTTTTTTCTGGGTTTATATAAATTGGAATATTTCAGATGCTCAGTTTTATACTTTATGGGTCCTGCTAACAGAAAATCTGAATGTGATGCTGGGTTCATTGTGCATATTGAGCAGGGGTGAAATCCAGCAGATTCTGACAGGTTCTGGAGAACCGGTAGTGGAAATTTTGAGTAGTTCGGAGAACCGGCAAAATACCACCTCTGGCTGGTCCCAGAGTGGGGTGGGAATGGAGATTTTGAAATATCCTTCCCCCAGGAGTGCGGAGTCAAAGGGGATTTTGCAGTATCCTTCCCCTGGAGTGGGGTGGGAATGGAGATTTTGTAGTATACTTCCCCTGCCACGCCCACTAAGCCACGCCCACAGAACCGATAGTAAAAAAAATTGGATTTTACCACTGATATTGAGGCATTTTATTCTATATGGTTAAGAGCAAAAATTATTTAATTGCCTGAAGAATGAACTTGTGTCATGTAACACTGAAATCTGGCCAGGTCTAATCTGATGATCCTGACTTTATATTACCTGCAATTTGTCAGCAGCTGCTTTTGGCTAGTGCAATTTTGAAGAAAAGGCTCAGTACAACAATCTCTTGTGATGGATGAGGTGCAAGTAGCCATTTTAAATCTTTTTCCTTGTAAGGTTAAAAGATTTTGTTGTAGAGAAAATTAGAATCAGGTATTGGAAAGAAATGGGGGGGGCAGCTAAAGTGATGGAAAGGAGCGTGTTTCAGCCATAAGAAACTATGAGCGATTGCTTCTTAATCTGGCTGTCAACAGATGTGCTTCCCAAAAAGTTATTGGCTTGTTTATTGTTCTTATTTTTGCTTCCACTGTGGTACTGAGAGACTGTGTTGTTCTTGTTATTAATCAGGGTTTTTTTTTTCAAACAGCTTTATTCATTTTTTTAAAAGCAAAAAAATAGAGCCTTGGTGGCGCAGCAGACTAAAGCACTGTTAAGTAACACCAGCTGCCTGCAATTACTGCAAGTTCAAATCTCACCAGGCTCAAGGTTGACTCAGCCTTTCATCTTTTTGAGGTAGGTAAAATGGGGACCCGGTTTGTGGGGGCAATAAGATGACTTTGTATAAAAAAGAATACCGCTTGGGGGGGGCGAAAGCCCTACTAAGGAGGTATATACAAAAGTATGAAGGCTATTGCTTAATGCATTGTAAGCCGCCCTGAGTCTCCGTAAAAGGGCGGCATATAAATAGAACCAATAAATAAATAAATAAATATAAAATAACAACAGAAAGAAAGAGAGAAGGGAATTAACAGGGAGAAAAGTGAAAAAAGGGGGGCAGAAGAGTAATAAAGAAAAAAGATATAAAAAAGAAAGACTTCTGACTTTCCCCAAAACAGATACAAATCTATAATCAGGTACTCTTTTACTCTAAGTCAAACAGAACATAACTAATATCTATCTCTAAGTTTAACAACATATACAATATTTCTACAATATTAAACAAATTAATTAATCAACCTTAATTCAAAAATATTTATTCATCATTATCAAGCAAGATTATGAAAATAGCTGTGGTTAGTATTATAAGGTACAGATTTCTTTCTTTCTTTTTTTTCTCCCTTACTTGTTTCCCTTGATTTTAACAGCCAAGTTTGGTGAATAGAAAAGTTGTGACTTGATATGTATGCCATGGATCAGATATTTGGAATGTAAGGTATTGTGCTTATATTTGTAAATAGAAAAATTGACTACCCAAGTGGAGGCTCTGTGGATCTGGAAAAGGCCTCATCCAAATCATAATTGTTTCAGTTGACTGTAGTCACTTGTACAGAAAATACAGTATAGATTTTAAAATATAGACAAGCCCAATAATGTGTTATGAACAAATGTTTTTGTGATATCAGTAAAGAGACAGATGAATTGAGATCTTAGAAAGTGAGAGCCAAGAAAGTTTATAATTTAGTCTTCTCTTTGTATTATGTTAAGCAACAAATCCACATTAAATGCTTTGGCATGCTTTGTGTAGTTATAGAGAATTGTCTGAAGGGAATGTGATGGCTCAGCAGTTAAAGATGCTGAGCTTGTTAGTTGGAAAGCTGACAGTCCAGGTTTGAGACCTGAGCCCCATGTAACAAGGCGAGCTCTTGTAATTTGGCCAGCTTCTGTCCATGTATGCAAATGTGACTAGATAAATAGCAACCAATTGGATGGGAAGTTAACAGTGTTCCATGCACTTTGGCTTATAGTCAAGCTGACCAAATGACCACACAAATATCTTTGGACAATGCTGACTCCCTCAGTTAAGAAACGGAGATAACCACTGCCCCCTAAAGTTGAACATGACTGGACGGGGAAACCTTCACCTTTACCTTTAGTGAATTGTGCAGATAATTTGCTATTTTTTAATTATATCAGGAAATCTAGCACCTTAAACTCTTTCTAAACCATAAACAAAGCAAATGCAGACTTGGCCTTTTGGCAAAGAGGCATATTTTATGTCTTAATTCAAAACACCAAATTAAAGGGAAAATGTTGGAAAGGGAAAACTGTGGGTCACAACTCAAAATCCAAAACTCCTTTCAAAAGAGTCATGCTTAACAAAACTTGAAAATGTACAATTAAAACAGTATTGCAAGGCCTTAAACATGCTGAATAATTTTAATTGCAAACAATGAAATGAAAATGTAACAGTATAGCTTCCATAGTTTGTTTGTTTTTTTGTTTTTGGCAAAGATTGAGCTGCCTTAAAATGATTTGGACTGTTGCTTTCTGGCAGAAGATACAGAACAATGAAAACTCGGACCACATGTTTTCTGAATAGTTTTTATCCCAGAGCTATAATTGCACTCAACAATGAACTAAAGGGCCACCATCAAACAGTGACCTGTTTGACAGTATTACTTGGTCTGTTGTGTGGATGTTTGGGTGGTTTAGGGGTGGAGAATTGTGGTAGGTGGGAGTGTGTTTGGGGATTGTTATGCGTGTTGGACCTGGTCTTTGGGTGTTAAGTGAATTTCGTTGTATGGGTATGCTGTGTATACACGTACAATGACAATCAAGTTATTTATTTATTTCTCTGTATCTTATGAAGTAGACCTGTGAGTGTGTTCACCTCATACAAGCTTCATGGATTTTCTAATGACAGAAATATTTATCTGAATTTATTTGTTCACCTTTGTTGAAAAGGAAATTTAGGAGAAAACACTTCAGTTTCCTTTTAGGAAGAATGTAGTTAAATGTTTCAGTTTGAAAACTCTTTTGACTCAATCAGAATAGATTTGGAAGGGAATTTGGAGGTCTTCTAGTCCAACCCCCTGCTCAAGCAGGAGACTCTATACCAGTGATGGCTAATCTTTTTGCCATTGCATGCCAAAAGTGTGGGGAGCATAGGGGGCGTGCGCCTGCATGCCCACACCTATAATTCAATGTGCCCCACCGCCCTGCGCTTGCATGCGTGACCCCCCTGTGTTCCCCATGCTTTTGGCACTTGATGGCCCGGTGGGCCTGGTAGGCCCGTTTTTCACCCTCCCCAGGCTCCAGAGGCTTTCTAGGAGCCTGGGGAGGATGAAAACAGCCTTCCCCAGACTATTTCCTGACTTCTGGTGGGCCCGGAAGGCCTGTTTTTCGCTCTCCCCAAGCTTTCTTGGAGCCTGGGGAGAGCAAAAAACAGGCCTTCTGGGGCTGGAAATGGCCCATTAGCTAGCTGTGAATAGCTAATCTTAATACCTATCAATACCTCTTAATAAAAGTATTAAAACAGCATCAGTTTCCAAAACTTTCTTCTTTATCTTTATCTTTATTTGATTTATACACTGCCCTATTCCCAAAGGACTCAGGGCAGTGAACAGCCAAACGATAAAATACATAAATACAAAATTTAAAAAACAGAATAAAACCGAATTAAACAATTTGGCCCAGACAGATTTAAAACATCCCAATCATTTAAGAACAGATTAAAATTTTCATATTAAAAAAGAAAAAGGGAAAAGATTAGTCCAGGCCCGCCTGGTGGAATAAAAAGGTATTGAGAGCGCGGCGGAAGGTGTGCAGATCCGGGATCTGCAAGTATGATGCTCCCCAAGGCCATTTCTTGGAATAAATTTTTCTCAGGTTGTAACAAGTATTCAGGCTGATTTATCTATACATAAAAATAGACACAGACACACACACACACACACACACACACACACACACACACACACATCATTTAGAAAGCAATTTCAAACACTATTTATAAAGTAAATTCACAGACCAATGTGACCCTTCAAGCATATGTATTGCATTTTCAGGTCCTACTCTGCTATATACCTATGACCTACTTTTCTAGGTATACCTAGTAGCATTTACTACTGTCAGTGCCCAGTAAGCAGTCTTCCAGCACAACATAATTGATGTCCATATGATCAGATATACATTGACCATTTAAGATCCAAAAGCATTTATAGGCTATTAGTTTTATGAACAGAGGAAGACAGTGCAATGCTCAAATTCCCTCATTTTCCTATTAATTCTGATGACACAAACAATTCTGAAAATACAACAGCTGGCAAAACATAATGAGCTTCTCCACTCAATGAAATGAAATCATAATATTCTTCAAGCCATAATAAAAGGGTGCTTTTTGGTTATAAGTCAGCCTTGCCTAAGTTGGGTGGCTTCCATATGTTCTCTGCTGGGCAGGGAATTCCTTGATGTGAAGTCTATGCATTTCTAGGGCATCAGGTTGAGATAAACTAATGCAGTCTTTAGTAAGTACAGATTTAATTGGATGAATTTGATAAAACACAAATAAGGATTCATAAATCTCTATAGATCATTAAATGGTTTGGTAAGAAATATATATATACCAACTTGCAGTTATAACAGAGATTCAGTGTCATTAAATATATCACATGTCACCTCCCACTGGGGTTATTGCTAGATAACTTCCATATGTTAAAAAAAAGTAGGCCTTAATTTTGCATTTAATGGTATGCCATTAAAAAAAGAACTGCCTGCAATCAGTATTTTTGTTGAACTTTAACAATGTACAAAGATATAGTTGACATTTATAGAGATTAGTGCTAGCTGGCTCTAAAGTATATTGCATGTTAGAGCTAATTAATCAGAGATTCTAGAAACTATTAGAAGAAGGGGTCATTAGAACTTATCTTAAAGGGTGAAAATATGTGCATGTGTATGTATATTAGTCCCACTAATAGGGATGCAGTACAGATCTTGTCTTTGCCTAATCCATATCATTTCCCTTGTAAAAATGCAGTTTGTAGTCAAAACAACCACCTTTTTCATGCAGTTACTATATACAGAGTAAGGAAAGAGGTTTTGATGTTTGTGTTCATTCTATCAAAGAACATGAGGTAAAGGGGATAGCCAGCTATTTAAGTTCCTTGCTATGTGTCATAGCTAGGAAACAAAGCACAATGCTGACTTTTCCTAATTGACAGGATTGATACTCCTATGTCAAACTGCAGATATGGGTCTATTTCAGGGGTGAAATCCTACCGGTTCGGACCGGTTCAGGTGAACCACTAGGGATTATTGGCATCAGTTCGCCAAACCGGTAGTAATCACCCCTCATTGGCTCCACCCACACCTGCCGGTCACTGCTCACCTCTTCCGGCCGCTCGATATTCCACAGAATTCAATGTTAAATGCAGCAGAGAGAATGCTAACTTTTCTCCCTCCATTCTGAATGGAACTGCTGCAGCCTATCCCTTTAAGGTAGTCCCCAGGAGGGAGGGGAACGGAGGGAGCAGCTGGAATGGAGCTGTTTTCATGAAAGGCAGGAAAATGGGGAAGGGGTTTTTCCTGCCTGTCATCCATTCCCCAATCTCAGCACAGACTGAGGGAAAGATGGTAGGCAGGAATATTCCCCTCCCCATTTTCCTGCCATTCGTGACAAGGAGTGACTGGGAGGGGAGTGGCCGGTGATGAGCCCCTTGCTGTGAGTGATGTCAAGTTGGCCACACCCACCCAGTCACATGACTTTCCCCCAACAAGCCATGCCCACAGAACCGGTAGGGGAATTTTTTTTTATTTCACCACTGGTCTATTTCATTGGTCTTAAAGAGTAAGTTGTATGGTGGGTAGAACTGACCTCTAGCACTCTAGTCTGTGAATCTAATTTCACATGACTGAACTGCTATACATACAATGGCTTAATTATTCTACATTTGCACCTTTTATATTTTTCAATGCAAGTCACAGATTATTTTAAAACTATAACAATTGTAAAAGGGCAACTTGTATGATGATGAATGATTTCACCAAATACTGTATATGTTCAGACATGCATAATAATAGCAAATGAATTATTTATTATTGCAAAAACTAATACCTCTGAATGCAAGGTAAAATTGGAAAAATGGGAACCAAAATGCACACATTTTAAAAGAAATCACAAATTTGACAAACCAAACTTGATGAATTTGTCTGAAAAGAGTAAGGGAAAGAAACTGATATCTATACCTACTTCTGCTTTTGTGTCTTTACTCTTTCACAAAGTCTGGTAGAAACCATCATAGACCAAGAGTAGAATAAACTTATATGCAAAATATGATATCATCCGGTAGTAACTTTATTCCTTAACCAATATGTGCATTTCTGCCCAACACACTTGGACAGTGTCTGGTTGAGCTCCAAATCAAAAAGAAGTACTCAACCATATGACTGGGTACTTCCCTTTACAATTATTATAATTAGTTCATGCTTGAAAAGGCAAATACAATAAATATATAAAAATATAAAAAAGGTTTCTTTTAAAAAAATCACAACACCTCCTGACCAGCAAGCAACACCCGTGCAACCAGAGATTAATACCAAGCAGTAAACAATATCCCCAATCCAGGAACTATTAACTCAGTAAACAACAGACTAATCAAGGAACCATCAAGAATACTCACACTAATATTGACAGGGAAAGCCACTTGTATATAAGCAGACAGTAAACCCCACTGCTTGTATTGATGATGTTACCTAATTGGGTAATGAAACGTCGGCAAGAAAGAAACCAAAAGGATGCCAAGAACTCCACAATTAAAACGTGTATTTTATTATATAATAAAATATTATTTATTAAATATATATATATCCATTTTTCCAGTGAAATTATGCTCAGAGCAGCTAATTATAGTACAATGAAATGCAGTTAGAATTAAACATAAATGAAACAATTAGAAACATAATAGAAACATAATTAAGTACAAGTGTAAGAAATTATTTAATACTTAACTTAGAAGATAAATCAGGTTAAATGTGAAATACCTGTCTGAAAAATATTTCTTTTCATTTGGTTGAAGAACAAAATCATCATCATCATCAACATCATCCACTGACAGTGAGTTCGAAAGCTGGGAGCTGCTATTAATGTTTTATCTCTTTTTCCATCGAGTCTTTCATTATAGTGGTATTGAAATAGGAGCTTTTTGCAAGATCTTAAAGTCTGGGCAAATTAGCAGACGAGAATGTGATGGTTCATATCTTCTCGCTCCAAATCATCATTAATAGATCATAATCTGAACTTTAATTATTCATATTCTGTCTAG
This sequence comes from Arizona elegans, assembly GCA_022577455.1. Lineage (NCBI taxonomy): Eukaryota > Metazoa > Chordata > Lepidosauria > Squamata > Colubridae > Arizona > Arizona elegans. Next base: position 178,871,521 of record JAKOOJ010000002.1, on the reverse strand, counting down.
AAGTAGAACAGATGGAAGTAAAGGTACAGTATTGCAATAATATAATCACATGCTCTTATAGTTGCCTCAAATAATAGAGTGGCGTGAAATTAAGTTTCTGGATAGTCCACACAGAATCTGGCTTAATATCTATTTATGGCTTAACATATATTATAATTGATGTGTCATTTCTTCTTCAAAATGAGAGAAAGCACAGCAATGGTTTTTAGCAGTTGTAGCTGAAGAGAGCTTGGAGAAAGATTTATTAATTGCTTATGTCTCTAAAGCAACAGGTTGTCAAATCTTGGTTTAATATATGCTTTTTACTCGTTTCTATGTTGTCAAACTTTAATTCACCATTAGCTTTGGATATTCAGGAAGAAGGATTCATAGTTGAGAGAAGCTGTGTTGCAAAAATGGAATCTGGCAGAGGTATTTTTCTCAAAGAATATGAGTGATGTCTGAATGTATCTGGTCCTTCATTTATAGGTCTGTCCATCTTTAAGATACTATAAAACCTACAACAAGCTAATATGAATAAAGACCCCTTCCATTTTAGATGACATTCTCCAAATATTCTGCAATACATTGCTATGTTTTGTGATGGTAAGCATTTGACCATTAGACTGTAGCAAAATGAACTTCCACTGTACTTTGGAAAAATATGATTTCAATAAAAGAGAATATTGGTAGCTCAGGATTGAAATGAGGGATCCTTGGTGCTCTCTGTTACAGACAATGTAATGAAATGTTACAGTCATTTCATTACCCAAACTAGGTAACACATCAGAGTGCTAGCCCTGATGATGTTACCTGGTTTGGGTAATAAAACATCTGCAATAAAACCACCAAGTCAGAGAGCATGTATTCTGACCTAGGCTTCCCAAGAGCATGAAGCAGACTGCTTGTCCCGACAAGCACCCTTTTTATTAAGTTACTGTGAATTCCTCTCATTCACATCCAGCAAAGTCTTTCAAGGGAGAATTTACAGTCACAGACCTTATCTGGCTTGCAGAGCTGCCAGACCGATATCTTCAAAACTTGGTAAGAAGTCTCTGAGAGTCACGAACCAATTACGCAAACTAATTGTCTCCTGCAAACTCCACTCCCCTTTCACTCCTCTTTATTCCCTATGGGAGGGACCATTCACCGTCCACTTGTGGCTTTACTCCTGTGTCGACCCTTGTTCCTTAGCTGTTCCCTTCTGGCAACTCTGCCCATGCACACACTGGGAACAGGCTCCAGCTGTTCTTCTGCCCCACTGATGTCTGACTCTGAAGGCAACTCACAACTGTCAGATCTCCCTGGCCCCATCTCTGCCTCTGACGCAGAGCACTCATCAGAGCCTTCCCCAGATTCCAGGATTGGCTCATGTTCCTCCCCAATCTCCTCACTGTCTGAGTCTGCCATCAGTTCTGCTGGCCTCTGGCGGGTCACAACACCACCAAGCACTCCTCAAAATATAATTTTTGAAGCCCATCTGATCAATTAAAATAAGCTCCAGAAATCATCCCCATCCATCATAGGTTCTGGACATTGCCCCACAAAGGTTCCAGTATTGTAGCATTAGCTTCCAAAAGAATAGCCTCAGGAATGCGTTTGGAAGTAGATCCCAACAAACAAGGTAAGCCATTAATGTTCCAATGTTATGTACAGTATGAAAAACAGGAATGCAAACACCATTGCTTTATTTCTATTGGAGCAGTAGAAACTCTTCGTTGTAATAATTGCTGTTAAATTTGTTTTGTAGACGCACATTTTTCAATCAGTTCGGCTTTCCAAACTTAATTTCTCCTTCAGTTTAGAATTCTTTTAGTCTATGAGTTTTTGAGATTGGATGACTTTAGGAAAAAAATCCAGTAATTGAATCTGTTAAAATAAATAAATCAAAAGCTAATTGGCATGTGCATTTCCATTATTTTACTTATTGAATTAGATGTAGTGGTGTGAGGTTGTTTTTATCATATCTGTGTACCCCCAGCACACAGTTCTGCAAATTCAATTATATATTCAAAGGAAGCACTCAATTTATGCCAGACCAGTTTATGTTTAATGCAGGGGCAAGCCTCAATAACTGATAATAGGTCTGCTCAAAATTAATTAAGATATTTCAAAGAAGCGGTAACATTGATACTCGCCTGCAATGTAAAACCGGGGTTATTTCAGTTTTTGTCATGATAAGTGATTATTGTGAACTTGCAATGGGCCTGTGTGCTTTTGAGTTTTTCTTTTAATTCTGAGAGATACGTTGTTCATTTTCCTTGCCTCTTGGGAGGCCAGATGTCTTGTTTCTTATCTTGGTTAAAATTATTAGAGCAGTAGAGTTCTTGGTATAAAATAAAAGGCACAGCTGATGTCAAAATAAATCAAGAAACTGTATCGGGATATGTTGTAACAGGTAATAACAATGACCTATTATTAACAGAACACTTCCCCAAAGTTGACTTCTTTGAGGAATTATAAGGAGAAAAGTAGACAGATGGTGCACTAGGAGTTGTGAATGCTCCACTTTTGGAGATTTTCAAAATTAGACTGGAAAACCATTTGACCAAGATGGTATCTCTTTCCTGGAGCAGAGGGTTGTATTAGAAGAACTCCAAGGTCTATGAACTACATAGATTTCAGTGTAGTTACACTGGTTAAAACAATCTTGAAAACTGTACATTTCTAGTCTCATTTATAGTAGGTTAATTAATATGGAGTCTTCTTGAAGCACTCCCTTTCCACAGCTATCACATCTGAACTGGGTTGCCTCTTCTCACTTAAACTGCAATCCAATAATGCTTCCCCTCCAAAGTTTCTTACAAAGAGCGAATAGAAATTTAAAATCTGTTAAACATGTCTGGAATGGTGTCTGGAATGGTGTCTTGCTATAATTTGATCAAAAGTGTAAAAGAGGTGACAATGAATGCAATTATAGGAAATGGGGTGTGTTTTTATATTAGGATGGAGTGTGCAGATTATTTTTTTTTCTGTTCAGCTTTTTTGAGAATGTACAAAGATGAGAAATAAAGTTTATTAAACATCTGTTGATTTAAAGAGAATGCATAATGAAATGAATGATGTAATGTTTTGCATGAGTACTGAGTTGAAGATTGGTTGATGTGATTAAAATATATAATGAAATTAAAGCATGAGTAAGAGTAAATAGAATGTGTAACAAATAGCTCAATATTCAGAAGGGAGTAATGTGGACAAGGATATACAATATCTCTTTGGTTGCTTAATGCATTTATGGATAAATGTGTAAGGAATAATTTTGGTGGTGATAGAGGTATGTTGTTTTAAACATGAATATACAAGTAGTCCTTGACTTGCAACAGTTCATTTAGTGACTATTTGAAGTTACAACATTACTGAAAAAAATGACATAAGATCGTTTTCACACTTACAACTGTTACAGCATCCCCATGGTCACCTGATCAAAATTTGGATGCTTGGCAGCTGATTCATATTCATGATGGTTGCAGTATCTCGTGATCATGGGGTCACATTTTGTGATCTCCTGACAAGCAAAGTCAAGCTAGATTCACTAACAATGTGTTACTAACTTAACAACTGCAGCAATTCACTTAACTGTGGCAAGAAAGGTCATGAAGTGGGGAAAAATTCACTTAACAACTGTCTCATTTAGCAACTGAAATTTTGGGCTCATTTGTGGTCATAATTTGAGGACTACCTGTATTATTTACTTGAATGCAGATGGTGCTGCAGATGATGGCAGAGACCTCAAATAATATGCACGATGTAGTCAAATACATAGAGAAAGTTTAATGCTATTGGGAGGTGAGAATTGTATATGTCAGGAGAAACAAAAGTTGAAAGCAGTGGCTATGGATTATTTCAGAAGTGTATGTGGTAAACCAGAAGAGTTATATTAAGAATGTGGATTCAATATAATAGCAACTGACAGTTTAAAAGAAGTATGTTGTAGTTATGAAAAGATATGGAGAGGTATGATAAATGATTTTGGTATGAACTATAATTAATTATATTATCTTGTCTAACTCATGCTTTTAATTTCTTCAAAATGGTAATTTTGTCTTACTATTTCTTACTGTCTTTTGCCCCTTATATAACATTATTTGTCCTGAGAGTAAAAAATGTGATGGACGTATATGCATATATTGTTTCTGTTCAACTAAAATATGGAACCGGCTTCCATACTAAGTAACTATTAGTAAATATCAGGTGAACATACATATAGGAATAGTTGAACCTAGAAGCATCCCTGCTGAAAGGTTTAGGAGTTTAAATTGCACACTGCATGGTTGTATTCTAAAAATGTTTTCATCTGCTACACATTGACAAAAGTTGTGTCCTGCCCAAACTCAGTATTGTGCAGTGATTAAAATATTTAGTGAAGACCAGAAACATTGAGCATGGGAATTCACTGAGTATAGATCAGTTACTATCTTTCAGCTAAGCCCATTTCATAGAAATGACATGGGGATAAAATTGGAGGAAAAAGTACTGTATATGTAATAGTGTTATATTTGCTACTATATGGATCTGGAGGAAAGATGGAAGATGAATCTTAATGAAATCTATCTGGCTAGTATGGGATGGTAGACATGTGAATATTTCTTGAACAAGCCTTTACTTATGTTTAGTAAACTACATATATATCTTGGTATTACCAGACAACAAATTCTTCTTTTCTAAGGGGAAAACTCATAAAACCATCTCCTTCCCTTCAAATAACTTTCTGTTTATATTTCATATTTCATTTAAGGCATATACCCCCATAGGAAAAAAAAAACATGCCAGACCTCTTAGTGGTGTAGTAAATGGGATTGCCTGTGATTGCCAGAAAAAGAATACAAAAATTGGTAATAATTTTCTGAACAAAGAATGTTCAGTTTTTGACTAAAAGGACTAAAAGTCTTTTCTAAAAGTGACCATTTTTCTATAATGTTCTTAGCTTCTATAGCGTAAGGAAAGTTTTCCTATATACTTGCATACCCTATGCTATAGAACAGATCTTTATTTAATGTTTTTAAATTCAGTTAATACTTAGATTGCCTATAATTGAGATATTGTACCAATGTTATTCCTCATTAGGCAAAGGTAAAGGTTCCCCTCACCCATATGTGCTTGTCATTCCCAACTCTAGGGGGCGATGCTCATCTCCGTTTCAAAACCGAAGAGCCAGCGCTGTCTGAAGATGTCTCCATGGTCATGTAGCCAGCATGACTGAATGCCAAAGGCACATGGAACACTGTTACCTTCCCACCAAAGATGGTCCCTATTTTTCTACTTGCATTTTTTATGTGCTTTCAAACTACTAGGTTGGCAGAAATATTCCTCATTAGCTAATGTTAAAAAGTGTTCTGTTATTAATATTCATATCCTGAGCAGTTATCTGCTTCATGAAAAGATTATGCCATTGTATTCTTTTTTATTTTCTTGGCTCACGTTATGATATTGACAAGCGATTAAATTCTGACCTGATATAAATACATTTAATTACATTGTTAAAACAATCTACTCTCGGGAATTTAGCAAGAAACATTGGTTGCAGTGAGTATTTGGAATCCAAAGAAGAAATAATATTATTACTATCATAGTAAATCTCAAGTAATTGAGCAATGGCTCTGGGTATTTACAGAGAATATATGCTGATACGATAACTTCCAGAATGAAAGTTGGAGCCATTGTTTAGAGATCATTTTCATCTTGGGATCTGACTATCTTGACCATTGTGGTAACAATCTACTAATTTCAATCTTCTAATGGCATCTTCTTTTTATATACATCAGCTTTGTTGATTGCTCTGCCGTGACTGCTACTGATTTGGTAAAATTTTACTCAATTGCATTATGCATTTATTTCCTATTAATAGTTAGGCAGGGCATGATGGCTCAGCAGCTAAAGACACTGAGCTTGTCAGCTGGAAAGCTGACAGCCTGGGTTCAAGATCGAAGGACAGCGCAACAGGGTTAGCTCTCTTTCCTTGACCCAGCTCCTGCCCACCTAGCAGTTTGAAAGCATGCAAATGTGAGTAGATTAATAGGTATCACTTCAGTGGAAGGTACCAGCATTCGATGGGCCTTTGGTGTATAGCCATGTTGGCCACATGGAAAATGTCTTTGGACAACACTGGCTCAGTTGGCCAAGAAACGGAGATGAGCACCACGTCTTAGAGTCACACACAACTGAACAGGGAAATCTTGACCTTTAATAGTTAGGCATTTGTTTGAATGCTTTGTCCAGAAGTTGACTGCTAGAAACAAGAATATTCTTATCAAATAGGGATTTGCATCCAATATCATTTATATGTTATGTTACTGTGATCTGTAGATTTGGAAGTGTTTATATTACTTGATGACAGTTTCAAAATATAGTTTAGTTTAATGAGATGTGCAGTTGTCAGAAAAATAGCAAAAAATTAGACATCGGTCTAAACAACAAACACCCTCTATTTGGATATGTCCTTAACACATCTTGGTCCCCTCCATTTGGACTATTGTAATGCGCTCTACATTGGGCAGCCTTTAAAGAGCATATGGAACAGGGGTGGGTTCTACTTACCTTTACTACTGGTTCGCATTGTGCCCGTGCCCGCTTGCTTCGCTCACGCATGCGCAGAAACTTTTGTGCATGTGCAGATTACCTATGATGATGTCTGGGTCAGCAGGCGGATCCTCCTGCCAGTTTTACTACCAGTTCTTGTGAACCGGTCCGACGGATCCTCCTGCCAGTTTTACTACCAGTTCTTGTGAACCGGTCCAAACCGGGGACAATCCCCCACTGATCTGGAAGCTTCTGTTTGTTCCAAATGCAGTGGCTCGCATGGTTTTATGCAAGTACAAATTTGCACATGTATCACTTTTTTTGTGGGAGCTGTACTGGTTGCTGATTTGGCTCCAAGTGCAAAACAAAGTCCTGGTTATCAATTTTAGACCCTACAGAGCTTGAGTTATTTGACAAAGTACCTCTCCCCAATTACATTTACCCAGCCACTAGAGCAGGAAGGTAGGGCATGTTGTGGGTTCCTGGTAAGTGTATCTGGTGGGACCTAGGAAAAGAGCCTGCTCTTCTGGCCCTTCCCTTTGGAATGTCATTCCCCCAGGGTCCCTACCCTGTTGCTTTTCTGCAAAGCCTTGAAGGCATAGTTTTGTCAGTGGACTTGGGGACCCCATCTGGAATCAAGTGATTCCAAGTGATCAAGTAATTAATTCTATTGTTGCCACCATGGTGTGTGTGTGTGTGTGTGTGTGTGTGTGTGTGTGTGTAAAGTTAAATTGTGCACTTTTAACTGTATTTTTAATGTTGTATGAGTCATTGTATATGAGCTGAGAGCTATATAATTTTAAGAAATAAATAAATACATAAATTTAAATTGCACATTTATTTTATTTATTAAAATGTTTTCATTGTTAAAAATATTTCAACCTAGCACATGCAAGATAAACAAAGCTAGAACTTAATTGCCAGTCCTATCTCTTTTCTGAGAGTGTTCCTTCCTCTGTTTCTGGTATAGAGTTTCTGATTAATTCATGTGTTCAAAATTTAGCTAGACATGTGAAAAAGTACATAATTATGTTCTCTCAAAAGGCACAAAAAATGCTTGAGGAAAGTAGCCATGAGCAATTGGGCTTTTTTTCTTTTTCTTTTTAATTCCTGGAAATGTCAGCCAGAAATAGTTTTAGTCCACCTGATAGAGAAAGAAATGGATTGTGCATCAAGGATTCACAGTGAGAATACATCATAGGTATGAGGGTATGGTTTTATTTTCTTACAGAAAATAAAGCAGATGGTGAATTCTGAACAGAGAGACCTTGAAGGGTCCTTCTGTTGACACACTTTTGTTGTCCAATAACAATGGACTGCCACTCTAGGCTACTTACATTGTATATGATCATACATGTGGCTCTCAGCAAGGAGTAAGAGGTCAAATCACATCTTTATTCAGTCTTATTTCTTGACATTGAGTATAGCAGAACAAAATCAGTGGTTTCTTTCAGCAATACTAATTTGCCCTATGTATTTTCTGAAATAGACAGAGTGAAAAGAGTTTCATATCTAGTGTCTTTTGGGAAGAGGAAGCAAATTATATTATAATTACCATGTCAGATGATTAAACCCATTTCTTTGGGGGGTGGGTGAAGGAATTGGGATGGTGGCTTGGATGCATTCTGTTATGATTTTTTTTTCTTATACAACAAAGGCAAAGGATCCAGTGATTTCCCTAAGGTAGCTTGCAGAAGTAATTGGTTGTATCCAAGCCTTTCCCCTATTTATTAAGAAAGGAATACTTATACCTTCTGGCAATGTAGTGCATTTTTTTGTTTACAGTGTTCAGGGAGAACTGCAATAGAGTGTCCTGGGAGGTTGAAATGCTTTGATATTACTTTATCCTGATTTTGAGTTCTGATGACAAACCTATGTCCATTAATTATTTTGTGCAAACTTTGTCTTGCAAAGAATTGTGGATCTCAAAGTGTTCATTTTTGAAAAATGAGACTTTAACCATACCATTGAATGAGAGTTTACTGAACTGAACATATATCTCAAAGTTTCAGGCTGTCTCAAAATATCTTAGAAAAAAAAAGGTTTCTTACACATAATTATTGATAAACTAATCTGTTTTGTACCCAATCTGCATCTACATAATCAACCTGTCTTCCTCCCCTTCCCCTTTTCTCAGCCCAATTTATATCCCTCATTAGTTGGTATTCCATGCATCTTAGGAAGTGGCCTGTAGCTTATGATACAAACTTGCTTATTTATTTATCTACTAAAGTTATAGGCTGCCTGACTCCCAACAACTCTGACTGTGTCTTCTAATAAAAAATTATTAGTCTGAAAAGGTGCTATCAGAATCCTTCAGCTGCTACTGTAGACAACAATGGCTTACCTCCCACTGTCATGATAATTGATTATGGAGGAACTGCATAATCTTCTTACAGGTTTACTCCATAAATTTGTTAGGTCACTGTGCAAAATAGGATTGAATCAAAAAATCCTATCTGGTCTTACATCTAGTAACAGCCAACTAGATGCCAATCAGAAGCCAGCAAAGGAATGAGAATTAACCACAGAAAGATACATCCAGAACATTCATAATTGTTAATATGCTTTACATTTACTAACTAAAATGAAAGTGGTGGAAGAATTGGGAAGCCAATGATTTAATTCTTTTTAATTATCTTAACTTTTGTATTGTATGTATTTTTAATTTTGGCTGTTCACTGCCCTGAGTCCCTTCTGGGAGAAGGGTGGTATACAAATTAAATAAATAAATAAATAAATGTCAAACTTTAATGTGCTGCTTATCCAAAGATGAAGCTGTCTTCTTCCACTATGCAGGGTCTTTTATGAACATTAGGTTTTACTGCACAATGCCTGGAGGACAGTTAATTGAGACATGAACATAAATCTTCAAGTTAATGCTTGGCATATGACACCACTCTCTGGACTGTAAAGATTTAACACGATGGCTTAAAAAGTAATCTAAGGAACAAAAATATTAAATTTTTAAAAAAGGCAATTCCGTATGTTCCAAATATACATTAAAAATCTAAGAAATCTTTGTGACATTCTCTTAAGGCAACTGCATGAATTTAATGCAGTAAAAATTCATTTTATTTTTTTTTACCTTGCAGGGTTTTTATAACAAGCAGTGATTTAAATGGAGTAGCATGATGATATAGAAGTAATTATGACAGAAGTGTTTATTCATTTCTTTTCTCCTTAGGTGGTTGTTCATTTGATGAACATTACAGTAACTGTGGTTATAGTGTGGCACTAGGGACCAATGGATTTACTTGGGAGCAGATTAATACCTGGGAGAAACCAACAATGGATCCAGCTGTCCCAACTGGTAAGTACAGAGCATAGTGGAGGAAAAAAAGCTTTTAAATATTTTTGAAATCCTAATGTCATAAAATGAGATAAGCTTGATAAGTTAATGAGATAAACTTGATGAGAATTTAATGATAATGTACCCAAGAATTGACCCTTTTCTTTTGAGAGGTATGTTATTATTCTCTGTTCAGGATTTTTTTTCTCTTGAAAATTAGCTTTTGTGAAGGCAAATTGAATAGTCCCCCCTCCCCTCCTTTTTTGTTTGCTTTAACCAGGATTTAATTGTTTTAATATTTCTTTGGATTTTATTCATTCTTTATATGATTTATTAGATTTATAATATCTAGAGTTAATTTAATTTTAGTGTTTATCATCTTGACTTTTCATTACCAGTAAGCCAGAGCTCTTCCAGAAATTGTCCTATAATTTCTTTGACCTTATCTTTCTGCTGAATCCATTTTCTAATGCCTGCTCATTGCCCATCAAACTTCACTTTCTAGTGGAGTTGATTCTGGAATAACATTATTTCAAATATTGTCATATCATTATAGTTGTAAATAAATAATTTCAGTGTAGCCTGCAAACTTATTTTACTTTAATTGCCTCCATTAGCTATCATCCATTATTATCTTTGAGTAGAAGAATATCTACCAATTCTTAACAATATGATCTTGTCATTTATTGCACTATGGCTGAAAACATATTTAGCAAAGTTTTTTGGGGGTATTATTGATGTTCCATTCCATCATGTAGCCTCATGCCCAAATAAATGAAGTAATTATCAGAATTAAAGTAACCAATCTACTTTTTCCAAAAACATCCCGCTCGATATGCTTTCTTTTCATTTAATAATTTAAAACTTTCCCTGATCCATGCTGCTTACATTTCAGGTTTTAACTGAATGCATCCTCATGACATTGTCCTAACCCAGATTTCATGAGCCCTACTCAACAACCTATTCATGAGAAGAAACCCCTTTTTATTTAGAAAGGCAGGAATTCATGGCATTCACTGACAAAGATCCAGGTCACACATCTGTAGGTGATTCACAAGCCTTAACAGTCTCTGAGTTCCTCACAGGGAACCTCAATTAGCACTGCAATCCCAACACAAAGAGTCCTATTTGTTTGTTTTCTTTGTTTAATTGCTTAAATGGTAGATATAAGCTGCTTTTATATTGTACAGTATGTATTGAATAAAAACATTTTATTATTTGACTTTAATCATTTAGGATATTATAAAGTTCAGTTCAAATATTTCACTTATAATAACTGAATTGTATTGGTTATGATTGCAACTGCATTATGCAAACCTGACAGACTAAAACAAGATTAATGATGAATGTAATTATCTGCATAGTTTCTAGAAAACAGTATTGTTATTTATAAATTCACAAAGCAAATTTTATTCTTAGGGAACTAATAACCTGAGAAAACAAGAAAGTTACTTTAGAAACATTAACAGTATTATTTATTTTTTAATAATGAAAGGCTAACTATAGCACCACCAGGGGGGAAAAATGCTATATAGTCAAGCAAAAAAACTAGATATTATGGTGAATAAAACACACTAAAGAAAATTTAAAGAAAACTAAAGAAAAAAAATAATTAAGAGAAGAAAAACATCCATATAGTAACTATCAATACTATATAAAATGTACTTAATCTTTATTAAATGTAGAAACAAATTGCTTTATTTTCTCATTATTAGAACAATGATTTTTCCAAGATAGATAACAGGCCTATATCCTCATTGCATCTCTTATAATCAGAAGAGTAAGTGACTTTTCATTTACATAAAATTATCTCTTTGCCATGCCCCACACTCAATAGCGATAGATCTTTGTGACTTGGCAAATTAAGAGATCTCCTCAGTACTAACCAAATCAGATGAACCTTTTCCAGAATGTAACATAATGGAAAATATTTTCAAGTATGTGAGAATCAAAGATAGTTTTCATGACAATCAAATTGTATGGTAATGATCGTTCTTGGTATCAAGAAAATAAATTCCAACATACATACATTTGTATATCCAACCATTTTGCATATGTTTGCATAAAATGCAAGCAGGGAACAACTGTAGTGCAAACAGATAATGCATATTGACTAGAGCAATGAGAATTAGAATTAATATTTGAGGGAGAAATAGCATATTTGAATACACATTTGCAAAGATGTAAGGTTAAGTTTAGGGTAGGTACAGTATCTATGTTTGTTTTTCTTTACCAAGAGTCTTGCTGATACCAGTGCTGGCTTTTGGGGAATTCATTTATTTATTTAATTTGTATGACTGCCCATCTCAAGCAAATGACTCTGGATGGAAAACAATCATAGAATCAATTAAAGAAGTATAAACACAATAAAAAAATAATTAAATACATATGGTAGCCAAGAATTACTATAATCCATATATATTAGCATGACCAGGAAATAAAACCCTTCACACACTCAAGACCTTAGTCCCAGACACATAACCAGTCTTCAAGTTTTTCCAAAAAACCAAAATGGTTGGTGCCGTCCAAACTTCTATAGGAATAATGTTCCCAAGGGGAGGCTCAACTACCGCATGACAAGATGAGCTCCCATTGTTGCCCCATCTCCCACCAAACTAGCAGTTTGAAAGCATGTAAATGCAAGTAGATAAATAAGTACAACTTTTATCACACAGTCATAAAAATATATCATAAATGCTAAAATAAGTTTATTACAGTTTAATAAATGAAAACTAAATGAAAAAATCCTCAATCCTAAAAATAATATGAAAATTCTGTTCCCACCAATAAAGTTCACATGAAATATCCAACATTCACTTTGTACCATCACCTCATCCATCGCAGACTTGGCTTCCCCTCAAAAAAAATTAAGTGTGGCCCTCAGCCATGAATAGTTCCCCATTGTGTTTCAACTCTGTAAACCAGAATGCCTGCTATTTTGTCTTCCAGCACAAATAAACTCTTCTTGTCTTCAGTTTGATTCTTACTGTTAATCCTTAGAAATTCTACATTTGCCAAGAATCTTTTTTCTTCATTCCTTTAATTGTCAATTTAGAAATGTATCTGCCTGCCTGCCAGCCAATATGACATGGCTCGTGTGTCTTTTTAGATATTCTGCTGGGCAGCTTGTGGGATTCACTTATCTATAAGCAGCTGCTGTATGGCTGGGGAAACATCGAAATGACTTAGCCACTTGGATGGAGGATCAATTGCTAGACCTTTGTAGTGGAATGAATTCTTGCTGATAAGAGAATCCTCATTCCTGAAAGAAGGTTGAAAGAGCACCTTGGCAACTACAGTTCTAGTATTTAATGCAACACTGAAAAATAATACTATTCTTTTCTTAGCTTCAGAGGAATAATGTATTTACTTAACTCTGAATAATAGTCCACTAAATGTTGATAAATCATACTTATTTAAAGCACAACATTTGAAACAAATTGACATCAGATCCATCCTTGTATTTTTAACTTTTTGCCCATAGAAAAGTAAAAGCAAAGAAGCAGGCTGTGCTAAAATACTGAATGTCATGCTACTTTCCATGGTACAGCTTTGCCTCTTTTTATTCATTCTGTGTATTCAATAATAATAGAAATAATTGGCCTCCAGTGAAGTTCTGAGATAGGCAGATGTTGAGCATTCATAACTTTTCAAATAAAATTGTGGCTGGAAAGAATATTGGGACAGATATTTAACAGATATTATAGCTTCTCAGATCATTTGATGCCTTGGAGAATGGTGTACCTCTATAATGCTTCTTCAAACTACATAATATTATTATATCTTGTCAGGTAGACAGATACACAATCCATCCACAAAGTTTGCCTAAATGATGCATTTACTTTGACTTGTAAAGCCATCATGAGAGACAAGTTTATTTTAGTTACAAAGACAGATGATTGGAAAGATTGACTTCCTTAATGTCTATGGAGATTCTCAGTCATCCAGGTCATGGTTGTCCCAAAGGTGCTTTTACAAGTGGCAACTGGACTTTTTGGTTTTTCTTTGAAGATGTTTCACTTCTCATCCAAGAAGCTTGAAGCTTCTTGAAGTTTGAAAAAGCACCTTTAGGATTGACCTCCTCACTTTAGCTTCCTAGTTTGAATATATATATATATATATATATATATATATATATATATATATATATATATATATATATATATATATATATATATATATATATATATATATATATATTTGTTTTCTCAGGTTTTCGCGGGTGTTTGTATGTAGGTCTTTGGTTATTCGGGTCTTCTCCCACGTAAAATTGGAAGTGTCTTGGCGACGTTTCGACGAAGTCTCATTCGTCATCTTCAGGCTGGTGTTCTCGGCTTCGTGCTTCCAGGAGCACGAAGCCGAGAACACCAGCCTGAAGATGACGAATGAGACTTCGTCGAAACGTCGCCAAGACACTTCCAATTTTACGTGGGAGAAGACCCGAATAACCAAAGACCTACATATATATATATATATATAGTTTTGCATTTTTGATGGTTTATAAACAATTGAACTGTTTTATACTACATGATGGAAAGTTCTTGTAAAGACATCAGAGAGAGGAGACTTGCATGGTATGCATATAGTAGGGTGAATCAATAGCAACATAATTTTAAAGTCAAAGTGTAAGAAGCTGGACTGTAGAGAATTAAGTAACACAAGGAATAGGATACATTCTTATCTTACTTCTGTATGAGGAAGGAATTGTTTCTAACAGATGAGTGTCAAGATTATATGTGTCAGAAAGGTGTTGCAGTGTTCACAATTCAGCATTTAATATCTATTGATCCACAAGCACCCATACTATCTATAAAGGACTGTTTCAGTTTCCTCCATAACACGATATGAAATCAAAAACAGACCATTCTAAAGCTTATGTCTTCTTTTGCTAACATGTTCTTCTCATAAAATCATTTTAAGTATTTCCCGTTATTATAAATTCATAGCACTCTAGAATTGAAAGGGACCTTGGAAATTCTCCAACCCAATCCTTGCCCAACATAAGAATCACTACTATCTATCATTGACAGATGGCCATCCAACATCTGTTTAAACATGTGAAGGCATGTTTAAGTGAAGGCAATTCCCTCACTTTCAAGGTTGCAAATAGTCATTGTCAAAACAGTGCTTAAAGGCAATAATTGAAACCCAGGATCTTTCTGAATACTTTTTAGAGATAAATTCTGTAAAAGTTAAATTAATATGTGTTTTTATTTAGAAGCTGATTCTGAAGAATTAGAAGCTGTTACAGAAGCATAGAATTCTGTCAATTTACATCACACTATTGATGATAACATCAAGATTGTTCACTATTTGTTTGCACACAAATTGCAACGTGTGTTCTTAAATTGTTATGATGAGATATTTAATCTTATTTTAAGTATGAGTGCTCTTTGGTTAGGCCAGTGTTTCTGAACTCTCAGAATTCTTCAGCCAGCACAATAATCTTTAGTTTTAGTATGTCAAAAGTACTGGAACTTTAAGATTCATGAACTTCAACTTCCAGAGTTCCTCAGCCAGCATGCTAGTCTTTGATTTTGGTATGTCCAAAGTGTCTTCCAAAAATAATTGTTACATATGCTAAAGAATGTAGGTTTATTTTGTTTATTTGTTTATTTGATGAATTACAGATGCTGGGCCAGAATTAACTCTAAATACATTTAATGTAAACCTTTTAAAAAACGAAATCTTGGAACAAAGCATATCATTCCATTACATCCTTGTGGCTTTTTTCAATTCCTCTGAGCATTCAACATAATGATACAAATGTATCAATGCACTGTGTTTTCCTTTATCACAGGTTACCTGAAGGTCTTTTAATACACTACATTACATTCTTTCTTTTCTTTATTCATTAAAACACAAAAAAACCAAGAACGATTAAATGGTTTCATTGTCAGCTTCAATGAACTTTTGGGATAATTTGTTTTTGATCATTACAAGCAAATAGTTTTTATAATAGATTCCTAAGGATTGGAAACCAAAGAATGGCTTAATTAGAGGATTAAGGAACAAATATTGATTTTCTTGCCACACTTGCCTTCGCTTTCAATGAATTCTCTATTAAAATCCTCCACCACCACCCCAAAAAACAGACACCTAGTTCTTGGGAAGTCAAACAAATTCCTTGCTTGCTTTTTTCTTGATTGAATCATGCCTCTTTGGTCTAGTGGTTATGGTATCAGGTTAGAAAATGGGAGACTGAGGTAAAGTCTTATCTTAGCCATGAAAGCCAGCTGGGTGACCTTGGGCCAGTCACTCTCTCTCAGCCCAACTCACCTCACAGGGTTGTTGTTGTTGTTGTTGTTGTTGTTGTTGTGGGGAATAAAGGAGAAGGAAGAAGTTTTGGATATGTTCGGTGCCTGGAGTTATTTGTAGAAATAATAAATATCAGTGCTCTATCATTGCCCATATTTCATTGTGTTTATGATCCTAGTTTTAAGCACTGCTTTCAAATACAATAAGACATCTCCTTCAAGTATGTGGTTTTGTATTTGAGCCTCATTCATTCTCTCTATAAGACCAAACCAATTCATTGTATTTATTCTATAGTGGTCACTCACATTTGTAAGTCTAAAATTACTATTTGCTCCTGACTTTGCTTACTTTAGGGTTTTCCTGTCATGACCATTTTTCCTTTTGTATAAATAATTGGGCAAAAACACATTCTTCTACCATTTTTTTTTTGCAAGAGACATTTAATCCCTGTACAGATCCATCCTACCCACTTTCTACAGCTCTTGCACATATTTTAACATATTTCCTCATATTTAGTAACTGTTGTAAAAACATTTTATCTTTGTTATAATTCTGATAATTTAGGTAACACTTGCAATTGTTCCCTTAAAGTTCTATGACCAATATAACTAGCTTGATCTTTGATATATTAAAGATCAATAATTAATGTATCATACTATCGTACATTCACTGAAAATCATTTGGATTCTCAGTTGTCAAAATAGCACTGTCTGCATACTAAAGTTGCACGTTCATGTTTCCAAACCATTGGAACCATGGCTTAGGACCCAGTTATTTACGAGACCACCTTCTGCCTCCGATAACCTCCCACCGGCCAACACGCTCCCACAGAGAGGGTCTCCTCAGGGTGCCGTCTGTCAGGCAATGTCGGCTGGCGACCCCCCGGGGGAGAGCCTTCTCTGTGGGGGCACCCGCCCTCTGGAATGAGCTACCCCCAGGGATACGACTAATCCCGGACCTCCGGACCTTCCGCCGGGCCCTGAAGACTTTTTTATTTCAGCAAGCCGGGCTGGGTTAAAAATTTTTAATTGGGTGAATTTTATGGGTAACGGGGTTTTAAATTGGAGAAGCCTAGGATAATTTAGTTTTAATGTATTTTATTGTGTGTTTTTAATTCTGGCTGTTCACCGCCCCGAGTCCTTCGGGAGAGGGGGCGGTATAAAAATTTAATAAATAATAATAATAATAATAATTCACTTCAGTGGTGGGTTCCTCCCAGTTCCTCCTGGTTCCACTGAGCCGGTAGCGGTGACAATATGACGTCACCAAACCAGTTCTCTTTGTTCGGGAGCTGCCCACCACCACATTATTCTTACCTTTTATTTGGCCCCACCCCCAATCTATTCGCTGCCTCCCGAGCCCCAGCTGATCGACTAGAAGGAAAAAAACCTGTTTAAACTCTTGCCGCTTGGCTTCACAGGGCCACTCTACAGCTGATCAGTGTTAAAAGGCAGTGTGGTGGTAGACTGGTGCCTCCAAAATAAATGAGTAGACCAGTGCCCCCAAAAACAAATGGGTAGACCGGTACCTGGTAGACCAGTGCCTCCAAAAACAAATGGGTAGACCTGTGCCTCCAAAAACAAATGAGTAGACCAGTGCCTGGTAGATCGGTGCCTCCAAAAACAAATGAGTAGACCAGTGCCTCCAAAAACAAATGGGTAGACTGGTACAGCTCTGCAAGCAGTTAAAAAAGCCTGATAGACTAGTACCTCTGCTAAATCTTAAAGAATTATCACATGACCATCAAACCACGCCCACAAAATAAACCACACCTACAGAACCGGTAGTAAAATATTTTAGAACCCACCCCTGATTCACTTATTCTGTCCCATAATAATTCTTTACACATTTACCCATAAATATATTAATAATTAAATGTTTTAGTTTTTCTAAGGTTTACCTTAACCAATTGTTTTTCTTGCTTTGTGGAAATATTGATCTCAAGTTTAAGATCTCGTTATCTGAGGGACCACATTTCTACAATAGTTTCTGCCCTTCCAGTAATATTGGACACAGAAAGCATGTTCCAAGCACATTTGATGGGATCCAGCATCCCTTCTCTATTGTGGGACCTATCCCCTGAAATTGTATCCCCATGGAGATTTGAGTTTACCCAAACCTGTCATCCTCTAAATGGGCCTTGAAGACCTGACTTTTCCCCCAGGCATTATGTTAAGAAATATATGTTGTGGCTAGGAATGTTCATTAATATGTTTAGTATTGTAATTCCCCTTATCATTTTCTTCTTGCAATTGTTTTGCATTGTTTCTGTGGGTGAGCAGACTCTACATTTGACTTATCAATAAATATATCAATATAATATCAATAAAATATTAAGTGGGAAGACTAACCTATAGATTTTCCTGATGAAAGGGGTTCAACTTTTGTGGCTTTCAGCTTTGACACTGGCTATATATTTTTTCTTCAAGTTCTCTTAGGCAGGGTTTATTTCCATGCTTTGCTTTTACTCCCTGAGCACTTGTATGAATTGGGCCCTGAAAGGAGAGGATAAGTCAATAAGGTAGAAGTGCAGAGAGAGACCTTCTGAAACATCTAGCCCCAAGGATTTACAAAGACCTGGTCCTGGCATTGAAATGCACACAATGTGTTTTGTTCAATTCATGATTTTCCAAATTTAGAAGGGAACATTTAGACTGAGAGGAAAATATTATTTTGGAAGATGTTGAGGATGATTTTTTAAAACTGTTCTGGGTAAACAGTAAGCCTTAGATGGGAAACTTTCCTCTGTTGAAAGAGAGAGAGAAAGAGAGAGAGAGAGAGAGAGAGAATGCCACAATTACAGTACTTTTCCTCCTGCAAATTATTGCTCCCATCTTACCTCTCAACATTCTGCCCAAATGACAATAATGTAACAAAAATGCCATTTTTATAACACTTTTGTATTGAAAAAGACAAAATCAAGGAGAATGCTGCCAAATCCATCATGTTAAGTGCCACCAATTCTATTAAAGAGCTCAGAACACCTCTAGCATATTTTGTTATTGTTGTTGTTGAAGTGACTATTAATTCACATCTCAGTAGCAAATGTTGAAAGCAATTTCAGTTCCCTTCACTTCAGCCATTGCACACAAATGGAATCCATGTTTGGGTGCTTATGTATGCTTCTCTGTAAATAAAACTTTCAGTGTTGGGCTAACAGCACTTAATAGCACAAGCTCTAAATCCAGTGGATTTAGGACTAAAGTTGCAATGGAACAACAAAGCCTATATATTTATCTGTACAAGAGGTGAAACCAGTGTTGAAGTTTTACATAGGTTGGGAAAGTACATATAATGAAAATACAGAGAAGTTTTGCTTCAGTATCTTTTCAGCCAGCCATGTTTATTCAAATATTTGGACAGATATTGTACTGAGATGTAAGATCTTTCAGTCTTCAAATGAATTTATGCTGAGGAATAGCAAAGGCAATATGCATTCACTGGATATATACAAGATCTAAAGAGTCTCTTGGAAACAATGAAAGTGAATGAATTCAGCTAAAATATTAAAAATGTAGAAAAACAGTACAAAGGAAAGCAGATAACTGGATAAGGACTATGAAGGACTGAAATAAATATAAAGTAACAGGTAAAGAAAGTGGGACTATCCAGAGAACAACCAAACAGCCAAGATTTAGTTCAATCTGTACTTCTCAATCTAAAAGAAATTGTGATATGATTTCAAGTCAGATCAGGGTCATATTGTAACTTGGAGTAATAGTACACTGTCTTCTTCCTCTATGCCAGTTTGCATAAGGTGACCAGATTTTAACATTGGTAAAGAGGGACACCATTGACCGGGGGGGGGGTGTTCTAAAATGTTTTTACTACCGGTTCTGTGGGCGTGGATTATTTTGTGGGCATGGCTTGGAGGTCATATGACTGGGTGGGCATGGCTAGCTGGTCAGATGGCCATGGCTATGTGTATACTATAGGGACTACTCAGAGGGCTGAAAAAAGGCATTTCTGACAGGTCCTCGCACTTTTGACTGGTCCTCACACTTATGACCATCCTCACATTTATGCCCGTGCAGCATTCTTAACAACCATGTCACTTATTTCACAACTGTTTCTCTTCACCATGGTGATAAGATAGGGCAAAAAACATAAAATGTGAGGACAGTCGTAAATTCGAGGACTGGTCAAAAGTGCGAGGACCAGTCAGAAATAACTTTTTCAGCCCTCTGAGTAGTCCATATGCATAAAAGGATACAGCAATAGAGAGGGATGAAGGAAGGGAAGGGAAATTAGAGTAGGAGTGAGGGTAAGAGAGGGAGGAAGAGAGGAGGAGAAGGAGAAAGGAAGTAGGGAGGAGAAGAAGAGGTGGGGAAAAGAAAGTAAGAAGGAAAGAAAAGAGAGAGGTGGTAGGTTTGAGGAGAAAGATTGCTGTACAATATGAAAGGGAAGAAAACCAACCCAAACAAATATAAAGATATTAAGATAAAGAATGAATTGATAAACTTTAAAGAATAAAAGAGAACAAATATGAATAAATAGCAATAATTAGAAACACACATACAAACATACAATGTATTTTCTTTGAACAGAGTATTTGGCTGGTTCACAAATTTAAACAGCGTTTAGTCATTTCAATTAAATTTACAATTTCTATATTTCCTTTTTGCCATATTTATTACTCATCTATTTTTTAAAAAAACCAATATTACCCTTCATCCTCATCTCTAATCTTAATCAAATTCAATTTTTCCCTTCTATTCTATATTATACCCCTTCCCATTGTCATCTATTTTTATATCCATCCTCACATTGGTTAATTATGTAATTATGTAATACAGTTGTTTAATACAAATTCAACATTTTAATATAAATCAATTAGTTATATAACTATCTTTTTTGTATATTAATCAATATGAACATGAATATTCCAATTATTTCCATGCAATCCAATTTCTTACAAATTAATTAATTATATTTACCAATAATAATAAACCAAATAATTTCCCTCATATATTCCTCCAAACCACAACTTAACCATTTCTGCTTTCAACACAATATACAATTAATAGTATCTCAATTATTACAATTCCCTAGTTAAATAGAGCTTTTTTTCTTTTGTGTTTTAAAATCTTGAACCTCCTCTTTTGCCCTAAATTTCCCATTGTTTGCAGTTTTGCACCTACCTTTTTTGGTGAGGAAAAAGAAAAAGAAATCTCTCTCTGCCTCATTTTGTCACGTTGCAGCAAAGACCCTGCTTTACTTTCAGTTTTGCTTTTTCAGCATAGTTAGGGGAAAAAAAACATCTGCTCCAGCAATTTACCTCTTTGCAGCTACCTAGCCCTCTGCAAAACAGCTGAGAGCAAATCAGCTGAGAGGCTGATCATCGGGAGGCTGATCAAATCAACTTTTGGTAATTAACCTATGCTGAAGCTGAAAGGGGCTGTTTTTTCTATTTTTGCAGGCACCAGTCTACTCATTTGTTTTCTTTTAACACTGATCAGCTGTAGGGCGGCCCTTTGAAGCCCCACGGCAAGAATTTAAACAATTTTTTTTCCATCTAGCCATCAGCTGGGACTCAGCAATAGATTGGGAGTGGACAGGGTAAGCGAACAGGGACCAGCAATCCAACAGAGGGTGAGGGTGAGTGAAAACCGTATATTCCCTTCCCGTTCTCCCACCGTTCCCTAGCTTGTCCTGCATTCTTTCCAAAAATCGGGACTTTTTTAAAACGCCGCGGGACGCAGGACAAATTGCTAAAAATCGGGACTATCCCGCCAAAAGCGAGACGTCTGGTCACCATAAATTTGCATCAAACTTGGCAACTTTAAGATGTGTGGACTTGAATTCCTAGAATTCTTGGACTTAACCAAAAGCTGAAATCCATATTGCCCATCTCAAAATTGCCAAGATTGAAAAATGTTATCTCACTCTGCAGTCTTCAGTGATTCAATACAATACAATACAAAAAAAAAAAAACAAAACAAAAAAAAAATGCCCTGAATCCTGGTCATATTAGGATCATTCTGCTAAACATAATATATATCTATATATATTACATATAGGATGAAAAATATGATTAACTTTGTATATTAAAGAATAACAAAAAAACCTGAGTGCATTACTATTTGTCTCTGACAAGCTGGTTATTAATACTATAAAACAATTGCATCTCTTACTAATGAAGAAGAAACTGAACAATCATTTCTTTTTTTCTGGCAATTCAGATCTTTCTCCACACATGCTGCATTTCTGTACGGTAGGGAGCGGGGGACCCAAACAACAACAAGGACATTTCATATCTACTGTATGCATGCTAGAAGCACTTTTCTTCTGAAATCATACATCACCCACAGAGCTTCAGAGACAGTTCATCAATTGCCTGCAGATACCATCGCCCTACGAACATAAAAGGAGGGAGCGAGAACTATGTTATGAAAGCGAGATTCTCAGGGAGTCTTTTAATGGCCCAGAATGAATGGTTCTCCTTAGGATCCATAAAATCACTATACCCTGGCTGTGTTAAATGGTAGACCTGAACTATTTTGAGTCTGTTTTCTCCCTCCTCCTCAGCAAAAGCAATCAAGAAGTGAACACTTCTGGCTGTGAATATTAGCACCTTCCTATTATCATCATTATCTGGGTAGTATCTGCATCAAAACTCAAGGATGTATCCTAGCAAAGAAGGGGAGATATAAAGGGAATAATATACCCGGGCTTGAATTTTGAGAATTCTGTGCCATTAAAAAAAAAAAAAACATAAAAAAAAACATTTTTGGCATGTTTAGAAGCACTATCTTGGGTTAATATACTCTACCTTCCTGTCATTCAGCAGATCTTTTCAGCTGTTAGAGATGGATTCAGGAGTGAAATCCAGTAGATTCTGACAGGTTCTAGAGAACCGGTAGCGGAAATTTTGAGTAGTTTAGAGAACCGGCAAATACCACCTCTGGCTGGCCCAGAGTGGGGCAGGAATGAAGATTTTGCAATATCCTTCCCCTGCCATGCCCACCAAGCCATGCCCACCAAGCCACCCCACCCCCACCAAGCCACGCCCACAGAACCGGTAGTAAAAAAAAATGGATTTCACCACTGGATGGACTATATGGCAGAAAACTCCTTTGGAAGGCAGGTCATTGATTAACATCAGATTTTTTAAAATAGGTCTTCCTTCAAGAACAATTTCTATGTGGACAAAACCTTTGCTACTGTAAAAGCTCTACCCTTACCCACAATATTAGAATCTGGTCACTTTTATTTCCTAAATCATGCAAAATTTTGTGCAGCCCAATTAATTAATTTGCTTTTCTGCATTCAAGAGATCTCATATTTATCGTGATGGCAAACCTATGGCACACGAGCCAGAGGTGGCATGCAGAGCCCTCTGTGGGCATGCGTGCCATTGCCAGCTGCTCTTCCGTTTTCCAGTGCAGGCATGTGCGCCAGCCAGCTGGCTATCCGGTGCTCCGGCGCGCGCATTCCAGTTTGGGCACTTGGTGCCATCACTGTCATATTAGCTTCACAAATAGACAAAATACTAGGGAATGGTTTTAGAATATCTGAGAGATGAAAAGTTATGATTTCCTGATGGTGAGGTGGGGATGGAAAAGATACAAGTGGGGGGAGAAAAACCATGGCTAATATTAAACATCAGTGAGCATTTGTAGTATTTTCTTGATTTTATTTTTTAAAAAACATCTTTTGACTAAAAAACATTTATCTTACAATAATATTGTCCTGTTGTTAGAAAATGTTAGAAACGAATGACTGAAAATTTATGTCTGTAGTCCTATAAGGGCTAAATTATAATATTATAAATTACTTCTTGTTTTGCCTGGTGGGAAAAAATAAATGCATTTTTGTGTCAGGGTTCCAAAGATGGCTTCCAGGCCTGTTTGTCTGAAAATGTTGTAAATGGTGTACTTTTCTGCATTTTGAGAACTTTTGGAAGAAACAACATTGCTCAGTGAATTTACACTGAGTTTTGTCCCAACCTACCAACACTCTCAGGGCCCCCTTCTTTTCAGTTAATGTAAATAGGAGAAACTGAGTATTTCCATTTTTTTCCTATCTTTAACATTCTTTGATTTTATTAGACATATTAGAAATTCCTAATTCCACCTCCAAAATCTTCTTCTTCCCCTCTTCCTGAACTTGCCATGAAAATGTCACAGGTTTCTTTCATTGAACTGGTTTCATACTAAAAACGTTCCTAAACTTTTATATCTTAATTTAATAATGCACGGTCCTTGAACAGCTTCTTTCTACAATATAGTTTGAATTCTATTTTGATGGAATGTCTAACGTATCTTGAAAATGCAAAATGAAAATGAAAATGCCCTTCCAAAAGTAGGGACTATTAATAATAACAAGTCAATATTATACAATCCACCAGATCCAATTAAACATAATTCAAGCAACATTTTATTACCTTTCTAGAATAATGATAAATAAAAAGGATTGGTATATCTCCATGGGATTTGCAGTAATTTTTAAGAGGCGGCAAAATAAATAAAGAGATTGCAACACATTGTGTACTTTAACAGATTAACAGAGTTGGAAGGGACCTTGTAGGTCATCTAGAGTCCAACCCTCTGCCCAAGCAGGAGAACCTACATTTTCCTCTACCTAGGATTGAACTCACAACCTCCTGATTGTGAGGCAAGAGCTCCACCTCTAGGCCACTGGGTATAGGAATAAGCAGGATCATTCCAGAAGTGATTCCCAAGTTCAGGGGAGAATGGAAGTGTGAGAAAGAAATTCAGAGTAGTTCTGTCTAATGTATACTAGGTATAACTTGTGTGAGAGAATTTCCTTGCCAAGTGTAAAAAAATTCTATTATGTTATCCTACTACTGTTAGCAATGAAGATCTTTCCAGAAATCTAAGTGGTTCTTGTTTCCAGAGTTTACCAGCCTTGCAAAGCTTGACATCTATAAAGGAAAACATGGTTTTAATAAAATAAAATTTTCCTCTTTGCAAAAAGAAAAAAAAAAGGAAAGGAAAGCAAAAGTAAAATATGAATAAGAAGAAAGAATGAGAGACAGGACATATGTTTATTTGATCAGCTGCTGTTCTAAGCCCACATGGAGCGTGAAGGCTACAAGACCAAGCTTTGTAGTTTGTAGTTGACGCCCTTGTGATAATTGTTAGTGAGTGCTGTTGGAAGACCTTTGAAACCTTTTGCTTCCAATTTTATTAATTAATGTTCTGTTTCTAAGCTGGCAAAAGGTTTTTGGATTGAGCTGTAACTCCAAGCTAATTAGTACAATGTACACAGTGCTTTGGTTGGTCCCACTGCTGTGTAGACAATTTTGGCATCAGTAGTATGACTATTGGGGCTTAATTTGTTTCATGGGAAGCCACAAACTTTTTTCAATGCTTTTTGGAACTGAAAAGAGCAATAAACAAGTATGCCTCCCTTTGCTTATAGATTGCCTTTCTTTCATTTTTGAGAAACAAGCAAATGCTATTCCAAAGTACATAAGATGATGGGGAAAGTCTTCCAGGGCTGAGAATTAGGCAGGCAGGAAATATATTTTTTTCTCAGTGTTTTTATTTTCAGTCCTATAATTATTAAACTGATCAAGTGTAATAATTATTTGTTTTTCAACATATGGATCAATACAGCTGCTGTGGCCTAGAGATAGAGTTGTTGCCTCACAATCAGGAGGTTGTGAGTTCGATCCTAGGTAGAGTCAGATGTAGGGTCTCCTACTTCGGCAGGGGGTTGGACTAGATGACCTGCAAGATCCTTTCGAACTCTGTTATCTGTTAAGGATCTCTGCTCAATGAGTCAGAATTTCCATCTATTTTTCTCAGTACTATCTTCTTTGTTAATAGCTACCCTGATCTGAAGATAAGGTATACAGTGCTTAGCTTCAATATTGCAGCAGAAAACAGCTTTGATGATCTGAATTCTCTTCAAAGCATCAAATTCTCAGTAAAAGGTGATGTAGAATTACAATAATTAGATGAGTTTAAATTTCCTTTTTAAATATATTTCTCAGTAAATCTATTTGCTTCAGTGAAATTATCTACATGTAGAGTATGGATTTCCATCTGTGATAAAAATGGTGCAGGAAAGAGATTGGCCTAAGTAAGAATGAGGTTCAAAGTATGAGATATGGAGCACTTCCAAAAGTAGGGACTATTAACATTAACAAGTCAATATTATACAATCCACCAGATCCAAGTAAACATAATTCAAGCAACATTTTATTACCTTTCTAGAATAATGATAAATAAAAAGGACTGGTATATCTCCATGGGATTTGCAGTATTTTTTTAATAACAAAAATAAAAATCACCACTACAAATATGAAATAGTTTACATATGAAATGGTGTAGGGCCGTGATGGCGAACCTATGGCACGCGTGCCACATGTGGCACATGGAGTCATATCTTTGGGCACACGAGTGTTGACCTAGCTCAGCTCCAGTGTGCATCCGCGTGCCAGCCACCTGATTTTCTGGCCTTCTGGGCCCACCAGACTTTGAGAAATGTGCTGTTTCTGGCTTCCGGAGGCCTCCGGGAGGTGGGGAAGACTGTTTTGCCCTCCCCAGGCTCCTAGAAAGTCTCTGGAGCCTGGGGAGGGCAAAAAATGGGCCTACCGGGCCCACCATGCCATCACGTGCCAAAAGTAGGGGGAGCATGGGGGGTCACATGCGCATGCACAGGGGGATGGGGCGCATTGAATTATGGGTGTGGGCATGTGCAGCTGCAACCCCCCACGGTCCCCCCACTTTTGTCACATGACAGCAAAAAGGTTAGTCATCATTGGTGTAGGGTTTCCTGCTTGAGCAGAGGATTGGACTATAAGACCTCCAAGGTCCCTTCTAACTCTGTTAAATATGGATACAAATGGAAGAAACTTAGGAAATGCTATTAGTATGAAACAATTTGTGACTCTGAAAATAAGTAATTTGAATGAGATACAGGTAGTCCTCAACTTACAACCAAAATGGACCCTACCCATTAGAATCATGTTATGATGTTGTAAAGTGAGCCACCCGCATGATCTTTGTTGCAGTGCAGTCATTAAGCAAGCCAATTGTTTGTTATGGTCCAATTTTGCTTCAAACCAAAAGTAAATTTTATTTGTTAATTTTATTTATTTAGTTTGTCAAACATGTACAAGATAACAGATATAAGTATAAACATGGACATGAACACAGGAAATGAGTACAAATAAATGGGGACAGTAGGACAGGGACTGTAGGCACGCTGGTGCACTTATGCATGCCTCCTTTATGGACCTCTTAGGAATGGTGTGAGAGCCATGGTAGACAGTTTAAGGTTGAAGCTGTGAGGGTTTGAGGATGTAACAACAGGTAGCACATTCCAGGTGTTGACCACTCTGTTGCTGCAATCATGCTTTCTGCAATTGAGTTTGGAGCGGTTTACCTTGAGTTTGTATCTATTGTTTGCCCATGTGTTATTGAGGTTAAAGCTGAAGTTGACAGGTAGGACATTGTAGCAGACAATTTTGTGTACTATGCTTAGGTCAGACTGAAGACGACGTAGTTTCAGATTGTCCAAGCCCAAAATTTTGAGCCTGGTGGCATAAGGGATTCTATTGTGAGCATAGGAGTGGAAAAATGAAGAGTGCCAGTTTTCAGCAAAAATGTCATAAAATGTGGTCACATGACTGCAGGATTGCTCCTGCCCCCCCCCCCCCGACCATTGGAACTAGGTTGTAAGTACCCTGGGGAAGTCTGTCATGAATTTGAACATTCGTTAAGTGAGATTTGAAGACTATCTGGATCTTGAGGTATGACCTGATCTTGCAATTGTTTGTAAAGCCTGGGGAATCAGTAAATCTGAAGATGTTTATTTGCAAGTCTCACAATTCCTCTTCATTCACCATACTGTTTTTATTGACACATCTCGGCTGCCTTTCCAAATAACATTTTCTGCCTTTAAGTTTAGCTAATAGATCTTGGATTTTTCTTTGGGGGGTAATAAAAATACATCCAAATGTTTATAGTTCATCTTATTTTTTCCATTTAAAATGGATATAAAACATGTTTATTTCATGCTGTGATCTATACAAAAATATTACAATAGTGACAGCCAATCAGAATTATAGTATGAACCTTAATTTTTTCAGGAAGTATAATTTAGATGGAAACACCTTAAAAGCTTATTTTAATTGGATTTTTCTCCCAGGTGGTATCATGTTCATTTAGCAAAAATAAGCCGTCAAAGGGTGACGAAAGAAAAGAGGCTTAAGATTTCATGCGCAGCTGCAAAAGTATATACTAGTTTATTAATTGTCTTTTTGTCAATTTCTGACAGTTTGTGTCACTTATCATTGAACACAATCTGTCTCAAGGTAATAACAGTCAAGTAAAGGGAAAATACTACAACAGATTCTTCAGATAAAACCCAGGATTTTCTAATGCTGACAAGAAAGAAAGAAAGAAAGAAAGAAAGAAAGAAAGAAAGAAAGAAAGAAAGAAAGAAAGAAAGAAAGAAAGAAAGAAAGAAAGAAAGAAAGAAAAGCTTATAGCAGTGATGGTGAACCTTTTCAGCACCGAGTGCTGAAAAGGGAGCACTTTGCGTGCCTGCATTTCGAGCTGCAACCAGGAAGAGGAGCTGCCTAGGGGGCATGCACGCGCCAGATAAGGTACTTCTGGTTTCTGGTGTGCATATGTGCAACAGCCAGCAAGTCTTCCAGTTACTGACATGCATGCTCACACGCCAATCAGTTGGCAGGTGCATGTGCTCACGCAGGAAAATGGAAGACCAGCTCTTCTGCTTTCCTGGAATGCCACACACACAAAGGCCAGCTGATTGGTGTGTGCGCATGCGTGCCAGAAACCTAGAAGAGGAATGGGCAATGCCGCGAGTGCCAGGTGACATGGAATCATGTGCCACTTCAGGCATGTCCCCCATAGGTTCACCATCACAGGCTTATAGCATTTGTTTGGAATATAATGAAATGTTTTATTCTTACTGCTCTGAATTTTTTTTAAAAAAAAGATAAAAGGAGTTGAAGAAAAGAAACAAAAATCTATTCTAGGGTTTTATTTACATTGAAAATGGTATTGCAGCCACATAGAAAAACAGTTAAAGGGAACATTAGGATAGGGACGGTAGGCACGCTGGTGCTCTTATGCACACCCCTTACAGACCTCTTAGGAATGGGCTGAGGTCAACAGTAGACAGTCTAAGGTTAAAGTTTTGGGGGTTTTGGGATGAAACCACAGAGTCAGGTAGTACATTCCAGGCATTGACCACTCTGATGCTGAAGTTATATTTTCTGCAATCGAGTTTGGAGCGGTTCCCTTTAAGTTTGTATCTATTGTGTGCTCGTGTACTGTTGTGGTTGAAGCTGAAGTAGTCATTGACAGGTAGGACATTGTAGCAGATGAATCTGCTGGTTTCTGGCCTGATGTCTTAACTACTAGAATAAACTAAATCTGTGTTTCTACATATAAGTGCACCACAGCAATATTTGCATTAGATGAACCATTCACATGTGATCTTTCATGGCTTACTAATATCGTATCAGTTCCTCATTATATTCCCCCCCCAATTTTTCCCTTTTCCAACTACAATTTCTTTTTGATTAATAAATTTTTATACACTGTAGTAGATTTTCAAGCCTGCCCATTCAGCTAGTGATTCCAATGAGGTAAAACAATAAGAAACTTGGCCTTTAAAACAAAAACAAAAACACCATGCTGCTAAGAACTGTTCAACATCATGGTTTGTAATAGAAAAAAGTTGCTATGGACAATGTCAATTTTTTATGTCCACTCTTAAAGTGTATGTATATATACATACATACATACACACACTTGATATACACATACATACATACATACATACATACATACATACATACATACATACATACATACACATGAACTCACTATTCTTGAACTATATATCAGGATTGGCCTGTACTTATATTTCCAACCATTTTATTTTGATTTTCTTTAATACAGATGTGGGCAACCAGGGTCTGATGGACTGTATGGTTTCCCAACATTCCATATGTGTCTTGCCATAACATCATAACGTTGAAATTTCATGGGCCAAACAATTTAGGCTAATTTTCCTTGATTTGGGTAGTTTTTAGGCTGATTGTAAGAATGGTTAATCTGCACCTAAAAAGCTGAAAAAGAGTTTAAAATGTCAGACTCAGTGCTTTTGGCAACATCACCAATCAATTAGATGTCCTCCTGGGTCTTCCTATGGATGGTATTGCAGCCCCAGCCCTTCAAATATTGCTCCGTGAAGATTTTGGTGCATACACACTACCCCAACGTACACATGAAAATGATCATTTAAATGTCAAATAATTGTTGGGATTCTCTTAGCAACCTTAATTCCTTTTCCTTAACTCCTTTGCCATGATGTCAAGTATGAGCTGAAAATTATAATATATAATATAATATAATATAATATAATATAATATAATATAATATAATATAATATAATATAAATCAGAATAGAGCTGGAAAGGACCTTGGAGGTCTTCTAGTCCAACCCCTGCTCCAGCAGATGATCCTATACCTGTACCCTTTCAGTTAGGTGGCTGTCCAGTCTTTTCTTAAAAACCTGCAGTGATAAAGCACCCACAGATAATGTAATGTAGTGTAGTGTAGCATAGTGTACTGCAGTGCATTATAGTGTAATGTAACATAACATAATGATCAGTGTATTATATATACTAATACTATATAGTATTATATATACTACTAATACTAATACTAATACTAATACTAATACTAATACTAATACTATACTATACTATACTATACTATACTATACTATACTATACTATACTATACTATACTATACAATACACCATATATCATGTTTCCCCTAAAATAAGACACTCTCTTATACTTTTTTTGAACCCTGAAATCAGCGCTTGGCCTTATTGCCATGCGCTCAAAAGCCCGACTGGGTTTATTATCAGAGGATGTCTTATTTTGGGGAAAACAGGGTACCATATAACACCACACCACACCACACCACACTACCCTATACTGGCAAAGCTTTCCCTGTCCAGTCATTTCCTACTGTAACGGGTGGTGCTTATCTCTGTTTCTTGGCCGGAGAAAGCAGCGTTGTCCAGAAACATTTTCCATGGTCACGTGGCCAGCATGATTTTATGCCAAAGGTGCGCAGAACACTATTACCTTCCACCCAAGTGATACTTATTAACCTACTCACACTTGCAGGCTTTCTAACTGCTAGGGCAGGACAGCGCTTAGGTCTCAAACCCAGGCTGTCAGCTTTCCAGCTACCAAGCTCAGCGTCTTTAACCACTGAGCCATTGTGCTAAATATATATCACATTTTGTTTCCAGGTTTGAAAATAGGCATGAGTATCTAGGTTTTGTTTTAACTTGAAATAAATTTCTTGGGTTTATCTGGTGAATGTAATTCTAATAGCTCAATATTCAGCTGAAGTATTATTTTCAAAGCAATTTGATGTTCATTACAGTGAATTTTGCATGCTTTCCTTCTCCATGGTAAAAATGAGTGCATATTCTGGTCTGCTGAAATATTGTAAATATGCATTTGATGTTTTATCATTATCTCTCAAATTGTCACATTACAAACAATTTAATAAACAGAATGCAAGAAAAGATGTTCTAATCTTTCTGCTTAATAATAATCATGTATTGTTAAAGTCAGTTTTGGACTTAGCCAAGTATTTTGTCAGTTCCTCTTCTCTGGACCTAGTTGTTAAATAATTCCTTTCAAATTATTATGGAAGCTATAGAATTATTATCAGCTTAGGTTTCTTGCTTTATATAGTCTTTAATTCATTTAAATATATTAATTAAATTCATTTAATTAACATTGAACAAGCTGCAAGCATATGTAAACCGCTGTTCTCCAAAGAATTCCCTCTCTGATATATGCCATTAAGAATGTAAGATGATTTAAAGAGTTTTTCTTACCTTTTAGAATCCTAAAACATTTTAAACTGGTTTGCTGTACTGAATATATGAATTGTCCACAGTTTGTACAAACCTTGAACAGCATGTAAGCTATTGTTCATGGCTATTTCTCAAAGAATTCTGATATCACATATGATCCTAATATTTAGCCTTTATATAGGTGTTTGGGTCACAATGGCCCATAAATTAAGCAGTATCTTTATGTCCTATACCAGTGATGGCTAACCTTTTTGCCAACATGTGCCAGGAGCGGGGGGGGGGGGAGAGCAGGGAGGGTTACGTGTGTGTCCACACCCATAATTCTATGTGCCCTGCCCCATACATGCACATGTGATACCCCCCCGCTCCCCTCGCTCCTGGCACATAATGGCCCGGTGGGGCCGTTTTTCTCTCTCTCCAGGCGCCAGAGCCTTTCTAGGAGTCTGGGGAGGGCAAAAACAGCCTTCCCCAACCCCCCGGAGGCCATCTGGAGGCAGAAAATGGCCCATTTGCTGCCTTCTGCTCCCACTGGAAGTTGGCAAATGGGCTGTTTTCTGCCCCTGGAGGGCCTCTGGGATGGTTGAGAAGGCCATTTTCGCCCTCCCCAGACTCCTAGAAAGGCTCTGGACCTGGGGAGAGAAAAAATGGGCCTTCCCCACCACCCCTCAAGGCCCTCTGGAGGCAGGAAACAGCCTGTTTCCCTATTTCTGGTGGGCCCAAAAGGCCCCAAAATCAGCTGAGCTCGCGTGCCCACTGATATGGCTAGGTGTGCCACCTGTGGCACGCGTGCCATAGGTTCGCCATCATGGCCCTATACAAAACTGATTCTAAGTTACTGTAAGGATATTTAGTGACATGTGAACATGGAAGTGCCAATTATGTAGCAGAGTCATCTTCTGCGGTCTAAAACGTCCTTACTCCAAAGCTACTTTTTAATCATTGAGGCATTGAGGCATTGAGGCATCATTGAGGAATTATTCAGACCCGAATCAGGATTGAGTAAGTAATGGAAAAAGATTCCAAGGACAGCTATTTCACAAGAAATCTGAGCTTAGTATTCAGAGGACTAATTTCATTTGTACTTTGATTTGGTAACTCAGAGACCAGCACCAATGCTTGGGATTTAGTGCTGTTGAATAGATGTATTTTCCCCCATAAAGTTTTGATTTGTGCCTGAAGAATAGTGGAGGTCAGTTTTCGAGAACAACGTGATCCATGTTTTTCTCTATGGACAACAATGCCATGATACCATTTTTCTCTGGAAAATGGAAAGACCCCTTCTGAATATGTGGAAGCTGGAAGACGTGTTGGTGAGGCTGCATGTGCACCTTCACTTTATCCCCATATTATATTCACAATATGCATTGCTATTAATCTTCTCATCGTTCCTATCACCCATTTCCTCCCACGTATGACTGTATGACTGTAACCTTGTTGCTGATATCCTTAAGATTTATATTGACTGTTTCCCTACGTTTATCATTAAGTGTTGTACCTTATGATTCTTTTCTTTTATGTACACCGAGAGCGTATGCACCAAGACAAATTCCTTGTGTGTCCAATCACACTTTGCCAACAAAGAATTTTATTCTATTCATATATTCAATAAACAGCCCTGGCCCTCTAAATGTCTGTTTTATTAAGAAATTCTGCTGGGAGAGGTTCAGATTGTTTACATAGGAGAAACCCTGGTTTGATCTAAATATGTCCACATTTTTTCAAATGAATCTGATTTGCTTCTGGATTTAAAATTGTCTTGAATCCAGGACATACCTCTATATTAAATCCTAATTAGCAACATACTGTATATAGTGTGTGTGTGTGTGTGTGTGTGTGTGTAGGTGTGGGTGAGTATTCTTGATGATTATGTACCATCAGTTCATTTTCAGCTCTTAGAAAACCACCTAGATATTTTCTCGATGATGACCTGTTCCAAATCAGATCTTTCAGCATTTCCAACAATGCTCTCATCGCTGTTGTAACTAAGTTTATTTACCTTACTGCTACTCATCCTCAATTCTTATCAGGGAAAATAACAAAGAGTAACAAAATTAATTAATACTGAATAGGTTTGAATGGACAAGTGACTTTAACTATTTGCTTCATTCCAGTCTGGATTGGACTTGCTGTTTACATCATCAGTAGAATTGGCCACTAAAAAAAAAGAGAGAGAGAGAGAAGAAGCCTCTCAGTTCTACATATAATACTGATAAATATAGAGGATAATAGTTAGATATGGAGAAAAATGAAACATCTGCACGGGCTCTTTGAGTTGTATTCAGTGATACATGTGTGACATCGTATCTGCTGTGATTCAAGTTTCCACTTTCTTCAAAAAAACAAAAAACAAAAAACAACCACGTAGTGAAGTTGAGTAAGAATACAAACTACAATGTATTTTCTCTATATACAATCTAATACAAAGATGGCTAACCTTTTTGCTGTCATATGTCAAAAATGGGGAAGAGCAGGGCAGGGTTGCTTGCGTGTGTGCCCACAGCCATAATTCAATGCCCCCTGCACCCCATGCATGTGCGCATGACCCCCCCACGCTTTACACGAGATGACAAAAAGGTTACCAGTGGGCCTGGTAGGCCCGTTTTTTGCCCTTCCCAGGCTCCAGAGGCTTTCTTGGAACCTGGGGAGGATGAAAACAGCCTTCCTCACCCCCTTGGAGGCTCTCCAGAGGCCAGAAATGGCCTGTTTCCTGACTTCTGGTGGGCCCGGAAAGCCCGAAAATCAGATAGGGCAACACTCACGTGCCCACAGATATGGCTCCGTGTGCTACCTGTGTAATATGTGCCATAGGTTTGCCATCACAGATCTAATATCTGTTACAAACTTTAAGGAAATTCTTGTAGCAAAACCTGAAACATATTTTTCTGCTCTTATGCCACATCAAGGAAGAATATAGATTCAAAAACAAATAAATCCATAACACATTCTCTACCTCCACATATTCTATATACTTATTATTGAACCCTGCTGTGCAAATGGTAGTGGACTAAAGAATTGAATGCTGCCTCTTGTGTGAATACTGCAATGGAAACTGAATTCTCGGCTCTATTTTGCAACCCCACAAATGAATTGTCTTTACTAAAATACTTTAAGTAGGACAGTATTTGCATCATTTTAACTACCAGCCAGAGCTTTTGACTGCCAAACGCAGCATGTGTTATAGCCATTTACATGTGTAGCTTCACATCTCTCTCTCTCTTCCTCTGTTTCTGTCTCTCTCTTTCACACACACACAGAGATGTGGAGAATTCCTCCTAACTGAGCAGACAGGAATCTTTTATGCTAGGATGTGGAAAATGCTTTCTTAGAACTTTAAATTTAAAATTATCTTGGCTTAGAAATATAATATATGTGAAGGCTGTAACTTCTAACTGTCAATGGCTTTCATCTTTCTTTCCGTCCCAATAGGAGAACATTTTTTCCATCCACATCTAAATATACTGGGTACTTTTTTATTTCTACAGTTCCCAGCATTTAAATGAATTTAATTTTAAGATACTGGAAAAGTAAAACAGGTTACACTTTACAGCAATTTAAATATTATAAACCAGCTGTTTGGGAAATGAATACAGTATTTCAGTAAGAGAAAAAAAATATTGCTGTGTTCTGATGAAGATAGTAAAATCCAGATGCCCCAGAATGTTCACACAATTTTGAGATGATCTTAATATCATTTGTAAGTCTGCTTACAGATGATCTGTAATATCATCTGTAAGCAGACTTAGGTATAAATTTAGTATTGGCCGCAACTGAACAGTCTAGTAGATGGCTCTATTGCCCTTTCATTGGGCAACTCCAAGGATACTTGGCTTTTAACACCCTTTGCATCTGGACCCCACTGTTCATGCACCTCTACCAGGGGTGAAATACTCCCGGTTCGGACCGGCTCGGGCTAGTAGGTAGCGATGCCCCCATGTACAGCTGAGCTGCGCGATCATCAGAGCCTTTTTTTCCTTTTAAATGGAAAAATTTAAAAGGATGCCAAGCTCTGACATCCCAGCTGAATTGCCTGCTAATCAGGCAACTCAGCTTGGATCGCCAGAGCCATGTAAAAGAAAAAAAGTTTCTTTTTTTTCCCCCCCGCCCTCTCCCAGCCTCCAGCTTGCTTACCTTAGCTGCTGATCGCATGACGATCGCAATCCATGCATCAGCAAGCAACTGAATCTCCCTGCCTTCAATCAAGCTCATCGGTGAGCAGCTCTTTCTGCCTGCCTGCCTGCCTTCCTGCCTAGACTTGTGGACTTCAACTCCCAGCAAAGCTGGCTCAGGAATTCTGGGAGTTGAAGTCCACAAGTCTTAAAGTTGCCAAGGTTGGAGACCCAAGACTGGAGACCCCTGTTCTATTGGGTAAGGTTTTTTTAAAGTTTGGGAGCTTTAAAAAAATAGTTAATTGGGGGTTTTTTTTAGTTATTCTTTTCTTAGACCTAGCCATTTAAAGTTTAGGAAGTTTTAAATTTAGCTGCTTTTATATAAAAATAAATTAAAATAAAATAATATTTGGGCAGCTTTCTGAGATTTAGTGTGTTTCTGTAGTGTTTCACTCTAACTACACAAAATGTCACAAAGCTGTATGTGGAATTTTGTGTGTGTAAAGTATGAAAGTTGGTTTTTTGGGCTTTTTGTGGCTGTGTGAGGTTCCTGCTTATTGCGGGGCCATTCTGAGTCTAGCACAGCTACTTTTATATTGTGGGTGAGCCTGTTGTGTTGTGTTGTGTTTTGTAGGTTAAAAAAGGGCAAAGAAGTGACGTCTTGGCCACGCCCACCCAGTCACCTTACCACCAAGCCCCGCCCACTAATTAAGCCACGCCCACAGAACCGGTAGCAAAAAAATTTAGATTTCACCCCTGACCTCTACTTCTAACTTTCCTGAAGCATGATTGTAGATGTCACAGTTGCCATTCAATTATATATAAAGATAGCATTTTGAGAAACAACATCCATGAAATTCAACAGATACATTTTCCAAAGCAGTAGCAGATTAAAAAGAAGACTGCAAGAAGGTGATAATCCAAATTACTGGAATTGTTTAATTCAGGCTGAGAAAAACAAAACAGAAATGAATCACAATGTGTTTGCCTGGACCTTAAAGGGAAGGAGCAAAAACTAGACCATTCTGGGTGAAGGCATGTAATGGAATAAGTTGATAGCATCAAACAAAGTCCCAGAACAAACAGGGAGTTCTATTCTCAATACTTGTACAGGAAGAAAGATTAATAGGGGGCGGAGGGTGAAACTGCTGCCTTGCAGCAGTTGTAATGCTGCAAGGCATTACAAAAACCCATTACAAAAAGCAAATACTTCTGGAATTAATGAAACTGGAAACACTAAATTGGAGATACCATTCTAGCTCCATATTAAAGGACTAGGGAGGTCATGTTTCTTAGGAAACAATTTTCCTGTAATAGGAACTATATAATAAAAGTAGAATTGTTGCAAAAATATGAACAGATTTGTCTCTAGTTTTCTACAAGTAAACTCTGAGCCAATCTACAACTTGTTTTGAACTACCATTGCTTCCTAAGGATCATTCAGAAGCATTGTTTATAGTAGTATGCACAGTACAAGGCCTTTTTTTTTTTTTTTTGGTAAACTGGGTGTTGCCCAAGTAACTTTTCTATTTAGCATAGTTTTACTGCCTCGTTTCTTAGAATTTCCCACCACTGATATTATACTAGTTCATGTAAAAAAAAAAAGTATTGCCTGAGGCAATTGCGTGTTGACAGTGAACTATAGATAATGAACTGCAAGAGTTGTCATACAGTCAGTGAAGAACAATAAGCCACTAAAGAAACAAAGACAGAGCAGAGCAGGAGAACTTGCTGAAAAGGTAGGGCCAAGCACCCTGTCATGTTGTGATGGAATAAGAAAGATGATGCGAGAGGGTTTGAATAATGTTTCTCTGTTAGCAGGCTTGTTCTTGAAAAGTGTCCACATTTTCCTGAGGGACCACTTTTTTTCCACGAGTCTCTACCTGTCTAATTCGATCTAGCAGATTGGGCATGCTGGAAGATCCTGTCAGCAAAGAGTGTTGGCTGGCAGGGAGTGGAAGAGAGATATTTGTCTGCAGTAGCCCCCTACTCTGTGGTTTCTTCTGCCCTTGAAGATTAGAGCCTGTCATAAGACTTTAAAAACCTGGCTGTGAATCCAAGCCTGGAGCTTTGAAATGCTGGGCTCCCCCTCGGTTCTTGGTTTTACTGTTAATTGGTTAATTATCTCGCCTATTGTATGTAGTCATTTTGGATGTTTTTATTGTTTTTAATGCTTTTTTTTAAAAAAATGTTTTAATTGGTTTTATAGTTGTAGAACTGTAAGCTTCTCAGAGTCACTAGTTGAGATGGGCAGCTGTAGAAAGTGAATGAATGAATGAATGAGTGAGTGAATGAATGATGAATGAATGAATGAATGAATGAATGAATTAACAGGCAGCATTGGATCCAACTTGGTTTGGAATTTCTGGTGAGCTTGCTTGATGATTCCAATGCTATCTGTTGAGCGATGATTCTGATGAACTAGTTCAATTTGTGTTTAAAAATGTCTCATCTATAGCTTATATCATGTTTTTAAAAATAAAGTTTCATTAGACGTAAAGTCAGATAGCATACATTGAGTTGCATCCGCTCTTCACGCTTCACAGTACTGATGATAGCCTAAAGACAGATGGCATATTTTATTTTATTCTGAGTCAATTTAATATGTTTATGCACGGTCTGGAAATTAACATATCCACATTGCTCATAATACAGATTTCTACCTACCTTATGCTTGAGGATTCTGCCCAGCCTAGCTAGGATTAATTCAAGTTCACAAATTCCATATGTGCCCTTGGAATCATTGAACAATCTAAGGGGGCATTGCCTACAGAGAATTTTGCAATAGTAAAATAAATAGTATATTGCTCAGGTTCATTGTTTTCCTGTTCATTATATCTAATTAGAACTGTTTGTTTGTTATATGCAAAAAGTATATACTTAAAATTCTTATAAATGTTTGGGATATCTTTTTTTTTTTTATTGAAAAAGTTTTCAAATACAAGTTTTTCCCCCTTTTCCCCCCCCTCTTCCCTAACCCCCCCTCACCACCCATCCCCCCCGTGACTTCTTCACAACAATAGGCTATTTCATAACTAATTACATACATAATATCTTTCCTTTCCCTTACTCCCTCCTCAGAATACTGACCCTTAGCATATTATTCTTATAACTCCCATTTTAACGATAATCTGCCCTTTTTCTCCTCCCCTAAACTTATAATATATTATTAGAATTTAACATTTAATCTTTTATGTATATTAATATAACATTTTAAAGCGGCCTTCTCCCTACATCCAAATTTAACATTTATTCAGTTCTATCCAAT
Source organism: Arizona elegans (assembly GCA_022577455.1). NCBI lineage: Eukaryota > Metazoa > Chordata > Lepidosauria > Squamata > Colubridae > Arizona > Arizona elegans. Next base: position 178,832,237 of record JAKOOJ010000002.1, on the reverse strand, counting down.
TCCTCCACTCCCCTAAATATATGACTTAAAGATCCTTTTTCTTAGACTAATCAATCAGTAAACTAACCTATTTCAACCCTTCAATTCCTACAAAATCATGCAATACAATTCTAAATATAACCCACTGCCCACTTTACTAAAATATACACATATCTATATATGCATTCCATTTTTTTTTAAAAAAAAAGACAATAACTTTAAATTTATAATCCATATAATATCTTCTTTGATGTCTTTCCACTGGATCGTTAAATCCATCACCCATAATAGGGTAAAATAACATGCTGGTGCAACAGTTTGTTCAAAATCTTCAATCATCTTCTGCCCCCATCAGTAGTAGATATCCTCGTGTATATATAAAAGTAAAAACAACCACCCGAGTGACATTATAATTATAACCATATAGTTATAGTTGTGGTATTCATCAGGATTGTTGATTCCCATCATCCTAATGGGTAACAACCAGATCTTCTGCATGCCCCAGCATGACTCTCTTGCCTTGTAACTCAAAATAATCATAATATATTCACCAGTAAAAGAAATCCAGAGTAGATAATTCAAATCCAACAAGGTAAGGCTCTTTTCACATCCCAAAATCCCGGCATTACAGAGATCTGCCACAATCCTCAGGATAGTATTAAACAATTGATCGCCTCCACTATCTTTTCAGATATTCATACATTTTTTAAAGTCCCTGGCTTCACTGTTGCTTGGTTTAGAAATTGCTGTTTCTATGAGATCTATTTCTTTTCTTTTTCTTTTGCGGGTTGAATTTCCATCCTCGTTTCGTGCCTACCACTTGTGTATCGGCTGATCGATTTTCATCCTGCTTTGTGAATTGATCTTGTTGGGTTAGTTTTATCATCTCATCTTTCTTCTCCATCACTTGTATATCAACTGATTGATTTGCGCACTTGTCTGTGACTTGATGGTTCATCACATTGGAGTCGGATGACACTGCTCTCTTATTTATAGACAGTCCAGCTGGGGTATCCAGAGAGTCCAAAGACAACTTATCCACCACAGCCTCTGTAATTTGGTATTTTCTTTTTGTTTCCAACTCCTTTTGCTTATCCTGTATTATGCCTAAAGATGTTAAATTCATTTTTAAAAATTTTTGATAAAATTCTTCCGCTTTTTCAACAGTGTTCAGTTGATATCTTACTCCTTGGTGTCTCAATATTAAACCAACTGGGGCATTCCACCTAAATAGGATATTTCTTTTTTTTAACTCAGTCACTAGAAAGCCAAATTTCTTCCTCTCCATTAACATCTTAGTCGGGAGCTCCTTAAAAATCCAAATCTTTCTTCCATGAAATTGCAAAGTAGAATTAAAAGAGTTCTGCACAATATTATTCCTAATTTCTTTATCTGTAAAATAGATCACCACATCTCTAGGCAATTGCCTTTGCTTTGCCAACCAGGAGTTTATTCTGTAAATTCTATCAATCCTGCAATACACTTCATCAGGTTGAACCTTTAAAATCCCAGCCAGAATTTCAGAAGATATTTTCCTTAAGTCATCTCTATTATTTTCCTGCAAACCTCTCAGTCTAATTGCATATTCTGTAAAATTATATTGAATCATTAAAACTTCTCTTTCAATCCTCTGTTGCACATTTTCTTCATTGCCAGTCTTTTGGTCAACCTCCATTTTAGGTTTGTCTTCTGAGCTGTTATCCTGAATGTTTGCCAAATCCTTTTTAATTTTTTGAATCATGTCATCCAAATTCTCCTCAGTTTCCTTCATTTTAGACTCTAATAATTTAGTCTTTGCATCCACCCGAATCAGAAAGTCTGATAAACCATTAGCTGTTTTTAAAATCTTTTGATTCAAAAAGTCAAACTTTGATTTCACCAGTTCACCAATTTCTTTAATTTCCTGCTTAAATTTTTCGAGTTGCTGGTTCACAATCTCATCCCTTCTTACAATCTCTTCAAGAAGAAAATCTATTATATTAAAATCAGGTTTCTGACACTGGAGAGTTAAAACTTGTTGGTGTAATTTATTAATGGGGGAGATTCCCCCCCCCCTGTTTGTCTAGCTGTGTGAGTCCCGGTGCCATTTCCCATACAGACAAGATTTAGTGGAAAAGAGAGAGAAAAAAAAAAAAGGCTTGTTTCCAACCAAGATCAATATCAAATCCCCAGGAAAAAAAAGGAAAAAAAACAAGAGTGAGAGTGAGGTTTTGCCTTCAATTACAGCCAGAGGTATTCATTCCGCTACTTTGTAATAGAAAACGGAAGGACTTTCCCTTTCAGCCTCTCTTCAATCCGCAACTTTCAGCCCTTCTCCAGCCAGGGCAGACGCCATTTTAAAAAATTCTTTTTCCCCCCTTCCTCTCATCTTTTCTCTTAAATAGTTTTTTTAAAAAGGGTAAAATACTTGCGATTCAGTATTAAGGTTCCAGCTCGCCTTTTCTTTGATTATTCTGTTAAATTCGCAGGCTTGCTCTTGACGCCTGGCTCTGCATAAGCAGAGGTCTCCCAAAGCCCGGAGCAGCGGCAGGGGATATGGGGCTTCTCATCCGCTCCATCCCAAAAGTAAAAAAAAACTTTTGGGACTCTGCAGAGAGTTCTACCCACCCCTGCCGGCTCTATCTCCGTTTCCTCTTGGAAACGGAGTTTTTTCGAGCCGCCATTCCGCTGTGAAGGCGGCTCTGACAGGCAATGGAAGCAGACGATCCCAAAGGAACGTCTGGCGGCGGCCAGCAGCAAACCGGAAGTCCCAATGTTTGGGATATCTTGATTGTACTTTGTTTTCTTCTAATGTGGATAAAATATGGATTTGGAAAACATATACAGTATAGTATTTTGTTACCAGGTTTTTGCATTCCTATCATCCAGATGGTATCAGCAACACCTTATTTATTTGGAGCAGCAATTGCTATAAAATGTTCTTTTTGTATCAGACAGAGAGCTTCGCCTTAATGGAAATCATAGCCATTTTAGCTCTCATTTCTGTTTAAATGCAAAATGAAATACAAGTGTCACTCAAATTGCTTACAATATTTTTTAAAGGTTAATTTGCTTAAAAGGTTTTCTCCATTTAATATACTGATTCTGCTTGTATGCTTGAAAAAGAGAATGTTTTAACGAGTACCTGCTGATGACTTAAAGCTAGGTAGAGGTTGCTTCAGTTTATTTGTGTACAGAGGAAGGATAGCAGTTCAATTCTACATCATAGGAACAGACAATATTTTTAGTTGGGAGCTGCCCTTTTAGTTTATTTACCTCAGAGAGTTTCAGGGCATGTGGCAATAACAGCTGCCATCCAAAGAAAGCACAGGACAAACTTTTTTGACCTGATGGAATGTTTGCTTTTAAGGGGAGGGGGGAGGGGTTGGTAAATGTGAAAGAAACTTTCTAAACCTCCTGAAGTCTTCTTAAAATTGGCAATATGAAAATACTTATGATAAAGAAAAGAAAATGCCTTCCTTCCTTCCTTCCTTCGTTCCTTCCTTCCTTCTTTTTGCTAAAAGAAGAATGGTTGGTCATTATAATCAATCAGATGCAGAAGCAGGACAGTGGTGCGACTCAATTTTTTTTACTACCGGTTCTGTGGGCGTTGCTTGGTGGGGATGGCATGGCTTGGTGGGTGTGGCAGGGGAAGAACACAGTAAAATCTCCATTACCACCCCACTCCAGGGGAAGGTTACTGCAAAATCCCCATTTCCCCCCGATCAGCTGGGACTCGGAGACAGAGAATAGATGGGGGTGGGGCCACTCAGAGGTGGTATTTACCAGTTCTCCAAACTACTCAAAATTTCCAGTACCGGTTCTCCAGAACTGGTCAGAACCTGCTGAATACCACTTCTGAAGGAGGCCCTTTCCTCCTATCGTCCTAGAAATCAATAGCATAACCACCATGAATTATATCTTTTGCAGTTATGGCAAAGGTTAATTCTCAGGAATATACTTCGAAGTGGTCTGTGTCCTTTTCTATACTTAATGTAGTTAATATGGAACTGCTCTTGAAAACCATTATGAAGATTGAATTTGAGCAGACTGCTGAAAAAGTACTGTGGTTGCTTGAGATCATTACCTTATCAGTTACATGTGTTGCTGGCTCATTTCTAAAGTCTAATTTAATATGTTGGTTACTACTTTTAATTGTTGACATTGTTGTCCAGCCCAAGTCCAGAGCTGACACAGTAAGTTCAATATGTTGTTTGCTTGCACTTAATGGACAGAATCTTGCTAAACTAAAGCCATAACTGCCTGAACTACTAGTTTTATCCTGAGAAATTCTAGGTTTGGCATTCTAATGAGAATTCAATGTTTCATGGTCAAGAATATTATTGGAAAAAGATGTAAACTACCGTGCATGTAACAAATTAAGTGATGTTTCTCAGACATAGCATTTTATCACTTCCTATGCAAACATTCCAGATTTAACAGTTAATTCTTGAGAAAATGGATGGGTTTTTTTATTCAGTTTGTCTTTTTAAATTTGGATTGACTGCAGAAGCAATAATTATGTGTGTGTGCATGAGTATTTATTTTCGTTGTATTGTTTTTATAGTTTTTTTTAATATATCACAACTAATCAATAAGATAATTGATTGGATTATTCAGTTTGTCTTTTGAATTTATTGTCCCTAATTGTTTCAATATTCTTTATTCTTTCTATAGAGAATTTACAAAAGATTTTGTAGATTTACCCAAATTTCATATATGAATATGTGCATGTTTATTAAGGGAGGAGAGAGGAGTTTTATCAGATCCATATTTTAAAATGAATTGCTTTAAAATTAACTATATAACCTTGGTTAGTAGATGCCCTTTGGATTGTGATTTTCTCTCAAAATCATAATGAAGTATATACTGTATTTTCCATGTCCCATGATCCATAAATGGTAACTGAATGGAGGAAACTCATGAATAAATATATGTGAAACAAAGTAGAAATGATTTATTTAGGAACGTCAAGGTTTATATTTGTTTATGATTTGTTTATTTTTTATCCTTAGTGTCTAGTTTAAATAACTTATCCAAAGACATTTAATCTGACACTAAAGGAAGATATGTTATTATATGGATTTCAGATCCATCTGTTGCATGAGAAAGTAAGAGTTCAGGAACATAGGTGAGTTTCATATTAAATATTTAAGAAGACTACTGTCCCAGTATAAATAGTTTTTGCTGCTTTCAGGCTCAAAACTGTGGCAGATCACTATTCTTCACTTCTTTGGATTCAGCCCACAACACCCATTCAACCTACTGAAGCAAAACTGACAGAAGCTGAATTTTAATTCCAGTGACAGAGCAAAGATTCTTTAGGGGATTTTGGTTTATTGCACATGAGTACAATAAATTTTGCTTTGCTTGTACTGGACTTAGATAGATCTAATTTAACTGTGTTGCCGCTGGGCTTTCTTATGCTGGGCTCTGTGTATCATATATTTATTAGTAAAAATGAAGGAATTAAATTGAGGGATTGGCAGCTAAGTAAACAACAGTACAATTGTCTACCATACCTCAGTTATATTCCATTATTTTTTTAAAGTAATAAATATATGATGCACAATTAAAATTTTTATCCTTTTCATTATTCTCGGTTGCATCCCAGAATTACATATTTAGTACTTTGGAGGAAGAAAACCATGTTAGCCTATGCTATGGTAACACAAAATTAGAACAAATCTGGTTGTTGAGGTTGTTCTTTGGTTGCTGAATTATGTCCAATTCTTCATGACTCCATGGACCATAGAATGACAGTTCTCCACTCTCTCCTGAAGTTTGTCCAAATTCATGTTTATTGCATCTTTGATACTAACCATCTGATCCTCTGCTATCCCCTTTTCCTTTCGCCACAAATCTGGTTGCACCTTTCAAGACTAGCAAATTTTATTAAAAGGCATTCACTTTCAACAGCTTGCTTAATCAGATGCATGGAATGGCTAATGATATGGTATATAAATTGAGTTATGCAGAAGGAAAAGGGAGAGGAACACAGATGGTTATACAAACCCAGGTTGCATCAGATATAAAGTATCTTATCGATTACAGTTGTAATGTATTAAAGACTACTGTTTTTAATAAGACCAAGATGGTCTAAAACATCTGATAGATATGAATACAGGTTTTTCTCACTCAGGTGTGCTAGTGAAGTTTCTTCTTTCTAAAATGGCTACTTTGAGATTGGTAATGGAGTGTTCTGGCAGATTGAAACAATTCTCTTTCTTTTTTGCCTCCATCTATTACAAAATTAACAAATGAAAACTTATAGTGTGATTGTGTATAGCCATCCAAACACATTATTAATAAGATACAGTCCATATTGGATCATCTCAGGCTGTGGAAGACAGACCCAAGTTTGCATAGATACAACTATCCAACCTAAAACTGATTTTCATAAGGAACAAGAAATAATAGAACAGTCTTCCGGTTTGCTGTTTGTCCCCGCTGGACGCTCCTTTGGGATCGTCGCACCCACTGCCTGTAAAGAGCCGCCTTTATAGCAGAATGGCGGCTCGAAAAAACTCCGTTTCCATGAGGAAACGGAGATAGAGCAGGCTGGGGTGGGTTGAGTCCTCTGCCTAATCCCAAAAGTTTTTTTTTTACTTTTGGGACGGAGCGGAAGAGACTCTCCGTATCCCCAGCTGATGCTCCGGGCTCTGGGAGATCTCTGCTACACGCAGAGCTAGGGGGCAAAAGCAAGCCTGTAAATTTGTTAAATTAATTAAAGAAGACGTGAGTTGGACCTCTGATCCTGAAGCGCAAGTATTCTTCTTATTTTAGAAAAGTTATTGAAGTTGTTTAAGAAGTGAAAGGAAAAAAGATTTTTAAAATGGCGATTGCTGCTGCAACTGCTGCGGCTTGAAGAGAGGCTGAAAGGGAAAGTCCTTCCGTTTTCTATTACAAAGTAGCGGAATGAATACTTCTGGCCGTAATTGAGGCAAAACCTCACTCTCACTCTTGCTTTTTTTTTCTTTTTTTTTCCTGGGGATCTGATATTGATCTTGGTTGGAAACAAGCCTTTTTTTTCCCTCTCTTTTCCACTAAATCTTGTCTGTGTGGGAAATGGCATCGGGACTCACACAGCTAGACAAACGGGGGGGGGGAAATTCCCCCATTAATAAATTACACCAACAATTTGTAACTCTCCAGTGTCAGAAACCTGATTTTAATATAATAGAATTTCTTCTTGAAGAGATTGTAAGAAGGGATGAGATTGTGAACCAGCAATTTGAAAAATTTAAGCAGGAAATTAAAGAAATTGGTGAATTGGTGAAATCAAAGTTTGACTTTTTGAATCGAAAGATTTTAAATACAGCTAATGGTTTATCAGACTTTCTGATTCAGGTGGATGCAAAGACTAAATTATTAGAGTCTAAAATGAAGGAAACTGAGGAGAATTTGGATGACAAGATTCAAAAAATTAAAAAGGATTTGGTAAACATTCAGGATAATAGCTCAGAAGACAAACCTAAAATGGAGGTTGACCAAAAGACTGGTAATGAAGAAAATGTGCAACAGAGGATTGAAAGAGAAGTTTTAATGATTCAATATAATTTTACAGAATATGCAATTAGACTGAGAGGTCTGCAGGAAAATAATAGAGATGACTTAAGGAAAATATCTTCTGAAATTCTGGCTGGGATTTTAAAGGTTCAACCTGATGAAGTGTATTGCAGGATTGATAGAATTTATAGAATAAACTCCTGGTTGGCAAAGCAAAGGCAATTGCCTAGAGATGTGGTGATCTATTTTACAGATAAAGAAATTAGGAATAATATTGTGCAGAACTCTTTTAATTCTACTTTGCAATTTCATGGAAGAAAGATTTGGATTTTTAAGGAGCTCCCGACTAAGATGCTAATGGAGAGGAAGAAATTTGGCTTTCTAGTGACTGAGTTAAAAAAATGAAATATCCTATTTAGGTGGAATGCCCCAGTTGGTTTAATATTGAGACACCAAGGAGTAAGATATCAACTGAACACTGTTGAAAAAGCGGAAGAATTTTATCAAAAAATTTTAAAAATGAATTTAACATCTTTAGGCACAATGCAGGATAAGCAAAAGGAGTTGGAAACAAAAGGAAAATATCAAAATACAGAGGCTGTGGTGGATAAATTGTCTTTGGACTCCCTGGATACCCCAGCTGGACTGTCTATAAATAAGAGAGCAGTGTCATCCGACTCCAATGTGATGAACCATCAAGTCACAGACAAGTGCACAAATCAACCAGTTGATATACAAGTGATGGAGAAGAAAGATGAGATGATAAAACTAACCCAACAAGATCAACTCATAAAGCAGAATGAAAATCGATCAGCCGATACACAATTGGTAGGCACGAAACGAGGATGGAAATTCAACCCGCAAAAGAAAAAGAAAAGAAATAGATCTCATAGAAACAGCAGTTTCTAAACCAAGCAACAGTGAAGCCAGGGACTTTAAAAAATGAATGAATATCTGAAAAGATAGTGGAGGCGAACAATTGTTTAATACTATCCTGAGGATTGTGGCAGATCTCTGTAATGCTGTGATTTTGGGATGTGAAAAGAGCCTTACCTTGTTGGATTTGAATTATCTACTCTGGATTTCTTTTACTGGTAAATATATTATAATTATTTTGAGTTACAAGGCAAGAGAGTCACGCTGGGGCATGCAGAAGATCTGGTTGTTACCCATTAGGATGATGGGAATCAACAATCCTGATGAATACCACAACTATAACTATATGGATATAATTATAATGTCACTCGGGTGGTTGTTTTTACTTTTATATATATACGAGGATATCTACTACTGATGGGGGCAGAAGATGATTGAAGATTTTGAACAAACTGTTGCACCAGCATGTTATTTTACCCTATTATGGGTGATGGATTTAACAATCCAGTGGAAAGACACCAAAGAAGATATTATATGGATTATAAATTTAAAGTTATTGTCTTTTTTCTTTTTACAAAATGGAATGCATATATAGATATGTGTATATCTTAGTAAAGTGGGCAGTGGATTATATTTAGAATTGTATTGCATGATTTTGTAGGAATTGAAGGGTTGAAATAGGTTAGTTTACTGATTGATTAGTCTAAGAAAAAGGATCCTTAAGTCATTTATTTAGGGGAGTGGAGGAATTGGATAGAACTGAATAAATGTTAAATTTGGATATAGGGAGAAGGCCGCTTTAAAATGTTATATTAATATATATAAAAGATTAAATGTTAAATTGTAATAATACACTATAAGTTTAGGGGAGGAGAAAAAGGGCAGATTATCGTAAAAATGGGAGTTATAAGAATAATATGCTAAGGGTCAGTATTCTGAGGAGGGAGTAAGGGAAAGGAAAGATATTATGTATGTAATTAGTTATGAAATAGCCTATTGTTGTGAAGAAGTCACAGGGGGGGATGGGTGGTGAGGGGGGGTTAGGGAAGAGGGGGGGGGAAAGGGGGAAAAACTTGTATTTGAAAACTGTTTCAATAAAAAAAAAAAATAGAACAGTAATTGGAATCAAACCTTACAACACACCCAGAAGTCTGTTTGCCCTGACAATTATACCAACAACACGAACATTGGTCTGAACAAGGTCACACACAAGATTCACTTGCTCTTCCTCTTAATGGAATAGATGCCATCATCTGCAAACACTCCCCTCTTGAATTTATAATATAATTATAATTATAAATTATAATTATAATTTATAATATTTGAACAAAAAGACCAAATTTGTGCAAAAGAATTAATGAACATAAGTTAAGAAATCAAAACAAGGGGAAAGGGATAACAATTCCAACTTCTCCGGATACTCCATTGCAGAGCATGCCATATAGCTTCTTGGGAAAAAAGAATTTTTTGCACAGTTGAACAAAAGAATTCTGAACTTAAAAAGATTATTTAAAAAAATATCTCAGAAGGTTTCAACAAACACAATGGGTTATAACACTTTTTAGTGCCTTTGAGTCTGTGTTGTCTCCTGATGACTTCCTGGAGTTTTCTTGGCAAGATTTCAAAATCTTGGATTGCCATTGTCTGCTTCCTAGAGCTGAGAGAGAATGACTGGCCCAGAGTGACCATCTGGCTTTATTTTATTTATTTTTTATTTTATTTCTAATTTATATACTGCACCTTCTCCTAAAGGACTCAGGGCAGTGTACAGCCAGATAAAAAACATACAATACAAACATTAAAAACAATTAAAAAGATATATATTAATTTGGCCCCAATTTAAATTAACAAACCAATTAAAAATATTTAAAAAATATATTAAGCCAGCCCGGCTTGCTGAAAAAAGAAAGTTTTAAGGGCACGGCGGAAGGCACCGAGGTCTTGGATTCTCCTTATATCTGGGGGCAGCTGATTCCAGAGGGTAGGTGCCCCCACAGAGAAGGCCCTCCCTAGAAGGCTTTGTTCCTAACATAGAACTAGAACTCACAGTCTTCTGGTTTCTAGTCCAGTGCCTTACTCATTATACCAAATTTGCTCCCCTTAACATATTGCAATTGGTAATTAATAATATATTTGTGATTTATCTCACATGTAACCTAACTAGTCTATCTTTCCCTCCTTCCCCTTCTCGCTGCATCCCAGTTTATGACTTACATTAATTTTGTCATGCCATGTAGCCAATGAATGAGCTCACAAAAGGTTGTGCCATTTAATAAAATGTCTTAATCTGAAAAGGTGTTCTTATTTTTGGATATATATTAAATATTGTTTCTAAGAATTCCAAGCTAAGTTTTTTTAAAAAATAAAGAGAAGTTGTAGATATATGATGATTCATATGAGAAACAATGGGAAAGCTATTTATTTTATTTGGCAGGCAGCTTGATTTGAATTTTTTGTCTTACTATAGTCACAACAGCGAGTCACATTTTATGTTCCTGTGTTTGCTTATTTTAATGATACATTTTGTTTAATCCATCAGCTCAGGACATACTTCAACTGGATTGAGCATCTCTCTCCCAGCTTTATTTTAAGTAGTGGCATCTCATGACATTTGTTTGATCAATGGTGGTTAGAAATGGGCAAAAGGATTGAGGGAAACCTGAAATCAATGCATTTGTTAGCAAACACTACTTTTGCAGAGGCAAATAAAAATGAAATGTGAACTGATTTGTAATGAGAAGATACTCACATACCTCAATATTCTCTTTTAGGATAAACAACATTAGCCAAAGTGTAAAGAAAGGAATAAAAGAAAATAATAAGCCAAAGATATTCAAGAAATGAGGATAGAAAAACAAGAGCATGGAGATCTTGTGCTTTTGAAAAAAAACAGAACAAACAAACAAAAATAAATTGAGAAGGAATTAAATGTTATACCAATGTGAGAAATTGTTAGAGACATATAGAAAATATGGTTATGGTTGGTTATGTGTTAAATAACCAAACTTTCAAAAAATATAAGGCACATTTGCAAAGAATTTGAACTAAAAGAGTTCTAGTTCTAAAGAGATTATGTGGCTATGCAGAAAGCTGTCTAAAATTATAGAAAGGAAATTTGTCTGAAATGCCAAGTACTAGATCTGTAAAGAAAAATCTGAGGTGAATACAAAACATACATTCTACTTTGCAGTTGCTTTTTACTTCAATTGTGACAATTGGGTCACTTGAAGGAACTTTTGTATTAATTGTGAGGTTAGTGTCCATGTTTCACCTGCATGTGTTAGAACAGGTAATACACACTGATCGAAAACTTTTCAGGCCTAGGGGTAGATTGTTCTTGAAAAGTATGCTTCACTTGCCAAATACCTATATATGTATATATTTCTTTGATGAATTTATTAAACATAACCTGGCTCTTTTTCAGGTTTATTTTTAAGTCAAATGGCTGTCCTGCTTTGTGCAACTCTTGTATATGTCTTTGTAGCTTTTTTGTGTCTTGCTAGAAGAGAACAACATCATCTGCAAATCTTTAGTGATTTAAATAGGTGCCATTGATTTTTATTCCATCTTTTGCCCAGCCTAGTTTGGAAAATACTTCTTCAAGGCAGACTGAGAAAAGGATAGGTGATATTGCCTTGTCAAACACTTTGTTCTATGTTGATTCCCACTTTAAGGTCATTAAAGAAAATTGTCCCCGTTGTTTTTTCATATATTGTAATAGTAAGTTTATGTAAGCAGGGTCTATGCCTTAATTGAGCAATCATTAATTATTGCTTCTTGGACTACTGAGTCAAATGCCTTTTCGTAGTCAATGAAAGCCACGCACAGAGGCATGGTGTACTCATTGTGCCTTTAAATGACTTGCTGAACAACCTGGATGAAATCCATTGTGCTGTAACCACTTCGGAACTCTGCCTGCTCCTTTGGCTATGCATCATTTAATGTTCTCAATATTCTTTTTGCTATTATCTTGGTGAAAAGCTTGTAGATGACTGAAAGCAGGCTTATTGGGCAATAGTTCTTTAAATCATCTTTGGCCTCTTTTATGTTTTTAATAATAAAAGCTTTTCCAAGGCCATGACAATGCTGTCATCTCTATTTATACTTTAGCCACTATTTTGTTAAAGGGAAAAAAAGAAAAAAAAATGGAAATCAGAGTAAAAATGGAAATCAGAGTAAAAACAGCAGTGATGCTTTTTCATGCTGAATGTGTGTTTTCCTGTATGGGTAAACCTAAAACACATGCTAATTAAATAATCCAAAAATATATTTAGATGATGCTTTTGCTTTTTAGTAGTTTCTAAGTACTTTTTTTTTTACCGTCAAAAACACAGTTTAAGAACCCAAATAGATAACGAAGCAGGAAATCTGTGACAATCTTTTGTTAGACTTTTTGAAGTGCCCAATTTTTGCTTATTCCTATATAATCCACATCTATGTGTAGATTAGCACATAGCTGCCCAGTAGATTTGGTACCTCTTTACATGCTGCAGTGCAGTTATTTGCAGTTCAAGGTGAATGTTGGCAGTTCTATCTTGGGATTTAACATAGATATGCAAGAGGAAAATATATGGGGGAAAATATTAGGAAAAAGTGACCCAGACTGAACACTGAGAATATTATACATTCTGAGAGATTTATGAAAGCTCTGGAGAAGGGACAAAATTGAGTTTATGGTACTTGGTGGAATCAGGCTTACTTTTTCTCTCTGCCTTTTCTTAAAAAAAAAAAAAGCCCTGGGTTTTGTTTTTTCACATCAGTGTATGATGGAATTTGTTTAAAGAACCGGAAGGGTCTATTAAAAAGTAGCAAGTCCATTTATGTCTAGTAATACATTCCTTGGATTGCAGCTAACTTAATTAACACAAATGATATAATTCTTAGCAATATAAGTTTATACTCACTGCAACATTAAATAAAGAGCTTACATATTTTATGCATAAGCAATTCTGTTGGATCAATTTTTCTCTCTGGAGATTCCCCCCGCCCCCCAATTAAATGATTCTACATGGCAGTAATCATTACAGAAAATTTTGATTACAATGTCATAAAATAAAACTGATGTTGGGGACTTGTAAATGTTTAAAGCCTCTGTATAGCTTCTAAGACGTTGGTCTCTTTTGGAACATATCATGAGAAGTTACATTTACTTTTCAAAGAGGCAATAAATTTCCTTATGCAAAATTGTCTCCTCTGAGGAGTTCACATTGAAAATACTCTGAAATTTACCATGAGGGAAAACACCTTCTCCTTTTCCTTTGAAGTACAAATAAAACAGACCATTAGTAGAACCAGCATTTAGAATAGGGTTCATTCAGTCTTATTTAACTAAGCACTAAAACTGTCCTTCCAGTTCTGGGTTTTGGTTTAGCTCTTTTCCATAACATTTTTACTGAAGGTATTTAATAGTGGCTCCAGGTCAAATTGTGGAAGTCTATAACAAGATTTTATATTCTTATAACCTGATTATATCTATGAATTTGGAACATTGTTAAATGCTGTCAGCTTGCAAATGCCCTCTATAAAATGGACCAATTAAGGCATTACTAATTACAGCTTCAAATGTTTACAGAAAAAGTAAGAGTTATGTTTGAAGCATTGAAGCATTTTAATTCTATTCTAGTTTCATTTCTGAAGCCTTTTAAGGATTTTCAATTTGTAACTTGTGAATATGTTGCTGACAAAGCAAATAAAGTTTAACAAAATCATTGCAGTAAATAGTAATATATATTATACTGGTACACAATTATAATTAATATATAATATTATATTAATAATGCAATAGTTATCCAGATATTTAGACTGGATTTGGTACTATGTTGACTCTAGAAAGAGTGCAGAGAAGATCAACAAAGATGATTATGATTGATGAAAAGAAGAACTGGGGGTGATATGATACAGTATTCCAATATCTCAGGGGTTGCCACAAAGAAGAGGGAGTCAACCAAAGCACCTGAAGTCAGGATAAGAAGCAATGGATGGAAACTAATCAAGGAGAGAAGCAACCCAGAACTAAGAAGAAATTTTCTGACAGGTAGAACAATTAATCAGTGGAACAATTTGCTTCCAGAAGTTGTGAATATTCAACCCTGGAAGTTTTTAAGAAGAGATTGGATAACCATTTGTCCAAAATGGTATAGGATTTCCTGCCTAACCAGGGGTTGGACTAGAAGAGCTCCAAGATCCCTTCCAACTCTGTTATTTTATTCTATACTATCAAGTCCTTCCCATGAACCTGGCATAGACAGCTGTTGTTTTTAAAATAATATTTAGAAGCTTCTATACATCCCGAGTTCCTTTTTCCCTTAGCTTCTTGTCTCATTTTACCCATTTATTCTTGTGCTCCTTTAAATTCACTTGTTCTGCTTGTGTACATTCAGTTTTAATTTTCCATAACTCCTAACATTACATGGTCAATTCCCCTCAATATCCCTTCTGCAAAAAATTGCCAAGTATTCCTTTTAAATCTCTGTGGGTAAACTTCTGTTAGTTCCACCTTTCAATTCACTATATGAATTTACTTCCTGGAATCAGCTTGTACCTTATATTCCTTTTACAGTCTCGGTTTACTCAGCAGGAACTACTCACACTGGGCAATCAGAAGCTCTCAGGATATATTCTTTGCAATCAGCAACTATGAGGGAAATTGTTTTCCCATTCCTTATAGATCAGCACTTAGTTGCTCAGAATTCAAAGCTTTTGTGGTTCTTTTTCTGTTTTGCTCCTTTATAACTACTCATATATTAGGGGTCTCACCAGGGCTCAACAGTAAATCAGAGATCTCCAGAAACATTTCTTTCATTCACTTCTTAGTTAGAGTTCATAGATGTCACCTAGACCTGATTCATAAAGGAAACAATCTGTGAGGGTGAAGATTCGTCCTCCGAATTGGTTTCCAAATGTTTCATTACCAGGCTAGGTATCATCTTCAGTGGAGTTTACAAACTATATGGCAGGCAGGCATGTAGACTCTAGTTGATCACCTGCTGTAGGGCAAAATCTTTAGAAATATATATCTGTGGTCCAAAGTATAGCAAGCAGTTCAACAGGTGGAATACCCAAATACCTGGAATCTGCATTTAAATACGTTTTGACTACACTCTCAGAAGCAACCCTACCAATGATTAATGCCACAGGAGTGAGGGGACAGAACCCTCTCTTTACAGAAAACAGATCCAGATCGGAGCCATTAAAAATCCCAGATGAAAAGTAGAACCTATTCTTTGAGTGATCAGGGCTGTTTGGCTCTGAAGAAGGTAGAGAATAAGGAACTGAATGACAAGGCAAAAATGCTTTCAGTTCCTATTTCACCACCATTTGCCATCCATAAAGAGACAAATGTGGTCAGATGATAAAATGACGAATTATAGCATGATATACATCCACCTTCCCAATTTAACAATTGGCCTAAATCACATAAATATTCAGGGCCCATATAGACTAGATTTTCTTTTTCAATAGAACAAACCAAAGTTAGAACATAACTTTGAAAATAGTACCTGAATGGTGAAAACCTAGCACATCCAAACTTACCAATTGAGTAACAACCATAATCCTACATCAATATAAAGGATGGCATTCAATGCAGCCATGACATAAGATTATCAGTTCTAGTTTGGAACACTACTAGATAGACAGAACAGATACAGATGCAGATATTTCTAAGCTACTGTGTCCCCTTGACAGTATGTGTCTACAAAAATAAGTTTAAAAACCATCTAAATATTGAAGTAAGAGAATTATTAATATATTTTTCCTTTCGAATGCAGGCATGATAAGACTAATCCATCAGACATGCAATATAAATGAAGATGTTACATTTTGAATTGTTCCTATCCTAGATATAATCTGGGAAATTGCACCTCTTTTTCACTAAATGGGATAAGCATAATCAACTATGTGTGATCATCTCAAGAGGCAGTAGTAATCAGCAACCTCTGACATTCCAGTACTTAGCCTTAAACATAGTGATTTGCTAAGAGAGCAAAATGGACATTTAGAAGATATTGAATTAACTAATAATATGATAATTATGTCAGTTAAAATCAAGAGGAATCCATTCCACTTTGCACTTAAGTACACTAACAACATTCCATGAAAAATTGTACAGGCAGTTCTTCTGTCTGTTCTTCTGACAACTTTGGATAGCAGAATTCTTTTAACCAAGTCTGACTCAAAATTGCAATAAATTGATCCGTTCTCCAGTCAGCAACTGCTCATTTGATGCAGAGTATAGAACTGCCTGTTAATTGAAGATGATGTGCATGAAAGGCCAAAGGAAATTATTCACTATGAATGATATCAGAGCTAATAAAAATCAAGAAAGACTAGAAAGTCCTAATGAAAAAATAATTCCACCAGAGGCTATTCTGGCATAACTTGGTCTGCTATAGGTTCAAAGACTTTTGTAGAATAATAAATAGTATCTATATGTATCTAAATCCCATCTGGACACAAAGGGTCAAATTTCCATTCCTTGTATACTTCCTTTCATGCTTGTATTAATATCAAGTCAACCCTAGAGCTTAACAACAAAGAATCATGACTACCTGTTGCAGGAAAATAAGCTAAGTCACTGATTAAGGCAATTCCTTCTAATAAAGCTTGAGGAGTGGATTTCATATCTGTGACTTCCAATATACAACAGTGAAAACCTATCTTAGGCAGGATCATTAACTATATCAGTTCCATAGTCCACTTCTCAGAAGGCTGAAATTTAATCTTTAAGAAGGGCATTCAAAACTGTCCAGTGAATTATAGATGAATTAGTTTTATTGACAAGCTTTGTGCTAAGCATCTGCTGCAAAATTGGAAGATAAGGTTGTTAAAAGGAATATTTTTCTTGAGAAATAGGCTGGGTTTCAGCCCAGTAATTGTATCATTGATCATTCCTTCTTATTTTACCAACTTACTTGATTAATAAGTATGTTAATATCAAAAAGAAATTGAGACTTTCCATTGAGTGAAAAAACTTATAACTCAAATTGAAAGCACTAGATTTTGATATCAGATTGTTGATTTTAATAATGAACTCTACGTAGGTTAAGTTTTCCCCAGAAGGCCACCTGACAGATACCTTCAGTAGACATAGTAGGGGCAAGATAAGGCTGTGTCCTAGTCCCACTTTTTAATATTTTTAAATAAATAATCTTGCATTGATCTTGGAAGGAGAAAACATATTTCTAATTAAAACTGGTGATAAGAAACTGTCTGTCTTTCTGTACACTGATGACCTGATTTTAATTTCCAGCACAGAATTTGATTTTCACAGATGGTTGTCCTCTTTAGATCATTATTACTGTCTTTGACTATTAATCATTAAAAAAGGGTATGCTATTTGAGCAGAATTATGCTAGACATAAACAAAGTGACCAAATCTGTCCATTTACCTAAGTAACTTCTTATTGTAACCTTGGCCTCCTATTTACAACATTAAGAAGCCAATTGCCCATCCTCTGCCCTCCCCAAGTAAGATTGAACAAATAAATGGACCATTGAAATGGTCATGATAGTCATCAAATTCTCCTAGCATTAAACCTCCTTAAAATGAAGCTTTCAGATTATTTTATCTTTATGGATATTCATCATATAACCTTGATTTGTTTTTAGAATTAAAATCTTTAAAAACTTTTTTGGGGAATCCAAAGATACCCAATAGTGTATTTCAGTACAGAGACTAGCATCCGGCCTATTAAAATAAGTGTAGCTAGAGCCTTTATTCCCTATGACCCAAACATTAAGTATTACAGCAATAATCAAAACCTTACCGTTCATGACACTGAATGGCATCACTTTGCATATGGATATTCACCAATTGTTTTTATTAAGGCTAGAATCTGGGAGGTCATGAGTTCTAATACCAATTTAAGAACAAAGCCAGTTGAGATTACTTGGGCCAGTCCCTTGGGCCAGTCCTTGGGCCAGTCCTAGGAATGGTGCAATTGCAAACCACTTCTGAAAAACCTTGCCAAAAATACAAGAATTGGACATGATTGAATGAAAATAAATAAAAGAATAACCTGGACTAGGATTTTCAAACAGTGACCTGCAGAAGTGGGGTAAAATTACTTGAACATACTTTTAGAGTCTTCCCAATTACATATGGTAGAACTTTTCAGCTGAAGAAGTTATTTTTGAGACTGGATGTTAGCAGATTGAAATGGATTTTTCCCATCATGTATTTACTAAACACTATATTAAAAAAAAACAAAACAAGCACACATATACCACCTTTTATTTATTATTTATTTACTGAATCTTATGTGCTCTTCCAATCAAAAAAATAACTGAGCAATGTACAACTCAAGGTGCAATTTAAAAACTTTTTAAAAGAAATTTCCAGCTTAGTAATAAACAGCAAAACATGTCAGCCGTACAATTGGCAATAGCAATATGTGACCTTTTCTTGAATGAAACAGAAACAGAGACTCCAGTGAACCTTAAGGGTCCTCTTCCAAAACCAAGTCTTGTTAACCTTCAGAAAGAATAGCAGATAAAGTAGTTGTCAATGTGCTTCTCTTTTTTTCTGAGGTTATCTTTTCCCATAATTCGTTTCCCCAACACAGATGTCTGGGAAAGTCAGGTCTTGAGACTACAAAAAGTATATGTTTTAATGGTTAGATCTAAATCTGGGAGGAAGGTTTGCAACATTGCATTAATCCATTGAAATATCAACCTCTTCTCCTGCTGATTGTCTGATCCTGAAATTTTATTTATTACACACTATGTTTTTAGGAATTGATGGATTACTATTACAATGGGATTATAATTGTATAATGTTATAATTAGAACAACATTGGCAATAGTGCATAGATTAGAAATCCCTGTCTCTAAGAAACTTAAAAGAATAAGGAAGAAAGCACTGAAGAAACAAACAAGTTGCTCCAGATGTTTAATTATTAGGATTGATTAGGATAAGACATGTGAGCTAAGAATAGGATTGGTGCTCAAAGGGATTGTAGAGATGAAGAGTAGGGTCACTATCACATATCCAAAAAGTCCTCCCCAGCAATATTCTTGGGAATATTAAATTGCTAATGGTTTGTAGTTACCACAATCATATTCCATCTTGCTAACAATTTTTTTTCATGCTCTCAATCAACTGATTGGGCCAAAACTGAATTTATATCTGAAATGGCACTATAGGAGTTTGTCCTGGTGAAATATTATACAGAAATATTACCCCTCAAGTTTATTCTTCTTCTTTCAAGAGGGAAATGATAATGGGTTGAAGGAGAGGACATGCATGGAGTCTATTGGGTTTAGAACTGGATTTAGAAAGAAGTGGGGCTTGGACATCTTTCTGAATAATGTGTACCAGGAAAGAGATAGGAGATTGCACTTTTCTTGTTAATCCTGGATTGCTTGGCAAATTTTGATACTATTTAAACTTAGGGTTCAAAATGTACTACATGTGATTCTCTTTGAGTTCAATCAGAAAGTAATATTGGGAGATCTTTACCTAACTTCTTGGCAGTTATCCTGTTCTGGGGTCAGGGAAAAGGTTCTGCTGTACAAACCCATTTGTTCTTTCTTGTTATTTAATGTTCATAAGGAACAGCTGCAGTGAATCATTCACAGTGATTGAAAATCACTGTCATTGTTATGGTGATTATACTCAACTTGTTTCTTTTCAATATGGGATGGGACATCAGGAGCTTTTACAACCTAGAGAACATATTCAGCAGAGAATGGCAAATGGTGTCTACATTGCCCTTATGTTGATATAGTTGCTAGTTGCCATCCAAGTCCAACTGGCAACTAGCTTGGGCAGAAGGACTGTCCATTTATATTCAATCAGCTTCATACTCTTTGATCATAAATTATAAAAAAAATGACCATCAAAATATGAATTAATGGTCTTCTGATAGCTATGATATTGAGTGCTGACCAGAGTGCTGAATACCCTTTACATACCATGGAAATGCACATCCTTAGCTTAGGTGTTTCTCTTCTTAACCATGTCAGCAATGATCTGGCTGCAGATATATGTTTCTCAATACAATGAAAATGCAAGAAAAATGGCTACATTCTACAAGCAGTACCCTCACACCATCACCTACATTGTCTACCATTGTACACCCATGGAAAATGCCTGCATGGAACCAAAATAAAGGTGGCAGGACTCGATTAACATTGACATGAAAATAATCCAGCTGAACCCAATTGTTGCCTTTGATTGTATGAAATAGCATGAGTTGATCCAAAAAGCATAAAAATGCAAGGATGAAGAAGAAAAAAGTTTCTTTGATCATAAATAGGGCACTACTCTTTGACATCCAAAACAATTCAGCATGTCCAGGTCAGGACCTGATTTGTCCTGAATAAATTGACAATTTTGTTTCCACAGGGGCTTTAGGAGAGACTGAAAACATATTGATTTCTCCACGTTTTTAAACATCATTGTTTTTACTTTCATGATCTTTTCTTATTTTTTCCTTCCTCCTCTTTCACTAGATTCATATTTTAATAGAGATTGGTAGTATTCTTGCTATAGTTTGTAACCCATTCAGATTTGCCAAAGTAGTGGATGACATATATAGACTTTTCTAAATAACAAATGAATATGATTTCTGGTACCTTTATAACAAAAGAATACTATAAAAGCATATAAAAACTATAAAAAATATTATAAAGCTATACAAACTTTATTTCCCTTTCTCCTAGTATCTGCAACAAGGTATAATCTTAAAACTTCATATCATGTTGGCAGTGAAAACATGTCAATAATGGGATCTTTTTAATGAGTAAAAAGTTTAGGTTTAGGTTTCAGTGAGGTCCAATTATAGTTCCTTTGATCTTTAATCCCACAACCTATTTTGGGACCTAACAGTTCCTATAGTTATTTCAGTGACAATAGTTTTACAACTAATCAAATATCAGGAGGCATTCAATGCTCTAAGGTGAACAATTCTGATGGAATATAAATTGGAGCAAGTATTAGAATTAATTTTTTTTCTGAGATCTCTGTAGATAGTTGGGATATGAATTCTCAATGAATAAATGCTACTATATTCTGTTTTTTGACAACATAATCCCTCAACAGGATGGTTTTTTTAAAAAAAAAAGATACAGCGCCAATATATTATGTAAGAATATGAATGTTAATCCAACATTATATATCTTAATGTAAATTGTATAAATAGATGAATGTTAATGTAAAACGAAAACAAAAAAGTGCAGAAAGGAGATTTTTGGGAAATGTTACATTGGAACACAGGAATGGCTTCACTCTAATAAATGGTAACTTTTTAGGATTTTTTTCAGCTCCTTTTTCAGCTGTTTGAGCACCTAACAGGCCTTGCTTAACTTGTCTGATATTCCTTAGTAAGAAAAGATGCTTCATATCTTAGATCATGGGTCCCCAAACTTGGAAGCTTTAAGACTTGTGGACTTCAACTCCTATGCTGGCTGGAGAATTCTGGGAGTTGAAGTCCACAAGTCTTAAAGCTGCCAAGTTTGAAGGCCTCTGCCTTTGATATTTCAGTCCCCCACTATGTGCGTATGTGTGGGAGGTGTGTGTGTGTGTGTTTCTCTGTTATCAATTATCCCATTATTTGTCCCTCTAAATTAGTACTGTAATGTGGATTGTGGATTGATGCTTAAATTCAAGGTAACTCCTGTGAAACTGTAATGTGGATTGTGGATTGTTGCTTAAATTCAAAGTAACTCCTGAATCACCTAATGAAAAACTTTTATTTTTGGAATCTGAGGGTAATGAGCCAACAAGAACAAAGCAGGCAATTGTGTAATTAACTCACATTTGCTGAGTTATGTAGTTTGTTGTGTTCAAGGCAGAATATTTGTAGAACATATTCTTCTGTATCATAACTCTTTGAAAGCATTTTCTTTAATGAAGATCCATTGCTAGGGCATTTTTTGTGTTTTGCTTTGATTGGTTTTGTAACCATTAGACCATGATCAATTGGTAAAACAGAACAGAATAACAGAGTTGGAAGGGACCTTGGAGATCTTCTATCCAACCCCCTGCGCAAGCAGGAGACCCTATACCATTCCAACAAGTGGCTGTCCAGTCTCTTCTTAAAAGTCTTGTGTGATGGAGCACCCACAACTTCTGAAGGCAAGCCATTCCACTGGTTCATTGTTCTCACTTTCAGGAAATTTCTCCTTAGTTCTAGGATGGTTCTCTTCTTGATTAGTTGCCATTGATTATTTCTTGTCTTGCCTTCTGATGCTTTGGAAAATAGGTTGACCCCTCTTCCTTGTGGCAGCCCCTCAAATATTAGAACATTGCTATTATGAAGGATCCCTAGTCCTTCTTTTCTCTAGACCAGACTAGCCCAATTCCTGTAACATTTCTTCATGTTTTAGCTTCCAGCCCACTAATCATTCTTGTTGCTTTTTCTACACTCATTCCAGAGTTCCTAGATCTTTTTTAAAAATATGATGCCCAAAGCTGGATTGAGTATTATACTCAATACTTATAGTGGTCTTACTAAGGCTTGATAAAGTGATACTAATACTTTACTTGATCTTGATTCTATCCCTCTGTTAATGCATTTTAGGATTGTGTGAATGAGCTTCCATTCACATCTTAGAAAACATAATCATAGAGAATATTCACACACACCAGTCCATTTTTCTTGGACTAGAAAGTATAGAATGTATAGCTAAAGGTTCCCCTTGCACATATATGCTAGTCGTTCCTGACTCTAGAGGGTGGTGCTCATCTCTGTTTCAAAGCCGAAGAGCTAGCGCTATCTGAAAATGTCTCTGTGGTCATGTGGCTGGCATGACTAAATGCCAAAGGCTCACAGAATGCTGTTACCTTCCCACCAAATGTGGTTCCTATTTTTCTACTTGCATTTTTTACGTGCTTTCGAACTGCTAGGTTGGCAGAAGCTAGCTCACCCCATTATGCGACACAAGGGATTTGAACCACTGAACTGCCAACCTTTCGATCGACAAGCTCAGTGTCTTAGCCACTGAGCCACCACGTTCCTTATAGATTGTATACTAAGTTATTAACATTACTGTAAATATTTAAAATATCTATTTATTTTTGCATTCCAGCAAAAAATGGAAAATGATATGATATAGGTTTATATGTCAAATAAAGGAACTGATTTCTGAACAGTTTTTGTAGAAGTATAGTATAAAGGGGAAGAAGATATCTGCAGAAAAAATATATTTCATAGAGTGGGGAAAAACATGCAATAGGTTAGATTGCACTTTTGAATTGGAATCAATATGCAATTAAGTCATGATCTCCAACCTTATCCTCAGAATAAAAGACCTGGTACATGTAGAAGCAAGGGTAACTCACTCACTCACTCACTCACTCCCTCCCTCCCTCTCTCTCTCTCTCTCTCTCTCTCTCTCTCTCTCTCTCTCTCTCATCTCTGTCTCTCTGTCTCTGTCTCTGTCTCTGTCTCTCTCTCTCTCTCTCTCTCTCTCTCTCTCTCGTCTGATATGTAGTATGAGGTCACTTTCAAAATATGAATGATCCATCAGTTCTCCATATTTTTAGCTAATTGCAATTGCATTTCAGGCTAATGACACCTTCAGGGTCTTTATTTCTAATGGAGAAACCTTTCACAAGCCTCTAGACTTTGACTAAAGCTTGTTAATATACTTTCCCCCATAATTTACATATTTTTAGACTATATTAATGTTAAGAGGGAGAAACATAAAAAGCAAGCATGATGAAAGAAAGCTGTAAAAGAAAAGAAGAAGAATATTTTCGGTTTCTTCTACCGAAGAAGCGATGATATTCTGACTAGGTGCCTCAGGGGCTAAGACACTGAGCTTGTTGATCAGAAAGGTCGGCAGTTTGGCAGTTCGAATCCCTAGTACAGGTCTCCTGCGTGAGCAGAGGGTTGGACTAGATAACCTCTAAGGTCTCTTCTAACTCTGTTACTGTTGCTGTTATATTCAGTGGAAGAGTTCATGCAGAAGTATGCCTGATCAGATACTTGTAGGTTTGGCAACAAAGCAGAATAGGAGATTGTTCGTAACCAAGAGCCCAGAAAAAGCAAAAAAGTAATATGCAGAATGCTTTCTTTGGTGCCAATAACTTTGGGCAGGAGAAGACCCATAGATAGGAGAATTAAAAGAGCCTTGTCTGCTTTTCTCTTGCCTGCCATTTCCCTTGCCTGTGGTACTAACATGCTGTGGTAGTCTGCAAAACTGATCAGAAAAAGAGGTGACAAGAGAGATGGTGGGGAAGTTGTGTTCTCAACTCTCCATTGCAGACCCACTACCCACAGCTTCTTTTCCATAGTGTGATGTTGCTACAATATCAAATTTTTTGGGGGAGAGGAGAGACATAAATAGGTGCCCCTAAAAGACATTCACAACTTCGGTACACTGTTCTAAAATTGCAGATGGCAATCTTGATATGTTCCTGCAAATTCACTGTGGATAAAATGTAGCCTTAGGAATTGGGCAAATCTCTCCAGGGGAAAATACTTCTGTAGCTGGCACCTGTGCAATAAAATGGACTTTCCATGACAGAATCATTTATTTTCAGGTGCTGCAAAAGTGGCATCAAAAAAGACCTTCTCCATCTTCTTTCCTTCCCACTAGCCTTGTGCCTAGGAAAAAGGAAGAGAAGAATGGTTTCTTTATTACTGGTTCTCTGACACCACAGATATCAGAATACCCAGTTTGCTCACCCTATTTTTGCTTCCCCAGGGTGATTGGCACAGTGCCCAGCCCTATGCTGCAGAAAGGCAAATACATTTTAAAGGCAGTATTAGAAACTACAGGGGAGGGTGTACCTATAATGGCCAGTTCCCACTTCTCAGCTTAGAAAGATTCATGAAAGATTGACCACTTGGGGTAGTCTATAGCAGCAAGAAGTGAAGCACGAAAAGCTGAGAAGTGACTATCGTCAGAGTGCGCTATTTTTAAGAGATTGTGCTCCCTCTGTGGTTAATGGGTTGTTTTTCTGTCAAAACAGTCTTTAGGGCATGTAATCTTTCAAAGCTATCATGTGAAATGCATTTGAACCCCGTCTTGGATTGTTTTCTGGCAGATATTCTTCCTTCTAAAGATCTGTGTTCTTTTTTTTGAGCAACAGGAGAACTTGTGTCTTTATTGCTACTCTAACAGTGGTTCAGCAGAATTATTTTAAATGTAGTTCCACTTTCAATTTGCTGCTTTATTTGTCTGTCCAAGTAATTTAATTTATGTCATGATGAAACAATATTAAAGAACGCCTTTTTTTGCATTTTAATTGAATTCAGATTTTCCTCTAAATGCAGCTTGACAAAAAGCATTAGTAAAAGTTAATTATCTAGTAAATAACAGAGATTTCCTAACATAATGAGGAATGTAGAAATTAATTATTGATTAAGCATTTGGTGTGTAAGGACATGTTTTCTATAAGTGTGCATGAAGGCATGGGAAGGGAAGGACCAGCACATTTCAGGATATATGTCCATGTGGAATAAATAGACACATTTGTCGAATTGTTTTGATTTAGAGTTTATACATTACAACTTTAATACGTTGATTCCTGAGTGTGTGAATCCCTTGAGAGAGAGAACTGTAGAAGCAAGCAGCTGTTCAAGGATTTTTCTCTACGTTACACAGTTGAATATGTACCTTTAATGGCTTAGCATTCTATTGTACTAAATGATTACATTTTTGTATAGGTTTACAAATTTCAAATACATGTAATTGACAGAGATTGAACTGTTAACTTCAACCTGTCGGGAGGAGGAGAGCACTTCAAATCTTTAGCGGATCAAACAAAGAAAAAATAATCCAAGCATGTTCTGTCCTCCAATTCCAGGAACCTTCTAGAATTATGGAAATGTAATAGGAAGAAGTTAGCTTAGAGTCATACAATCTCCATTGCATTATGGTTGTTGATAGATTTTAAATTAAAATGTCAGTAATCCACAAAATAGTTTCCCAGCAAAATACTTAGTTGAGTTTTTAAATTTGAAACAAATCTGTACTTAGTGAACAGTTGACAGCCTTCTAGTATATTTTCATGTGTTTTAGATATTACACGGTGGCCATTTCAAATGGCATTATTTTTTTCCTTTCAGATCAAAATTTAATTGCCTTTGTAAGAAAGTGAGGGAGACTTTTAAGCTCTTTAAAATCAGAATACAGTCATGATAGACTGTATTTGGCTGGACTGTTTGTATGTTTGTGTATGTATGTGTCTTTTTGTACATTTCTCATAACTTTTTTATTTCTGTTTCAGCCATACTTAAAAGGACTCAAATGGAATATTTTGCTTATTCCCCTTTTTAGCATTTCTTACAATATTTAGTCCCGTTAGATTGCGACCAAATCCATCTGCTAATGAAGCAATCATCATATAGTGTTTATAACCAGTTTCTGGCAAGCAGTTACTAAAGAGAAAGCTTTTGATTATATATGGAAATTTTCTTCTGCCAGTACCCATCCTAACTACGTCTCATATGGAAAACTGTTTCAAAGGGAATCCACAGTAATCAACTGTGGAACTTTTTTTTTTTTTTTTGTAAAAGAAGGAATCAAATATTTACTGTCAGATATGGAGGATAACGACATCATCATCATCATCATCTTCTTTTCATTACCCCATAATCCCTTGTGGGGTGGAGTCTGGGCAACTGAATGGAGCTGAGTGTTTACTGGCTCAGCTCCATTCAGTTGCCCAGACTCCACCCCACAAGGGATTATGGGGTAATGAAAAGAAGATGCCCTTCCTGTCACCAATGTGGAGTCTTATTCAGCATATATATTATCAGTGTGCTCAGAGAGAGAAATATTTGCCTGTTGTGGCCCACCAGCTGCCAGCGGAGCTGGCTGCAGACTTGGATGATCAGGAGGTTGGAAGGAACTTGGGCCAGTTCTGGAGTCTGAGGAAGACTCTGATGGATGCTCTGCATCGGAAGCAGAGATAGAGTCATGGCCATCCAACATTTTCAGACACCAGAGAGGTAGCTGCCTTCGGAAGCTGAGATAAGTGGGAAGGAAGTACAGCTGGGGCCTGTGCATATGCACAGGGCTGTTAGGAGAGGAGAACAACTGAGGACAAGGGGTCAACTCGGGAAGCAAGACACATGTGGACGCTGAATGGCCCCTCCCTGGGGGTGGGGAATAAATAGAAGGAAAGGGGAGTGGTTGTAGGAGAAAACCATTCAGATTTCAGAAAGATTTGGCTCATTGTGTTTTGTGCCTCAGAGATTGCTTGCTAGAACTTAATTTACAGCTGGAAGCTCCCTGGCAATTATCTCAAGGAACTGATAAGATCTGTTACTGCAGTTAACTCTTTGAAGGATTATTGCCTGGACTTTTCCATGAGTGAATGCCATTAATTCACAGGAGATAAATAAAAAGGTTTTTTTGGGGACAAGGTATCTGTTTCTTATTTCTGCAAGGCTGGGTCAAAACACTGCCTCTACCTAGGATCCAACTCACAGCCTTCTGATTATGAGGCAAGAGCTCTACCTCTAGGCCACCGCACCACTCAATGGAAAACAATAAGATATACCAATGTATTTTCAATATATATGGGTTACATAACTTTTGTCAATGCCATTTTGGGGGAGGCTACTACTGTTTTCTCATGCTCTTGCCATTGGTCATGCTGATTGGCCTTCAAGGACATAAAACTGTGAAGCAACACACTTGTAAGAAAGCAGACAAAAGAAGAGGAAAAGAAATAGGGACGGTTCTCCACCCTTGTACAATATTGTGCTGAACTTTTTGCTCTATAGGTAGTCCTTGACTTACGACCACAATTCACCCCAAAGTTTATGTTGCTACGTGAGAAATTTGTTAAATGAGTTTTGCTCCACTTTATGACTTTTTTTGCCATGTTTGTTAAGTGAAAATGCTGCAGATGTTAAATCAGTAACATAGTTGTTAAGTAAATGTGGCTTCCCCATTGACTTTGCTGATCAGAAGTTTGCAAAAGGTGATCACATGACCCAGAGATACTGCAACAGTCATAAATGTGAGTCAGTTGCCAAGCATCTGGATTTTGATCATGTGACGATGGGGATGCTGCAACAGTCATAAGTGTGAAAAATGGCCATAAGTCACTTTTTTCACTGCTGTTGTAACTTCAAATGGTCACTAAATGAACTGTTGTAATTTAAGGACTACCTGCATAGGCAACATTCTAATATGTAACTTTTTGCTATTCTTTTCTTTTAACATACTGTTTTGGCAACGTGATGTCCTGAAATGAAACACAGGTGGGAAAATGGGAATTAATTGATGCCGAATTTCACTGGTAAAGCTACTTTTCATATACCGTCTCCATTCTCTAGGTAGAGATTGTGGGTGGATGTTTTTGTGTGAGTGTTCTGTTTATTCAGTGGGTTTGCTTACTGCTGCTTTGCTTTCCCCATTGTGCAAGCAGCCCTCCTCATGAGAAAGCATCCATTCTATAATCCCATCTTAAATTATCAGTTGGTTAGTAGAAGCTAGTGAAAGATGCTGATGATTTAATTATGCCATTATTTAGCTGTTGGAAGCTTTTAAAACCAGCATCTAGCTTGATAATACCTATAATTGACTGGTGACCAGGCATGGGAAGCCATTAAAAAATGTCTGAAATCATCTGTTGCTCAATCTGGGGCCTCTCCAGAGAACATCAATAGCAATTAGGAAGCTCTGGGAAAGTTCAAATTTTGTATTTCAGGTATTTTGTAAGATCCAGTCTAGAACAATAGATCTACAAACCTATAGAGCAAAGAGCAAAGATATTAACTGCACATGCAAACCTTTGCAAAGTCAACTTTTCTATTTCTTTATGGTGTAATTGCAGTTTTCTATTTTTTAAAAGCTGAAATGCATTTCTTCACCCCAGCTGGTCTTACTAGTTGTCCTTCCCATCTCTTTTGACCCTGAAGAGTCTGGAAGGATTTTTATACGCAAGATATCATAGCATTGGTCCCACAATATCTAATATATAGAATCTTGTGACTTTCTTTCATTGGGGGATGAAAAAAAATACTATTCATTTATTTTGCATACTTTATTGTGTCTGCCTTCAGTGAAGTCTGCAGGATTAGCTTCACTTTGCACATTTTCACTCCATTTCCCCCCATGAAACTTGTAGCTGTAGTGGCACTGATGACTGGCTGGTAACAAGATTCACACATTGTTGAAAACCATACTGTGCTTTTTGTTTTGATTTAATGCAGTTTGCAATGTCAAATCATTTATAAACAATGGCTTCTTGCCTATTATGATGGTTGATTCCAGCCAATTGTATCTTGTTCAATGATTTATAGTTTTAAAAATGTGTTATGTTTTAGCTGAATCCTTCTGCGTACCAGGAAGAAACCTGATATTAGAAAGGAGTCCAATGCTCATCAGTCATTATTATTTTGTTTTGTGTTTGTGTTTCTTAATCAGAGACACAAGTTGCTTTCTTCAGTTTATTTAAGTAACGTATTTTGTTTAATCAGCTTTTGAGTTATTTAACTTACTATTCAACAAAATTATAGTGAATTTGAAAACCTGCAGATGTACAAAAGTGCCTTGTTGAAAATACGAAGGAGTATACTTACAAAGAACAATTTTTAAATGGAGTTTTCTTTTCTGGTACCTAATTAATAGTAGAACTATTGTCTAGGGCTCTGCAGTTCCTTGGATATAGTTTAAAATAAGTGCTTCAGATACCTGTAGGAGCATAAGTGCAACCTTAGTCTACAACTCATTAAAACAGCCATGGCTCTTTTTCAGTGGTGGGTTTCGAAATTTTTTACTACCAGTTCTGTGGGTGTGGCTTGGTGGGCGGGACATGGCTTGGTGGGCATGGCAGAGGAAGGATACTGTAAAATCTCCATTCCCACCCCACTCTAGGGGAAGGATGCTGTAAAATCTCCATTCCCTCCCCAATCCAGGAAAAAGTTACTGCAAAATCCCCATTTCCTGCCAATCAGCTGGGATTTGGGAGGCAGATAATAGATGGTCAGAATTTTTACTACCGGTTCTCCGAACTACTCAAAATTTCCGCTACCGGTTCTCCAGAACTGGTCAGAACCTGCTGAAACCCACCTCTGCTCTTTCTAGAAGCACCAGTTGACTGTGATCACCAAAAAATGCTACATTCATGCTTCTGTGTGCCCCAAAGCAACTCTCTCAAACCAATTCTGAAGACTTATGGATTAAACTTTTTTATCAATAAACATTAATAGATGTTCCATGGCATACATACTAAGAAAGTAGTATTTATGTGTTCACATTCTATCACAGGTTCCTCTTCCCATTAAAAGAAATGTCTTAGTAAAGACAGGTGTTGGAGTGTTTTTCAAAACTAGGAAATTGTGAGTACATATTGTGAGGTTCTTAATCAGAGGTGGTATTCACTTACCTTCCCTATCGGTTTGCAAATGTGAGTGCACTCCTGCGCATGCACAGTAGTCGCAAAATACGGGCGGGCGGTTGGGCAGAGAATCCCACAGTTGCTGCTACCAGTTCGTGCAATCCAGAGAGAACCGGCTGAATCCCAGCACTGTTCTTAATGCTCTGTGAACTTAGTGGTTTTCTTGCAGATAGTGCTGATAATGTTAGATAATAAAACCTCTTGAAGAAAACCACCAACCTCACAGAGCATCAAGGACACCAAAGTTCAACCCTGAGCTATAAATATTCTCTTCTATCAGTACAGTATATATTCCAAAGTATACAGAGGTGGGATCCTGGTATTCAGTAGTTTGGGAAGATCAAAAAATACCAGGACTAAAACTAGACAGGAAGGTTGGGGGTAAGGGGAAATCTCAGGAAAGATAGCAACAAATCATTCTATACTGTTGTCAAGAAAACTACAGGAGCTGAGCTCAATTCAAAGGAGGCTTTATTTTTTAATGTTCTTTTTCTTCTGGTTTTATTGATTTGTTAGCCACATCAGTTGCTCTGCACGAATGGAAAGATGTAAGATACATCAAATGCCAATCTATTATCTTGTTACTGATATCCCTCTAAAAGTAAAAGTAAAGGTTACCTTCGCACATAAGTGCCAGTCGTTCCCGACTCTAGGGGGCAGTGCTCATCTCCGTTTCAAAGCTGAAGAGCCAGCACAGTCTGAAGACGTCTCCATGGTCATGTGTCCAGCATGACTAAATGCTAAAGGCGCACAGAACACTGTTACCTTCCCACCAAAGGTGGTCTCTATTTTTCTACTTGCATTTTTTTTACATGCTTTCGAACTGCTAGGTTGGCAGAAGCTGGGAAAAGAAACAGGAGCCCACCCCGTTATGCAGCACTAGGGATTCGAACCACTGAACTGCCGACCTTTCGATTGACAAGCTCTGCATCTTAGCCACTGAGCCACCTCATCCCTTATAGATAGATAGATATCCCTCTACCTTGCATTATTTTTTAATACAATAATCATGTTGTATTCAGCTATGTAGTGCTTCAGATTCAGTCCCCCACCCCTAAAAAAGTAGAAGAGTTACAGGCTCTTCCTAGCACCAGTGGAATTGAATCCAAAGTGTTACAAATCCTTACTGTCTGCATGTCCACTTACATAAGAGCCGTGGAGGTGCAGCAGACTAAAGTGCTGTTAAGTAGCACCAGCTGCCTGCAATTACTGCAAGTTCAAATCTCACCAGGCTCAAGTTGACTCAACCTTCCATCCTTTCGAGGTAGGTAAAATGAGGATCCGGATTGTGGGGGCAATAAGCTGACTTTGTATAAAAAAGAACACCGCTTGGGGGGGGGGCGAAAGCCCTACTAAGCAGGTATATACAAAAGTATGAAGGCTATTGCTTAATGCATTGTAAGCCACCCTGAGTCTCCGGAGAAGGGTGGCATATATATTGAAACAATAAAATAAAATAAATAAATAATAAATGAATGAATTGATTGATGATTCATTGATTCATTTGTGTTCCTTTTGTTCTTTAATCAGTATAAGGTATAATCTAGGTAATAAAGTATTAATCGCGCAATTTCTGGCTGTTTCTATTATTTAAAGACAATCTATAGTGTTAAATGTTAATAGAATATATTCACTATAAAATGCTTACATGAGTGAAATTTCTAAAGCTAAGAATTTCAGTTAAATGAGACAATGGTCTGTTGATGTCAAAAGGGGTTAAGTATTTATAGAATCATTCTATATATTTCTATACATAGAATATTTCTATATATTTATATATTCAAACTATTCATAATTACCTACATTACCTACCAGCCTTCATTTATGAGTGCAGATGGATAAACTTTGAGAGAACTGTTATCATTCCTCTTTGAATTATTATACTATTTCCCAGTGCTTGTAGTGCCACTAAATGTACTGTGTGGCCTATCATTACCTCAGAAAGTTTGGGATTTCAGCGAAATGCCAAAATTTGGTAGAGGTTTTACAATATTCCCTTTTTCTTAAATGCTAGATTTCTGGATAATTTGCAGTACAGTCCTATGTTTATTTATTGGGCTAGGGATTTTCTGTCTTCACTGTGAGTTGTATTGTGTTGGGAGGGGGTGCACTGAGGGAGCTCAACCAATCTCATTGTACATATGTTGTGCACTGACAATAAAGATTTCAATTTGATCTAGGAAATCAGCTTGATCTCACTGAAGGGTGCACAACTATTTTACCTTTGCAGTCACATTCCCCTTCCCTTTAAAAAAGTATCTTATCAAAGACAGACTTAGGAGTAGTTCTTTTCATAGCTGCTGGAAATGTTCCTGTTGTTATAACTGTCCACTACACTTCATAGAAGTAGGATCCTGGCATACAGTAATTTAGGGAATAGACAGTCTATCTCATTGTAACAGAATATTGTGCTACAGCTGTGTTCCTTTTCTGTTCTTCCTTCAGTTTCTCTTTCTAGATAAAATCTATTCTTCAACCTTTTCTGTAATGGTGCCTGTTCTAAAGACAAATCAGAATGAAGTTTAAGTGAGAAACATTGCTCTATGCCTTCACCTCGGGGTCTTCTGGACAATACATCCATCAACCCAAATCATTAGAGGTCTAATTGTGTGACCTCAGAAGTAGTTTTCTTCTATTCAATCCTCTTATACTCAGCCATTAGACATCTCCTAATGGAACCTGCTATTAAGAATCTTTAGAGTAGGCTTTTTCACATTGCCATCACTCCAAATTAACTACTGCTAAAGGGACATATAGTATTTCCTAATGTAATTTATTACTTTCATTTTCCATTGTCCGTTAATATATTATAGGGTTATGCATTGGATTTTGGAAAATTTTGAAACAAAACAAGCTAATATAGATCTGTTTGAGTTTAAATAAGACTTATTTCAAGTGGTCAGTCTATATCTGAACAATCCTGAAGCTTTGTTCCTAGAATGGCAAAGAATAGCTGAATTTACACAACTTGGCAAAAGCAAAAGAAATGGTCAACAATAAAGTGCACACGGCTAATTTACTTCTTATTTCATAAACTTAATTAACGAATGATTGAGGCTTTGGTTAATAAGTCATAGAAAATTGGGATTTGAATGATCAATTAACCCTTTGTTTTACTGGTATAAATCCGGTCAAAAGGCCTGAAAAATTAAAAATATTTCTAAATATTAAAATATATCAAGTTGAGAAGGACAGTGAGGGACAGGATGTAATTTTTTTTGGGGGGGGAACTCTGTGCTCTGACACTTGTCAACTGTGAATACTTGTCAAGTATTGCTAAGGGATATTGAAATGATAATACATTTTACAAATAAAATAATAATAATATACAAGTAATAATCATATTCCAGTAACCAGAACCATTTTTCCAGTTCTTTATTTCAGACCAGGAATATTACATGAATTTTGATGTACAGTGTACCATCTGGTGGGGGATAATTTTGAGTGCTAATTTACAAAACGTTAGCTGACAGAAACTGCTCAATTTTGTTGCTATATTTATATGTAGAAACCCATTGCTAAGTGCAGGAATCCAAATTAACAAGACTATCTGGCCTCCAACTAAATATATCAAATCTATGAAAGTCTTTCCACTTTTGGAAATTTTAAATTTTAAATTTGGTTTTAAATTATTGGGGTTTTAAATTTGTTCAGCCAAATTACTTAATTCATTTTATTATATTTTAAATTTTGTATTTATGTTTTATTCTATGGCTGTTCACCGCCCTGAGTCCTTCGGGAGTAGGGCGGTATATAAATTCAATAAAATAAAATAAATAAAATAAAATAAAATAAAATAAAATAAAATAAACTTGTGAACCTGTGTTTCTTTGTTTTCCAAGGACTAGATATACCAAAGTGTAGAAGAAAAACTGTACACAATGCCTTCATTCTTTAAAGAATGTCCAGACCAAAAAACAGAGTGTATAAGAATATTAGATTAAGCTTTCTTGAGATACTTATATTAATAATATTCTGCAAGTCCATTTTTATTTCTCTGCTTGTGAGCAAACAATGATTTACGATGGTTATTTTGCCTCCATTAATATTTTCCCACAATGGCAAACTGATGTAAATGATGTATTTAATTCCAGAGGAACTTAACTTATAATATTATGAGTTTACTTCTGTTCATCTGGTATCTGCAATAATTTCTCTTTAAACTTGAGTAGCATCTGAAAGGTGATGTTGAGGAAGTCTCAACTGAGCATATATTGAACTGGTCACAAGGGTTTCTTCTTGGTGGCTCATTTCTTCAGCTGTCAACTGTAAGAACATCATCATGTAAGCTTAACGAACAGCGTGCAAAGCCATTAAAAACTCAATTATGGCTTTCTCTCTTTTTTTCACTGTAGATGTGAGAAAATGCAATCATAAAGTGATGATGTGTAAACACAATAGATGCCATCTGCTATCAAGTACGATTTCAGTTCTGAAAAGAGGATATATGTTGCAGATGCATCAATAATAGGAGACTTATCAAGGCATCATTATGCACCAAGGAGGAGGGAAAATGAAATTTATGTGTATCTTGAGAGCACTTCATGGTTTAATTCCCCAGTTTTATTTGTATGTTCAGTGCACACGCCATTTTATGTTCCCTGTCATTTTCAACTTTTTTTTTTAAAAAAATAATCTTCTCTCTTTATTTAATCTGGATTGATCTGAGCATATAAAAATATATTTTTTAATCATTGGGAAACTGGCAGCAACAGCAAGATATTAATTATGTTAACCTGTTGATCAAAGAACATTTAATACAGTTGACCTGACATCCCATCTGTTTGCAAAACCATATATCCCAGTGTCTGTCTGAATAAGTACTGAACCTTAGCATTTCACAGCATGAAAAATACAGTATATATATTTTCCTTTAAGATTACATTGCCTGTGGTTTGTTTTCAGATGAAAATAACAATTGGCAGTATGGATGAATGCTTAATTTAGAGGGAATAATGATAAGATAAATTTGTCTTATTATAAACTTGCCAGTGTTTTATAAAATTACTAGTACTGGAAATACTGAGAAGAAATCATTTCAAAGCTATTCTTTCATTCGTTTTCTCAGTTGGATAAAACAATGATTTGATTCGTAACAGAAATAAAACACAGGAATGCTCATAAATGTCTCAGATTGCCCTAGAGCTGCCATTCCTGACTTCTCCTTAAGAACAGGATGGTATTCACAAGGCCAATTATTTCCATTTAGCTTAATTAGTGGCTAAATTTGCCTACTGGTCTCGAGTATCACTATTCTTAATACCTTTGTTACATGCTAGCATCTGAAGAAAGATTATTTTCCTGTCTATCTACAAGTCCCAAAACTTGTAGTGTGGTGACTATATTTGACAGATGTGATTGGTGGTGTACACCAGCGGTGAAATTCGGCCGGATCTATCCGGCTCACACGAGGTGGTAGGGCTGGAAGCGGGAGGCTCCGCCCACCCGCTGGGGACATCATCACGTCCCGTTTTTGACCCTCTGCGCATGCGCAGAAGAGGCACGCACGCTCACATTTCTGATCCGATAGCAAAAGTAAGTGCATTTTATCCCTGGTGTACACATACAGATACACACACACAAACTTCTGCCTTATGTTTTAAGGCAATGGTCCCTAACCTTCCTAGCTCTGCAGACCAATGGCAGTGGAGGGGGGATGTGCATGTGCCTGTTGCTTGTTCAAATGGAGCATTGTGTGCTTGTGAGCTCACCCACCGCTTGCATGGCCTGGTTCCCCATGGGCCGTGGCCCAGTACTGGGCTGCAGACTGGGGGTTGGGTATCCATGTTATAAGGTACGTGTGTGTATGTGCATGCATGTATGCATGTTTGTGTGTCTATGTATGTGTTACCCGTTAGATATGCCAAATACATATACATCAGAGGTGGGTTTCAGCAGATTCTGACCAGTTCTGGAAAACCGGTAGTGGAAATTTTGAGTAGTTCAGAAAACCGGTAGTAAAAATTCTGACTGACTCCGCCCCCATCTATTCTCTGCCTCCCAAGTCCCAGCTGATCAGGAGGAAATGGGGATTTTGCAGTAACCTTCCCCTGGAGTGGGGTGGGAATTAGTTTTTTGGTTTTATTTGATTTGTATACCGCCCTACTCCCAAAGGACTCAGGGCGGTGAACAGCCATAGGATAAAAAACATAAATACAAAATTTAAAACTGAATAAAATTGAATTAAACAATTTGGCAGAAGAATGGAGATTTTGCAGTATCCTTCCCCTGCCATACCCCCCAAGCCATACCCCCAAGCCATGCCCCCCTCAAGCCATGCCCACAGAACCGGTAGTAAAAATTTTGAAAACCACGACTGGGATACATACATATGTATAGTTCAGTAACATAAAAGTTATTTACAAAAATGCTGCCAAAGTGTCTCCCTCTAATACAATGCATATGGCTGCACATTGGGCAAAAATGATCAGAATGTTTCTGTGGCTTGTCTGTTGCACTGTAACAACATAACACATAAAATAAAATTAAAAAACGGGGGGACTCAGTAACTTAAAAATAAGGCAAGGCTTTCCAAACTCAATCTTCTGTGAATTGCAATAAGGCCAGCAGAGAAATATATCTATAAAATGACTTGGCAGCAATCTCAGAATGAGAATGTCACGAGGGGTTGCATTTGATTAAAAATTACTATGCGTGACTGCTGAAATGGATATTTCCCTTTTTTCTCCTTCTCTCATTCCCCTACCTACAATCTGTGATTACTTGTTGCTTGTTTTCCTGAAGGCATGTTTACAGACATCCCCAAAGTAGATTCTTTAAAGAGAATAAAATGAATAATTCTCATTATTTTTAATGCGTAATCATTTATAATGATAGTAACAAAGGGCAATGATGGACAACTACAAAGGATTCTCTGCAAATAATGTGCCATGGGTTACAAAGGTTTAATTATTTTATTATTATATTGTGTGGCATAAAGGTATTACAATCTATTCCACTGGGGAAAATATGTATGAATATTTTTTGCAGGAATGCCAATGGCTCTAATTTTCTTCCTGACCCCAATGGTACTTCTCTAAATTCATGCAACTATTATTTTTTATTACCTCTAGGTCAAATACTCCCTTGGACCTTTCTCCTCTAGAAAAGTACTTTCTGAATAGAAAAAAAAAAAGCAATTGTGTTTCTGGATGCCTTAATAAACTTCATGTCGTCCTTGATCTAATTTTAAAAACTCTTTGTAAGTGGTAAATTCAAATCCTGAACAGGCAGAATCTGTTTCTGCCTCTACAGCTCCCAGGATGTGGAGGGTGATAAAAGAGAGAGAGAGGGAAAAAAAGGAATCAGAAAGTGAAAGAGAAAAGGTGACATAAAAAGAAAGAGAATAATTTTAAAAAATATTAGTTGAGAATAGTAACTTTATTTTCCTACATAGATCCATGGATTTCATATATGTATTGAAGAAGAAAAACAGCAAAGAAGGATACAATCATTTACATTGGTTATTTGCCTCTATTAATATTTTCCCACAATGGCAAGTTGATGTAAATCATGTATTTAATTCCAGAGTAATTTAGCATGTAACATCAAGAGTTTATCTCTGCTCATCTGGTGTCTGCAATAATTTAGCTTTGCCTGAACTGTCTGTATTTGAGGATTAAGCTCCTTGTGAACACTGGATACTTTAATGAACTTCAGGTGGCCCTTGATCTAATTCCAGAAACTTTGTAAGTGGTAAATTCAGATCCTAGGCAGGCAGAAACTGTTTCTTCCTTTGTAGCTCCCAAGATGTGGAGGGTGATAAAAGAAAAAAAGGAAACAGAAAATAAGAGGGAAAAGATGACATAAAAAGGAAAGGAAAGAGAATCATATCCCAGCAAGCCTAGCCTCTAGTACCCACCCAATGTTTGTTTCAACTTGGCACTTCAATAACATATAATGTGACACCCATCATAACTCAGACCATGCAGTTTCACCTGAACATTCCTTGAAAAGGAAAAAGAAAAAAAGACAGAAAGTCAGAAAGTCAGGATTTCGGGAATCATAGGTCAAATGGTATTTTTTTATTTAAAAACGGATGAAAGGGAAAAAAGTGTTGTTTTATTTAACAATTCTCCAGAAGGAAAAGAGGAAGAATGGGAAAGCAGCAGAGGAAAAGAAAGAAAGGAAGCTGGAGGCAGATTGAAAAAGAAAAGAAGACACAAAAAGAGAAAGAAGAAGCTACTTCAAAGATCAGTTAGATAGGAAAAGAATAATTAGAGGAAAATAGGAAAAGATGCCCTGATAATCAAAGCACAACAATGTCAAATCAAAAAACAATTTTTTATGTTACCTCTGCCTCAACATCAGTTTACAGGCAGTATATATTCAAATTTAGGAATCTTTCCTCCTCTCTTTTCCTAATACTATGTATTTTGTTATACAAATGATTTTTATCTTCCTCAACCACGCTGATGATGATGTAGTGAGGATCTGTGATTTATTCACATTCTTGGCTACATGAAACTGCTACAGGCATGCTGCTCCCTCAGGACTACAGTATAACTATTTTGGCTTTGACTGCCAGAGAGACTGGACACCTGACTTCCACATAAGCAGATCCGAGGAGAGCAAGAAGAACTTTTCATAAATGAAGAAGCTTCACTGAACTCAGTTTGCAGTATGCATGTACAGAATTGTATCTTTCATACAGACAGTTTGCCTGCCTATATTGTGTTCCTATAACCCAGGGCACTTCTGTTACTGAATCCTATCTTATACAGAAAATTTGAAGAGTCTTGCCCTAAGCAACTAATTAAAAGGCTGGCAGTGTTGGAATAGTTTGCCCATCCTTTATCTGCAAACCAGGACGTTTTACTATTGCTGAATCATATCTTCCATTAATTTCAAAGGGCCTTACTCCCAACTCAGTATTTATTTAAATGACAGCCCTGGTAAGGACAACATCAGCAACAAAGGAGAAGTGCTTTTTTACTTGCACAAAAAGATGTACAGTTAGAGTTGACATGTTTTGTGAAGATTTCTTCAAAGAAAACTTTGTCCAAAGTGAGTCCAACTATCATTTGGTAGTTAGGCCTCCTTTGAATGTATGTTTGGTTCCTTTTTTTCTTTTTATAGTTATAATATACACTGAAGATTGCATTTAATTTCGTTGTACCATGTGCAATGATAATAAAGTAAACTAAACTAAACTAAAAGGATGCAAATGAAATAAAGGCACTCTGATTCAAAGTGCTGGGCATATGGGGCACAAGATCAAATTATTTGAGGAACTGCCTCTCCCCAAAGATATCTTCCTAGGTTAAATAGAGTGGGCACATTCCAGGTTCCATCCCTTAAGTGTTGTCATCTGGTGAGACATAGGAATCTATTGGATTGATTGGTTGGTTGGTTGATTGACTGGCAATGGTAGGTCAGGTTCCTAATTATTTAGGGTTTTTTTTTTTTTGTTATGGTGTTTATTATTGTTGTGAGCCACACAGAGTTATGTTTTACAAGGTGGGTATACATATAAATCAAATAAATAAATGAGTAAAATATGCTACTTGGATTAACATTGAATAGTTTAAAGTCTCTGGATTTATCAAGTCTTAGGAAGAACTTCTACTATCAAATTGTGGAACAATTTCCCCCCCACCAAGGATAATTTAGAAGCAAGGATCCAGGCAATTGCTTAGATTGCTAATCTCAGGGTTAGTTGGTTATTTATTGAACTATGTAGTCAGCAACTACAGCAAATAGCACAAAAAGTCCATGATGTCTTCCATGCAGGTGATTTATAGAATCACTCAGCCATTGCTTTAAGAATATCAACCCTCCTCATATTAGTGTTTTATCACCATAGTAATGTTACCAGATGACAGTTTATATCACTGATGGAGAGTGTGTGAAGTAGACATGTGATAAAAATAAATTGATTGTACAAATCATGCATCAACTTGTAAAATAACTCATAATATAAAAATTAGTTTTTCTGAAGTTGAACAAGAGGTGGGTAAATATGTATGTGGTTGTGGGTGTTTTGTTAGTTTATTTATTTTGGCATACTTTTTTCTTTGCTTAGACTGTGTGCAAATATGAATGAAACTTTTTAAATGTATTCTCAGTTTTAAAAGATAACACTTTTATTGAGTTTATCTCAGTTCTGCTAATTACCATATATATCTGTGAATATATCTGTGGACTTTTTTTTTTTTTTTTTGGTAAAAGGTATAAAGGTGATTTACTGTGCATTTAGTTATTTTTTTTGCAGGAACAAATGTGTGAATTTGGAGTTAAACCACTCTGACACATAATCTCCAAACTTTATCAGTTTCTCTCTCAAAAGCTGTTGAAGCAGAAAAATGATGATTCCAAAGAGTGGTTTTAAATTCAGAACTTTATTTCTCACGTTATAGTTAGGCTCCTTAGTAAATATGGTTCTTCTACCATTACCAGTTTTCCATCTTGCAGATGAGAGCTGTGTCAATAGCCATGTCACTGAAACAATCATTTTGAAAACTCTGCCTAATACAATTCAGTGGGTTTTTCCAAAAATTTAACTGACCTCCCAAATTGTAGGATTCTTGATATAGTGTAATCTATAAATATGGACATGTTACAAAAACAGACAACTTAATAGTGTTTGTGTATGCAGAGTCTGGTAGTGAAACTTCAGTAGAGTGAAAGGGGAATATGATGCGCTCTTCATGTCTGAAGTCAATATTTTCCTGTCAGACAGTTTGAAATCCAAGGTGGAAAAATCTGAAAATAATAACAAAGGGCCCTCTTTAGCTGATGATGCAAGTAGTGGATACAAAAGTATTTGTCATTCCTGGTGTTTTTCTTTTCTCCAGAAAAGTGCTGAATTATAATAATAGTAATAGATCTGAGAAAATTAACAGCTGTTTGGAGTTCTGACTGTTGGCCCAGTTATTTAGAACTATTGACTCTTTAATTAATTTAGTTGTACTATTGAGGCAAGGAACTACTGATCATTTCTCTTTTTTTCCCTTTCTTCTTAGGCTCCTTCATGATGGTGAATAGTTCTGGGAGGGCATCTGGGCAAAAAGCCCACTTGCTTTTACCAACACTGAAGGAAAACGACACTCACTGCATTGATTTCCATTACTACTTGTCCAGCCGTGACCGTTCTAGCCCTGGATCCTTGAATGTTTATGTGAAAGTGAATGGTGGACCTCAAGGCAACCCTATCTGGAATGTCTCTGGGCTTGTTACAGAAGGTTGGGTGAAAGCAGAACTTGCGATCAGTACTTTCTGGCCACACTTTTATCAGGTATACTTGAGATTTCTTTTCTTTTACCTTCAGCCTATGGGCCTCTGTAGCTTTTAAAGAGCAAATTGCTCATTTTCTATTGGTTATTTATTTATTTTCAATTTTGCAATTGGAAGTGAGAAAGGGCTAAAATATTTTTTGTTAAATGAACTGCATCCACCATTTAGCCCAATCTTCTTTAGTGACATTTCTGCATCACAACCTGATCCTTGAGGAACTTGGAGGAGGAGGAAAAGGGTAGTAACCATGCAAGATCCAATCTGGGTCAGTCACCAAGACCAGAGGTTTAATTTTCTGAGCTTTCCTACTCATGTTGGAGCCCAAAGCTCAGAAGACTAAATCTTTGAACCCAGTGACTGACCCAGATTGGGTCCTGCAACAATTATCCTGGGATACCAAATTCACCTTCATTTGTGGAGGAATGATGGGACGTGGTGGCTCAGTGGCTAAGGCACTGACCTTGTCGATAGAAAGGTCGGCAGTTCAGCAGTTCGAATCCCTAGTGCTGCATAACAGGGTGAGCTTCCATTACTTGTCCCAGGTTCTGCCAACCTAGCCAAAAAAAAAAAAAAATGTAAGTAGAAAAAATAGGGACCACATACAGGCATATTTGCACACATTTTGGAGGAGGGTCTTTAAAAGGGATTATGTATATCTACATATGTAAATTTGGGAACTGAGTGGCTTGCTCTGTGGAATACAGGTAGTCCTTGTTTAGTGACTATTCAGTTACAGTGGTTATGGCCAGGTGTGGGCTTCAAAAATTTTAGCAAGGGGTTCTCTGTCCAGTTGCTGGATGGGCATGGCCATGGTGGGTGTGACTTGGTCGGCCTCCTGCACCATAGCGGGGGGGGGCAATCCCTCCCCAGGCTCCGCAGCCTTTCATTGAGCGTCCGGAAGGGCGAAAACGGCCTCCCCAGGCTCTGGAAGCCCTCTTCCTGAACTTCTGGTAGGCCTAATTTTCATCTTTCCCAAGACTCCATGTGTGCCCTGTACTTACCTGCATCCAAAATGGGTCACGTGGGGACTCCTTTCCTCCCCACCTGTGCGCCTTTGGCATTTAGTCATGCTGGCCACAGGACCACGGAGATGTCTTCGGACAGCGCTGGCTCTTTGGCTTTGAAACGGAGATGAGCACTGTCCCCTAGA
This sequence comes from Arizona elegans, assembly GCA_022577455.1. Classification (NCBI taxonomy): domain Eukaryota; kingdom Metazoa; phylum Chordata; class Lepidosauria; order Squamata; family Colubridae; genus Arizona; species Arizona elegans. The sequence continues at coordinate 178,789,197 of JAKOOJ010000002.1, read as the reverse complement.
GTCGGGAACAACTAGCACATATGTGCAAGGAGAACCTTTACCTTAATAGTAAGAAAATTAACTAAAATGACCACAATTCACAAATCAAATATATGAATGTATCCTAACAGGGTGAGAGCTAAAATCTACTGATCTGTACAATCTGGTTTTTCTTGCCATGCAGAGAATGAGACTAAGCTCAGACTCAGACACTATATACACTACATTAAATTGAAATGGGGTGTTTTCTTTAAATCCATCCATTGGGAACCTAAGAAGTAAGTCTGACAGGTAGTCCTAAATTCTTTTAAACTTGGATAGCCAAGCATCTTCAATCACTTACAATAAATATTTTTCTCTTATATTCAGCTTCTTGAATATTATTTACCATTCTTTTTCATCGATAATCATAGTCATATGACTGAGTGAGAAGGAAAAGAGAAGTTTCCTTCTCTAGGGAAATTGAGGAGCAGAAAGAAGTGGACAGAGAGTACCCAAAGTTTTGTTTTGGCTGTACCTATTTTTAAAATGACTTTTGAAGATTACCCCTAAAGGAATGAAACATCTGATTAAAAAAAAAAATCCCCAAATTGCTCTCTTTCTGAATCTTAATGTTGACAACAAATTAGATAATCATGTCATGACTGAACTACTTGTTTGGGAAATGCCAAAATCACAATGACTAATACTGTCTTTTGTATAAACCATTTGGAACAACCTGAAAAGTCTCTCTCTCTCTCTCTGTGTGTGTGTGTGTGTATATATATATACATACATGTATTAATCATTCACTGTGCATGATAATTTTTTCAGGGTGTTGTTATGTGGATCCCCCAAAAAGAAATACTATGCTTCAAAATTTAAAAGCATGAGATAAAAATAAATACAGATAATACTAGTTGATACTAAAATTCATTGATTTTAGCACTGATGATGTTACCTAGATTGGGATAATGAAATGTCTGCAAGAAAACAACCAATCAGAGAACACAGAGAAAATAAGAATAGAAAACTCAGAGACCTTCATGACACTAAAATGGTTCAGGAACAGGGGTGGGTTCTATTTACCTTTACTACCAGTTCGCAATGGGGCCGTGTGTGCGCGCTTGCTTCACTCGCGCATACACGCACACTTCTATGCAAGCACAGAAGCATTTTGATGATGTTGGGGTCAGTGGGTGGAGCCTCCCGCCAGTTTTACTACCGGTTCTATAGAAGCAGTGTGAATCGGGGGCAATCCACCACTGTTCAGGAGCAATTTATTTTTACAATGTCTATACATTGCTTCATATGTGCTTTAAACTTATCACTTTTCTCTTTTTGTGGATCTCAGCACCTCTGTCCACCCATGATTTCCTTAATATTTCTCTTACTCTCAACCAATTCAGTATTAAGGAAGAGGTTTGTCCTCTGTTATAGAATTAGGACCATCCAACAATATCATCCAACAATTCTATGGGTAGACTTCTGGTAGATTTTAAAAGCTGTATTCTAGCAACATATGAACAACCATCATTTAGACCTTACATATCAAAGATCCTTCTTGTTGCCAGGCAATGAAAGAGCATGGGAAATAACCTTGGAGTGTCCTTCAGGCTGAATCTTGACGGAATAAAAAATGACACTTCAGATTTCTCTTCCCTCTAGCTCTTTTTTTTATAAACAATGCTGGATTACATCATCTTGATTGCTTGGTTACCTTAGCCTCACATATTTTGTCCTTATCATTCATTAAATTCTGATAGTTAACCACCTCATCAAGATGTTGTTTTCTATGACCTTTCCATAACTATAGGGAATTGAAGAATCTTATCAGAAAACATATTTTCAAGGACTTTATATCCCTTCATAACTTGTCTTGAAGCATCTTGATAAAATCTTGTACATGCTTTTCAGGTTTCTTCTGTAGCGCATTCTTTTTAACCATTTATTGTCTGGCCATTAACCCATTCTATAATACATAATTCTTTCTGCCATCATAGTTCTGGGACTTCATGATTATATTTATTTCCGATTTTTAATGTACGGTATTTTACATACATGCATATTTGCACACATTTTGGAGGAGGGTCTTTAAAAGGGAATATGTATATCTACATATGTAAATTTGGGAACTGAGTGGTTTGCTCTGTGGAATACAGGTAGTCCTTGTTTAGTGACTATTCAGTTACAGTGGTTATGGCCAGGTGTGGGCTTCAAAAATTTTAGCAAGGGGTTCTCTGTCCAGTTGCTGGATGGGCATGGCCATGGTGGGTGTGACCTAGTCGGCCTCCTGCACCATAGCAGGAGGGGGCAGTCCCTCCCCAGGCTCCGCAGCTGAAAACGGCCTTCCCAGGCTCTGGAAGTCCTCTTCCTGAACTTCTGGTAGGCCTAATTTTCATCTTTCCCAAGACTCCGTGTGTGCCCTGTACTTACCTGCATCCAAAATGGTTCACGTGGGGACTCCTGGGAAGAGTGGGGCAGAGTGGGCAGGCTCAGCCAGGAGTGGGATTTGGGAGTTCTCCAAACTGCACAGAATCTTAGCTAAAGGTTCTCGTGAACCCCTGCGAACCCCCAGCAACCCACCCCTGGTTATGGTCAATCCTTCCCTGACCTTCACAGATTTGTAAAACAAAGGGAAACTAAAGTAAGATCATAAACAAAGTTGTAGTTTCATTTAGCAGTCACTTTGCTTAACAATCAAGTTAGTGTTCCCAGTTGTGTTTGCTAAACAAGGACTATCTGTAAAGCATCTATTACAGAATCTGAATCCTTTGTACTTAAGGTATGTTAGAGGGATGTCTTGTGTATAATTTTCAATTGTTTACTTAATCAGCTTGTTGTCTCCTATGAATTTCAGGTCATATTTGAATCGGTTTCCTTGAAGGGTCACCCCGGGTACATAGCTGTGGATGAAGTCAGAGTCCTTGCTCATCCATGCAGTAAGCATCTCTTTTCCCCCCATTCCCTCCTAACCACAGCCATGCATTTCATGTTCAAATGAGTAATTTACCCAATTTAGTCAGTTCTGAAACATTTCCTTTTATCTATTCCAAATGCTCGCGGAGTGGAAGCAATCAACCCTGAATAAATACATAATTTCTCAAGTTGTACAACAAGCAAAGCTGCTTCAAATGTGCAGCAAGTGCCAAGATTTTAAACCATTATTAAAGGGAAATAAAGCCCCTGATTGTTAGGACCATTGAAGGGAGAGAATTACAGGGTTTTAGTGATTCCCTATAGAATTAACTTAAAGAGAGAAAGTTGGGGTAGGGAGGAGAACGTTCGTGAACACAACTAAGCAAATTAGTGCAACATTCACACTGGGAAGAAAGGCCTGGAGTGTTTTTCTTTAAAGAAATGTAAATCTTTGCAGTTCCTTTTTGAAAGATTTTATATATATATATATATATATATATATATATATATATATATATATATATATATATATATATACATACACACACTTTCAAAGCATGTGACTCACACTGTGAAATAGAGAAATAAGTCAGATTGTTTTGCTACATTTCCGAGGCTACTGTATTTCTTTCAGCTGTTCTATTCAGATTTATTTTAAAGGCATTCAATTAGGAATCTTAATCAAATTGACATTAAAGATACTCAGTTTATAATAGTAAAGAACAAACTGACACAGTATGAATTTTAATTTTAATTTAGGCTATTTTGTATGATCATGGGAATTATCTGACTTTTTTTTTATTTCTATGGAGAGCTTAATAATTAGGACAAAGTAAGCAGACTAAAGCATTTTTAGTCCCACCGACAGGGAGAAGCTAAGTATAGATTTTTAGATAAATCCCAGAAAATTTAACAGAGTTAGTTTCTCGAGTCACTTTGGGCCATGCAATCTTCCTCCAACTTACTTTGCCAATGTAGGTATCTCTAAAGCGATAAACGATGAAAATGTGTGACAAGGTCATTATGCAAATGCGTTGACTTACACGTCTGATGTCAAAACATCAGAACATAATATAGAGGGTCCTTGACTTATGACCACAATAGAGCCCAAAATTTATTTTGCTAAGTGAGATAGTTGTTAAGTGAATTTTACCTCATCTTTGCAGCTGTTATGTTATAAAGTGATTAAGTGAATCTGGCTTCTCCATTGACTTTGTTTGTCAGAAAGTCACAAAAAGTGATCACATCATCTCAGGACACTACAACTGTCATAAATATGAGTCTGTTGCCAAGCATCCTGATTTTGATCACATGACCATGGGGATGTTGCAATGGTTGTATGTGTGAAAAACAGTCATAAGTCATATTTTTCAGTGATGTAACTTTCAATGGTCACTAAATGAACTGTTGCAGGTTGAGGGTTACCTATAGTGGCATTTGTTATCATCTGCATGTAGCCATGTTGGCATCACCACAATTTGCTGCAGATCTTTCTGTGTTTATTATTTATTGATTCTGTGTTATAAGGATATACTGTTTACCTTTCTGTGTACTGAAAAGATAAAATGTTGAAGAGGCCTCATGTACAATATCATGTAAATAATACAAATCAACTATGGATACATTTTTCACTCTTGCAAAATGGGGCTGGAACTCTTGAATCAAACTGCTTTCACTACTTCATAAACGCATGGCACAACATAGGAGAATAAACCCAACATGACTAGATTCAGCAAACCACCACTCTTTTGAAGGCAGCAAAGTCCACATTTTGGACAGAGAGGACCATTGGTTTGAAAGAGGGGTCAAAGAGGCCATCTATTTCAAAATTGAACAGCCCTCTCTCAAAAGAGGGGGTGGGATATAACACCATCTATTTCCAGTCTACAACACAGTCCTTTCAGCAATTCCAATAAGGTTCCACACCCATTTGCACCACTCAGATGACACGGATAAACTTCCAGGTGGCCTTAACAACTCGCTAAAAGAATGCAAATGACCAGTGTTCTGCAAGGAGTATAAATCTTTCCATTCCCCACCATCTAGCCAGAGCTGAAGAAGCTTCTTGGATGAGAAGTGAAACATCTTCAAAGAAAAACCAAAAAGTCCAGTTGCCTCTTCAAAAAGACCTTTGGGACAAACTACTTTTAATTGGTTCCAAAGCTTTCATCTATTCAGTGCATTTTAATCTCATTATTAATGTGTGATGAAGAAGTTTGCCCGCCTTCAAAAACTACCATAATATTCTTGGAGTATCATGGCATAGTGAATCATAAGTTTCAGTAAATAGCCAAGGGATGCCCATTTTATAATCTTCTTCAAAATCTATACTGAGAAAGTTGTGGCAGTCTGACTATTCTATTCTATCTGGTAGTAAATTTAAGCATCAGTCTGATTTCCTGGTAGTAAATTTAAGCATCAGTCTGATCTTTATAGGAAGGATATGGATAAACTGGTTATTCAGTGTTTTATGAATACTTACCAAACACCTGGAGCCTTTTATTTTTTTTGTTCACAGACTTTGTCTCCATGCTTTCCTGATAAGTTTAAATTCAGCTGTGATGACATGATAATTATTACTACAGTTATTGCAAAAAGGAACCTGAAGTGGTATTTTAAGCATGAGTTTTGAATGTAAGAATGGGCAGTCCATACATACACTGGTAGTGCATACAAAGATTGTGAGCAGAACAACAGCCCTGTTAGCCTGTTGAGTTCTTTCCACTCAAATTAGCAGAAGTCAATCCCTCTCAGTTGTTTAAATATGGCTGTTCTTCTTGTATCTTGTTATAGGAAAAAAAATCTGAAACCAATTAAAATGAGTCCTACCTTAGTTTGTATTTCAGAAATCTGCAGAGTTCAAAATTCTGTAGAAGATTACAGAACATACATCTCCACCCCAGGCCACCCCAATGATGCCCTTGAAGTGATGTCCCGGTGCCTGGAGGCCGTGAGGTCCTGGATGGGGAGAAACAGGCTCCAACTCAAACCTTCCAAGACCGAGTGGCTATAGCTTCCGGCATCCCGATATAGCCAGCTGGCGCCATCGCTGGTTATTGGGGGCGAATCATTGGCCCCCACGGAGAGGGCTTGCAACTTGGACGTCCTCCTGGATGCACGGCTGTCTTTAGAAGAGCATATGACGGCCGTGGCCAGAGGGGCTTCGCCTGATATGCAAATTGCATTCCTTTCTGGATCAGGAGTCCCTACGCACAGTCACTCAGGCACTCATCACTTCCTGCCTGGACTACTGCAATGCTCTCTACATGGGGCTCCCCTTGGGGTGCACCCGGAGGCTCCAACTGGTCCAGAATGCGGCTGCGTGGGGGATTATGGGAGCGATGGGGCGCTCCCATGTGACACCTCTCCTGCGTGATCTGCACTGGCTCCCGGTGATCTTCCGGGTGCACTTCAAGGTGTTGGTGACCACATTTAAAGCGCTCCATGGCTTAGAGCTGGGGTATCTATGAGACCGCCTTCTGCTGCCAATAGCCTCGCACTGGCCAGTACGCTCACACAGAGAGGACATCCTCAGGGTGCCGTCAGCCAGACAATGTCGGCTGGTGACCCCCAGGGGGAGAGTCTTCTCTGTGGCGGCACCTGCCCTCTGGAATGACCTACCCCCAGAGATACGACGATATCAGACCACCGGACTTTTCATCAGGCCCTTAAAACTCACTTATTTCATCTAGCCGGGCTGGCTTGATCCCATACTTTTGGTTTTAATTTGTAATTGATTTTAATTGGACTGTTTTAAATTGTGGGCCGAAATCATTTAATATCTTTTAAACTGTTTTTAAATTTTGTATGCTATGTTTTACCTTGGCTGTTCACCGCCCTGAGTCCTGCTGGAGAAGGGCGGTATAAAAATCAATTGAATGCATGAATGAATGAATGAATGAATAAATGAATAAATAAATAAATAAAATTGAAAATTTGACTTCAAAGTGCTTCTGTTCACATATATAACTTTTTATTTAAAGCAATAATCTTATTTATGAAATAGCAACATCTACGCTGGCTTGGGAATGTCGTGAGAATGGCTGATGGTCAGATTCCAAAAGATCTCCTGTATGGAGAATTAGTGCAGGGAAAGCACCTCAGAGGGAGACCACAGCTGTGATATAAGGATATATGCAAGAGGGACCTAAAGGCTCTGGGAATGGACATTAACAACTGGGAAACCTTGACCTCCAATCGTTCAGCTTGGAGGCTAAAGACGCAGCATGGCCTTCTCCAATTCGAAGAGACACTTGTTCAGCAGGCTGAGGCAAAAAGATAGTCCCGGAGCAAGTGAAATCTGGGGGCTGGGCAGGGGACAGAATGTATCTGCCCTCAGTGTGGAAGGGATTGCCACTTTCAAATTGGCCTTTTTAGTCACACTAGATGCTGTTTTAGGACCTCTTTCCAGAACATGATACCATAGTCTTTTGAGACTGAAGGATGCCAATGAATCTTATTTTTATGCCCCATTTACTCTCTTTCCTTTATCACTTTATTTCCATTATACTTCAAACCCCCTGCCTATCCTCCCACCAAAAAAAAAACCCTTGTGCATAAAATTAGTCACTGTGAACTAAGTCATAGTAACTGGCCTAGTCATCCGGTAAGAATTTCATGAATAACTGGGTGATTTTGAAAAGCTAAACAGGATCTATTCTTCTTACTACTTGAATAGGACACAACTAAAAAAAATACTAGACCTATCGATAAGAGTGAAAAATTTAAAATAATATTTCACAGGTACTAAGTGGCACATATTTTTTTCTTTTGTCACCAAGTAAACTACATGAATTTGTCCATTAGATTATGAAAGGTATTTTGAAAGAGAGGCTACTAACTTTCCTAGCTTAACATAACATAATATAAATTATATACTGATAACATAACATAACATAACATAACATAACATAACATAACATAACATAAATTATCTATTGTAAGAAACACGATTGCAGTCAGCAGGAAGAGAAAATATAGGTACAACTGAGGCTCTAACTAGCATCCTTTAGTAGTGATTTTTTCATGAGATTTTGCCTAACTGTTCTTGTCTTTTTGTGATTAAGGAATTGTATCAAAATGTTCAAATAAATTAAAACCAGAAAACCTCCCCACCCCCCACACAAAGTAATTACATGCTGCTTTACATATCAGTTTGGGAAATGTAGATTAGTGTGGTTTGCATGCAAACAAGCAGATTTTGCCTGCTCTTATTAGTAAATACTTTCTTTTGTTCTAATTCAGAAGTGCCAGAGGACTTAAAATAGCAGAATTATTGCCAATTAAACAGGTCCGTACACTGAAGTTGGAGGGAACGGAAGACATTAAGTGTCAAAATTGTTTGCTGTAAATATATTAAAGCAGTAGTGCTTTGTATCAAGGGCTCTCCATTTCAAATGACAGATCTATGACCCTGTCTCAGCCAAGAGCTAGTACTTCAATACATTTTGACATGGATAAATTAGTGACCAGTTAAAAGGGATGGCATAGCACTATTTAACTTGATTGACTGAATGTGGTTCTTCACAAATACAATATATGTTGTGGACAGTTACTAGCTAGTTTCCCTTACTATGGATGTTTATTTTGCTATCTGAAGTTTGGAGAATGATTTTAATTTAAATATAAAAATGGGTGACAAAAATTAAAAGTATGTCTGCTCCATCACTATGGTCATAATTGTATTCTATGATTGCTAAAATCTGAGGTAAATCTTGATCAGAGACCTCCCATTTCACTTTTAGTGCATTCTAAAATAATCAGTTACAGTCCCAATTCTGTGGTTTAGCATATTATTTACTACTGGATAAATTGATAAATTTTCTGAGATGAATCAGTAGAGTTAAATTTGATGAACATCTTGAATTCTTTGCCTCTGGAATGCAGCTGGAGCACAGAACCAAACATAATCAAAAAGTTGGCAACATCAGTTAATAGCATCCATGCATTGTATTCATACAATGAATGGAAGAGAAAATGGATTTTGATATACAAAAATCATTTGCTTTGGTTATATATTTGAAATGCCAGAGACGTTATGAAAAAAAGAAAACAAGCAACCCAATATTGCAGGTATTCAGGAAGCAAAGCTCCAGTATGAAAGGTGGCCAGGGTGCTCCTTTTTACCTGGGACATGATATAAACCTGTGAATGGGCCAATTGGAACTTTCCCCTGAAAGTAACTGTGCTATCCAATATCCAGATGGCCTCATATCTGCTGTAATTTAGAAGAGCTATGAAGACCTGGCTCTTTTCCTAGATCTTTAGCAAGGGAAAATGAGACTCCTTGCTGCATTGCACTGACCATCTTTTATCTGTAGTATTTATGTTATTGGATTTATTGTAATTTCTTTGTTGTGAACCACCCAGAGTTATTGAGAGTTGGGTGGCATAAAATTTTAATGAATTGTTGCTCTTATTACTAATTTGCTAGTGAGTTATAGCTTCAAGCTGTATGGCATTGAAACATAGTGATGTCATTCTTTGTGTCTGGGATTATTGTTTCTAAGATAACTGGTAGAATAAACCTTTTACTTCTATCTTCTGGGTAGAGCATCCATCCTTGTTCTCCTTGACCATGGTATCCTTTAGGGTTGGTTCAGGGTTTGAGTGCAGTTTGCTCTATTTTGGCTCCTTTGTCTCAGGCATGTCCCAATTGGTGCTGATAGGGAGTGAGAGGTCCAGTCCACAGCTGGAGTGGAGAGATTACTGAACTTTTTGTGGTGTGCTGCCGGGCTCAATTCTCTCTCCACTCCTTTTAAACATCTACATGAAGCTGCTGGGTGACATTATCCATCACCAGAAGGATCCCATCGGGCAACAAATTTTGATTGGGCTCCAAGAGAAGAGCCTTTTCTGCATTGGTTGCTGCCCTTTGGATAATTGTGACCCTTGAGATGAGATCTGCACCCGTACTTTTAGCTTTCTGAAAGGGCCTGAAGACCTGGCTCTGCCAACTAGCCTGGGGTCCCAATTGGAATAAATGATTATAGAGATGGCTAATGGACTAAATAACACTCCCCCATTGGTGCATCTTGCTCTCTCCTTCTCATCTTGTTAATTTCAAACTAATCTAATGTTATTATTATTAATTGTTACTAATTATTAGTTGTAGCTGTAAAATTTTTACTCCTTCATATCTACCTTTTTAAAACAAACATTATTTACCCATCTTTCTACAGAGGGCATTTGCTTTTTGCTTCCATTAAAAATTAATTGAATATCTTAGGAAATGTTGGATTCTTTTGTTACAGAATATTTATTTATAGTACACTGTTTATGGTAAGGTGGTCATTGTGTTCCTTTTCATCTTCTTAGCTAGAACAACAAAGGCAGTCTGCATTTAAAAAAGAAAACCAAAACATAGGCTTAGCATTGCTTTGCTAGGTCATTTATTCTATGAGAAACTTGGCAAGAGAAAGAAAGAAAGAAAGAAAGAAAGAAAGAAAGAAAGAAAGAAAGAAAGAAAGAAAGAAAGAAAGAAAGATTGGTTCTCATTCTATTTCTGCTATCATTATGCATTGTGATGCTCTATCCTGGTAATATTTTGTCTTTTTGTTAGGAAAAGCTCCTCACTTCCTGCGGCTGCAAAACGTGGAGGTTAATGTTGGGCAGAATGCAACATTCCAGTGCATTGCAGGAGGAAAGTGGTCTCAGCATGACAAATTGTGGCTACAGGTAAAAACCATAATGGATCCTTTATGTTCTTTAGAAGTTTCAAACCGTATTTCTCATCTATGAACAAATAGATATTCTGAATCCAGTGGAAAATTTCTGTGCAATACTTTCATCATTTCCCTTTGGGTAAGAGAACATTCTGGAACATATAAAATGGGATTTAAATTTATGGCCTGAAAAATGATTTAGATGAATATGCTTAATGTCTCGAGCAGCTAAATGTTTAACTTTATAGGGAATGTCATATAGCATTTATTTACTATATTTCTTCTCTAGTTACTTATATATTTTTATTGCATAAATGCACCAAATGTTTCTTATGTTCCCATTGGAAAAATCAGAATTAGCAGAATTAGAGATCTGATTTTGAGACTGTAAAGAAAAAGAAACAAGCAAGGCACTGAAAGCTGATCTTTCAAAAGATGGGGTGAGATCAATGTGAGGAAATTTCAGGATGCCTTACTTTATTTCTACTTGAAGTCTTTTTAAACTACATTTTATTTGCATACCTAATTTATTTCAGTCATACCACTTTATTAATCTACATTCTGATCCTAATCATTCTCAATCACACCTTTTGTTAGAAATTGTAAAGTAGCTTAAATCTCAGCTACTGCTTTCTTAAGGATGGTTGTGCTTGTTACTGCAACCACTACAGTTTAAAACTGCCAGATTTATTCCAAAGAACTGACTGTACTATTGTTTCAGCTGAATAAATTGTCTCTGATAAGCAGTCTCTAAGCCCAGCACAAATATACCCTGCCAATCATCTGTGTTATCTTTTTGTCCTTGAGAGCAACAACATATATATCAGAGTTTTTTTTTTAATTCACAGCTAGCATCTATGTTGAAAAAGAAAACAAAATAAATAAGATGGTTTCTTTTTTAAAAAAAAATGAAGGCGGTTGTTTTAAAAAAAATGAAGGCAATGCAAGGCCATAGTATATGTTGAAGCAAAATTCAGTGGAGTATATGGCTGGATTGTGCAGGCTGCATACTTTTATTATATCCAATGAGTTTTTGATCTTGGCCTAATATCTACAAAAGGGAGGCATGAGTCACTTTATATTGTTAGGAAGAAAATGAAATCATATATTTTACCCACTAGGTGACCTTTGAATCCCCATAAATGACACACATTTCAGAATCTTACATTTCTACAATCCAACCTTTTCTTATTGATAGCTTTTATAATGGAGCAATGTTGTACTGCAATCTATTATCAGCCTGATTCAATCCACTGCAGGATGAAGGCCTCTTCATTGAAAGTTATAAACCATAATCTACCAGGCTAATCCAGTGTAGGTTAGTGGTTGTTAGACTGAGAGAGGAAGTGGCTGGCCCAAAATCACCCAACTGGCTTCTGTTCCTAAGAAAGAACTACTCGTGTAGTTGATAGGTAGTAAAATATATAGTAACTACTGCTCTTGACCTAAACTGAAACTGAATTTTAGTAATACACACCAAGTTTAAGTAATTCATTTGGGAGAAATGAATTTGCCATGTTTTTGTAAGAATTTCAGAGAAAGAAATTAACATGAGTTAGGAATACGCTTTTCATGAACATGTTATACTTATATAGATCTTTCTCCCTCTCTTTGTGTGACAGCAGTGGAATGGAAGAGACACAGCTTTAATGGTTACCAGAGTTGTCAACCATAGACGTTTTTCTGCTACTGTTAGTGTAGCTGATACATCCCAACGCAGTATCAGTAAATACCGATGTGTAATCCGTTCTGATGGTGGATCAGGAGTTTCAAACTATGCAGAATTAATAGTGAAAGGTAAGTGACGAATAATTAAAAATGTGAATTTGTGGGGGTTTGTACCTGTCTCAAATAGAATGTCATCTGAAGTACAAAACAATGTCTACAATGAATCAGATTCTAAATCTGGCTGTTCGAACATGTTAGTTCTATTTTTGTCCATGAATTCTACTCACTTGACATGAAGAGGAATAAAGCAGTAAAGATTATTAATGAAATTACAATTACTTACAACAATTATTAATGTATTAATTATTAATAATATATCATTAACTTTACTACCTTACTAAATGAAAAAAACTTATTGTAGGAAATTCAACTGAAGTAAAAACAATTAAACTCAAATTTGAAAATGCTGTTTGTATTTTTAAAAACTCTGTGTGGTTTTAATGACATAAATTTAAGTTGCACTTTTGTAATATTGTTCATAACAAAGATAACAAAAATCCTCAAACAATTTTGAGAATTCATAATACATGTTGCATTCATAAAGCTTTTATGAGTCATATTTTATTAAATATATTCCTGTGACAGATGTATTATATATCACACAACTTTTCTATTCACATAGCTATTCTTCTGGTAACTAAAAATTGGTAAATCTATTGCAAAATTAATTCCTGTTTTCAGAATTTCTGTCAGAATTGTACTGTCTGAGACAGCCACAAATGAACGTGGAGGTTGTGTTGTGTTGAATGGTATTCTGGAATTTGAAGAGAATTCAGTGCAATACCAGTTCAGAATTAAAATATACAAAATTCTTAAGAATTATTAGATTCTACTTATGCTGTAAAAAATTGGAATCCTCTACTCAGCTTGGATTAGAAATCTCATTTTACTCTTGGCTTTGGAGTGGTGGGGAGAAGAGAATTCTAATACTGTAACTTCCTTTACCTTGCCTGGAAAAACAAAACAGCACTGAATGTATTCTTAAATTCTAATACTTCATTCCTAAAATTAAGATCTTTATTCTAATATCATTGTTATTCCCATAATTTTTGTGCATGAAAAATTATTCATGAACTATCCTTAGTTTTCAATTTCTCCTCCTAATTTATCAACTGCACATTTTTAACCATTTTTCTATGATTTACCCAACTTCAAAAGGTTGGTGCAAATAATTCATTGCATTTTCATGTGCATTTCTAGTGTTTATGTATTCATTACTACAAATTCCTTTTCTAAACTATTTTCCAGAATAAATCATATTTTTGTTAGGTTCCATTTTCTAATAAAGATACTTTAGTTGCACACTGTCAAATCATTGTAAAATGTTTTTTTGGTATGGTTATGCATTCCAAGTATTCATACAATTTAGAACATTATAAACATATAAGGATAATAATCATTTATACACACTCTGTCTTAGACACATAAAGAAGACTGAAATGACTGTACAGCTAGGCATATCATGTGATCATGTGAGCCATGGTGGTGCAGTGGTTAGAATGCAGCATTGCAGGCTAATTCTGCTGACTGCTAGGAGTTCGGTTCTGACTAGCTCAAGGTTGACTCAGCCTTCCATCCTTCCAAGGTCGGTAAAATGAGGACTCAGATTGTTGAGAGTAATATGCTGACTCTATAAACTGCTTGGAAAGTGCTGTAAAATTCTATGAAGTGTTATATAAATCTAAGTGCTATTGGTATTGCTATCACTTTTAAAGTGGATACTGTGAATTTAAAATTGCTCAAAACCACTCATGGAGCATGTGTGAAAGAAGAAAAGCCAACATTTTTTAGGAGCAAGAGGAAACCATAGCTGGATAAATAAAACATAAATATTACAGTGGCTATTATATTGTAAATAAAGGTGTAAATGAGGAGTGGGCTTCAAAAATTTTAGCAAAGGGTTCTCTGACCAGTTGATGGGTGGGCGTGGCCATTGTGGGCATGGCTTAGTTGGCCTCCTGCACCACGGGAGGTGGTATTTTTACCTATTCCGGGTTCTGGAGGCTTTCCTCAAGGCTCCGGAAGGGCAAAAACAGCCACCCCAGGCTCCGGAGGCCCTTTGGAGGCTGGAAACAGGTCTGTTTCCGGCCTTCCCAAACTTCTTGTACACGCATTTTTCACCCTCCCTGAGCTTCCATGTGTGCCCTGCACTTACCTGCATCCAAAATGGGCTGTGTCGGGACTCCTGGGAGGGGCGGGGCAGGGTGGGTGGGGCAAGCCAGGAGTGGAATTTGGGGATTCTCCAAACTGCACAGAATCTTACCTAGAGGTTCTCCCAAACCCCTGCAAACCCCCTGCAGCCCACCCCTGGTGTAAACACTGATAAATGACATAAACAAGATACTGATGGATAATGAAGGTAAACTTAGGTTGTCAACTCCTATTTTCTTTTTTTGCTTCTCTTCAACAAATAAGATAAATGTATGACTTCTTCTTAGGAGGTTAACTGAATGTGTGCTGATGTCTTTTTGAACTAATAAGGATCAGTGTTCTACGTAATTTGGCCAGAGCACTATCAAATTTGCAGCATTTTCCAGTAGCTAAAATGAAATTAGTTTGGAAAGCTTCAGTCCCAGAATGATTTTTATTGAATTATTGACAGCAAGAACAATTAATCAGTGGAATGGTTTGCCTTCAGAAATTGTGGATACTTCATCAGTGGGGGCTTTTAAAAAGAGATTGGACAGCCATTTGTCTGAAATGGTATAGGACTTCTGCTTGATCAGGAGATTGGACTAAAAGTCATCCAAAGTCATCCAACTCTGTTATTCTGTTCTTTTCTGGGTTGGTTATGCAATTCAGTACCTGAATCCTAGCTCAGCTAACTAACTAATTGCTAAGCCTAGATGAAGACAAGCCTAAAACCTGGGTTTGAATTCAGAAATGTATGTGGGATTGAAGATGTGCCTTCTCTTCTGCCAGTCAGAGACAAAAAATCCATTTCAAATAGCATCTCAGAGGATGAATCTTATCTGGCTGAGGGAGAAAAAAGTTATGTAGGATGAATGTAGATGTGAAAATACTGACAATTACTCCAAATGTAAAGAATTGAAGCCATCATATATATATATATATATCCATTAAACACATGTTAATGGCTTAATTGTTTTTATTTGATTTAATTTGTTTACTTCATTAGTGTCATGTGGTAAAAACAAAATTTCTGAAAGGAGAAGAATATGCTGCCAGATGAGGAATCAATAATAAAGGCAAAACAATTTACCAAAAGGTTGCTATATGATTTTGTAATGGTAAAAAACAAAAAAGAGTAAAAGAGCGCCAAACTGATTCAGTATCAGTGTTTGCGCACTCATGTCTACTGCCTCAGATTAATGGAACACACATTTTTCATTGTGTAACTTTTACATATGAAACTCTGAAATGTCCCATTCTGAGTGGAAGCCTGCTATTTTGGCATAAGATAGCTTGCCCTGAGCATTTTGCTACAAACAGAGCTGTGTTATGATGCTCCCAGAACACACAAAGCAACAATAATTCCATACATAAATGGGCCAATTTTTAAGGTTTCCAACTCAGAATGTTTTGAAAGGAAACATTTGCATACCTCTAATTAGAGAGATGTAGATGAAACAGAGTCAAAGAATGTAAAAAAGTCAAAGGACATATGTTTTTCACGCTAGAATGAATTCATTCAAATCTTTGATAAAGGCATGCATTTCATTGATTGGCTAATTGCATTTCAATTAACTATACACACAAACATGTTTCATACATGCCAGCTTATCTAGAAGTTAGGGAAATTATATCACAGAATTAAAGAAGTAAAGTAGTACAATGAATGCGTTCATCTGTAAGGAAATACAATACTCTTCTTTTTTTTTATTATTCATTTAAATTTCAATTTGTTTATTGTTCCTGTTGTTTTAATTCTTGTGAGCTGCCCAGACTTATGTAAGGGGGTGGCTGTAAAAATTGAATGAGTAAATAAAAATAAATATACAAATAAATACAAGATCCAGACTATTATTGGGAAGGTCAAATGAAGGATGATATAATTGTGAAATACTTTATTGTGTAATGTCCCTCAGTTAATCTGTACTTAAAAACTGTAAAATAGCAAAGATAAAGATCAGAGTTTTTATTTCAATTGAATTGTTCTTGGAATAGACACTTTCAAACCTTCACATTGTTATCCGTAGAAGTTGCTCCAATAAAAATCTCTCCTCTGTCTTCATTGGCCATATAAAGTACATAGCTCAAAATATTGTTCTAAACTTTGAGAAATTTCCTTGACCTAGCATTGATTTTGCAATAAAACCACGTCCACTTCTCACTGCAAAGTTTGTTTTGTTTTGGGTTCATTTTCTTTGTTCTTTCTCAATAGGGTTCTGCACAGGAATACTAAAATGAATGAGCAAAAGTTTAACTTTGCTTCTGTCATGTTTAATGTTACATAAATATGAAGTAAAATTGATAATATATAGATATTTGAATTCTGATAATTTATGACTACATTAAAAGGAATGGTTGAGATAAAAAAAATATCACAGAACAAATTCAGGTTTGCTAATCCCAGCAGTTCTGATAATTACTGTATGTTTAATAGCACTTCTTAAAATATATTCCTGTCAGGAATGTTATTCAAATTTTATTTTATTTACCATATTTTCCGGCGTATAAGACGACTGGGCGTATAAGACGACCCCCAACTTTTCCTGCTAAAATATAGGGTTTGGGCTATACTCGCCATATAAGACTACCCCTCTTCCAATGCACACCAAATAAAAATTAAAAAACATCAACTGGCTCACCTACAATGTAAAAGCAGCTGAGCTAGTCCCAAAATGGCCCCTGCAACAAGGAGGAACCTCACACAGCCACAAAAAGCCCCCTAAAAAACTTACACACTCTACACACACACAACACAACTGGCTCACCCACAATGTAAAAGCAGCTGTGCTAGACCCAAAATGGCCCCTGCAACAAGCAGGAACCTCACACAGCCACAAAAAGTCCAAAAAACCAACTTTCACACTTTACACACACAAAATTCCACATACAGCTTTGTGAGATTTTGTGTGTTTGTGTAGTTAGAGTGAAACACTACAGAAACACACTAAATCTCAGAAAGCTGCACAAATATTATTTTATTTTATTTTATTTTTATTTTTATATGAAAGCTAAATTTAAAACTTCCTAAACTTTAAATGGCTAGGTCTAAAAAAGAACAACTAAAAAAACCCCAATTGACTATTTTTTTTAAAGCTCCCAAAGGGGAAAAAACTTACCCAATAGAACTTGTAGACTTCAACTCCCAGAATTCCTCAGCCAGCTTTGCTTTGCTGGCTGAGGAATTCTGGGAGTTGAAGTCCACAACTCCCTGCTTGCTTGATTGCAGGCAGGAAGTTGCTTCCTGATGGAATAGATTCAGGCAAGCAAAGCAAGGCAAGCGTTGCGACTAGCAGCTGAGGTAAGCAAGCTGGAGGGGGAAAACTTTTTTACATGGCCCTGGCCATCCCAGCTGAGTTGCAGGGAACTCAGCTGGGATGGGATCGACCGTCAGAGCTGGGACCGTCAGAGCCATGGTTCTGGCGATCCCAGCTGAGTTGCAGGGAACTCAGCTGGGATCGTCAGAGCTGGGATCGTCAGAGTAAAAGGGAAAAAACTTTTTTCCTTTTAAATGGTTTCTGGCGATCCCAGCTGAGTTGCAGGGAACTCATCTGGGATCGTCAGAGCTGGGATCGTCAGAGCTGGGATCGCCAGAGCCATTTAAGGCTCATCAGAGCCTTTCGGGCTGGTCTGCCTGGTTACAGGAGAACGACACCCGGCATATAAGACGACCCCCGACTTTTGAGAAGATTTTCATGTGTTAAAAAGTCGTCTTATACGCCGGAAAATATGGTAAATACATTTTATACAAACTTGGGATTCCCTGAATGTTTCAAATTTTATTCAAACCTGTTGTTTCATTAGCTGAATTTGAAATAGTGCAAATGTGCCCAAAATGAAAAATTAATGCTAAATGAATTAGATTTCCTGATTCTCGATATTATCAATTGGGATGGATTGAAATTTAGTATGTTACTCCATCCCATCTAAATACCGTAATAAGAGATTTTTTTTTCCCTTGGGATAGACAGTTATTGCACTGAACTGAGAAACATTCAGTAAATGGAAAATAAATGTATTCTATGACAAATTGCCCATGCTTGTGATGTGCTACATAATGAACCTCTGTACATATGGATGTAATCAGTGGTGGGTTGCCCCCGGTTCGGACCGGTTCTATAGAACCAGTAGTAAAACTGGTGGGAGACTCCGTCCACTGAACCTGACATCACCAGAAGCGATCTGCACATGCGCAGAAGCTTCTGTGCATGCATAAATAGAACCGACCCCTGGATTAATATTTGTATTTCTCTATGTATTTCTGTGTCAGCTCTGTATGAACTGTCTGAAATGCTATTCCTACCATTATTCACATAGTTAAGAAAGGCACTTTTGCTATTTTCTGACTGAATAGGTGATAGGGAGGAATTTACATTATTTTCCCCTGCTCTGATTCTGTCATGATAAAAATGTGGTATAAACAGAGTTGGCTCTGTCCTTGAACAAGAGAATTTTTAAAAGGGGTAAATCATATTTTTTTAACTTGCTCATCTACATCAATTTTTATCATGTTCTAGTATGGAGGATTAAGGAATGCAATAAAATGGAAATAACCTGATTATTGCTGATTACCAAATGTCGGTATGGCTCTGTTTTGTGCGTGCCAGTGTGTCTGTGTATAAGTGAGGGTGAATAAGTGGAAACATTTTTGAACTTGGAATGATTTGGAGTTATGCAAGCATTTCCCATGTTTTTGTTTTGTTTAATTTTACTTATTTATTTATTATATTTATTTATTCATTTATATTCATAGATTTAAATATATAGAGTAACTAACAGAGAGCTTTAAATTGTATAAAACCAGAAACATCACTAGAAGCTAAAATCATAAGACTACTTCTAATCTACTTTGGCCATGTCATACATGAAAATTCATTGGAGAAGGCAATGATGCTAGAAATGGTTAGTAGACATAGAAGAAAGGGCAAGGAAAGGATATGCTGGCTTGATAACATCAAATCTGAGGTGAGATTTTTTTTTTTTTTACAAAATTGTCTTGTTTTTATTAATAGCAGCAGTCAACAATTTTATTTTTATTTAATTTTTATTTTAATGTGTTTAATGTTTTTAATGTTTTTAATTTTTAAAAGTTTTTTATAATTTTTTTTAATGTATTGTGAGCCACCCTGAGTCTTCGGAGAGGGGTGGCATATAAATTGAATTAATTAAATTAAAATAAATTAAATTTTAGGAAGATTAGACTTCTTGGATAGAATCCAGTATAGGTTGAAAAAGATGTAGCTACATCTGCCAGCCAGAAACATTAGATAGTTCCCTTTGGTAATATATCTTCCATTTGAACAACATTATTTAATTATAAGTTGCAAATGGGGACCAACCTAATTTCATTTAACATATCTATAGTGCAGGGACAGGAGGCTCCTTATTATTAGGTAATAATAAGGATGTACCTGTAAACAAGCAATGATGGAATCAGTCCTATAGAAGCCTCCTGCAAAGAGAGCAAGAAACGAAAATAAGTTCTACATTTTCTTACAGATTTTGCAAATCTGTTATAAGAATATAGTTTATAGACCTGTGTTATTAAAGAAAATTTAAGGATATGGTTGCACAAGATTGGAAGAACATAGATGGCTGCTTTGTATTGTATCTGTTAATTAATCCAGCTAGTTCATTCTTTTTTCCACTGAGTTGTACTAGATTTTTGTTCTTTATAAATGTTTTCTTTATAAAATATAAAACAATAACCTAGTTTAATGTGCATAATAAAACATATAAACTTCTTTCGTTCTTTTTTTCTCATTTTCCTAGTATCAGAGTTAGGGTTAACCTCTCCTTCCTGCTTCTTTTTTTTTCTGAATTATTGCTTTCAAATGTTGCTTATTCTCCTGCCTCCTTGCTAGGACTACATTTCACTATGCAGAGTTTTGAGCTGATTTCTTTATTGCCAGTCCTACCTGGAGATGATAGTAATCGCATCCAGAAGCTTCATCATAGAAAAGAACAGGCTTTTTACTGAATTATGGCCCAGAACAATATAAAAGTCCAACTAAAAAAAAAAGAAAAAAGAAAATTAAACCTGGAACCTGCTGTATGCAAAGATTATTGCTTAACCACTAAAGTGTCATGGTCTCCAGGTAGAAATTCTAAACAGACAATTTCTGGGATTTGTGTCATTATTTCTTCTAGGCTTTCACAATAGAAATTTGACTGATTTAATGGGCAAGACACGAATGATGAGTAAAGTTCAGCATTTGCAAAATGAGGCTTGACTATTGATCCAAAAAAAGATGTGATTCAATTGCACACATATTTCAGACAAACTAATTGCTCAGAGTTAAAACATCTACCAGTTTTATCTGTGCTGAAAATGTTCAACAGTGCAAGTAGAATGGAGCCTGATTATATTCAATTGTAATTTTTATTCCAACTGTGCTATTCACCCCAAGCCAATTTTCTCTTCCCCATGCCTTTAATTCTGCAAATGAGGTTATAAAAGCTTGTTAAATGTGTAGAGCTATTTTTGTGGACTTCTTTTTTTGGGGAAAAGTTAATCTATTAGTTATAGCTGCAATTCGTTACTGTCATTATCACTTTATTTTCTGTTAAAGATTTTATTGTTGCTTTCATGATTTTTAACACATTCGGGAATCAAAGTATTTCTCACATGACTTTTAAAAGGCACAACTATATTCTCTTAATTTACACTTAATTAGAAGTATACATGCATGCGCGCGCGCACACACACAGAGGGGGAGAGTGATTTCCTTCCCCCATGTAGGTCTTATCTAATTTATAATTGGCATGGAACCTACTGGCAAAAGAAAGTCCTGAGATTAATTTTTGTATTATCTCGAACCATACAAGATTTTATGTGAAAATGAAAATTGCTACCTTTTTGTGGTGAATGAAAATGTTAATGAAATAATAGCCAAGTAATCCACATCTATATATTTTTATTCCCACAAAACTATTTACTTAGTTTTAACTCCTTTTAAAACTAACTCCTTTTATGTGTTCGCTTATTTTTTATTTTTCCTATGGAGATTTGTGTTTGTCTAAATATATGTACAGCAGTGGTGGGATTCAAGTAATTTAACAACCGGTTCTCTGCCCTAATGATTTCTTCCAACAACCAGTTTGCCAAACTGCTCAGAAAGTTAACAACCGGTTCTTCCAAAGTGGTGCGAACTGGCTGAATCCCACCACTGATGTACAGTATGTGTTTCTGTATGTATATGTACATTTATGTGTGTTTATACAGAGCTACAGTACATACACTAATTCAGCCAAATATGTTGATTGGTCAAAAATAAATCATATGTAAATATTCAAACAACAGCAAAATGTTTCAGGAAATATTTATATGCTTTGGTTTTTCAAAAGGCACCTGGACTTCCTTTGTTGTCCCTTGAAGTTGTTTTGCTTCTCATCCAAGAAGCTTCTTCAGTGCTTTGATTTGAGTTAATTCAAGATAGGCTGCTGATGTATTGAAGTATTAATGGAATCAGTGTAGCTCAATGGTTAAGAACAGGATTGTTTGGGATAATAAATTGTTTAAAATCACCAGGATTCTGTTCCAGTTAATATGTTTTGGAATTAAGGTACGGATGTTTCCCCTCTTTGCTCTACTTTATTTTAAAACTGTTTTTAAAATAGTTCCTCCTAGCAAGCTTTAAAGAATTGCTAGGTAGAGCTGAAAAAACTCCTGCCTGAATCTACCAAAAGCTATTAGCTATCATTCAATGGACCATTAAACTGGCTGGACCAGTGATGTAAATCAGCAAAGGCAGCTTCTTATGTTCCCTCTCTTGCCATATCTAAAATGTAACCAGGGAAAGACAGCTCCTAACGGAGAGCCTGATTTTCTTTTCTCCCCCCCCCGCCACCTGCAACTACATTTTCTATAGTTCATTTCCAGCACTTTTCAATTGCTTGTCTGCAAATAAATAGATGAGCACCTATCTCAATGAAAGTTATAGGGCAGATATAACAGAAGGAGATAATTGCATGGTGCAAAAACAGAATCTTAAGCCAGATAGGTAGATTTTCTGCAAAATTATCAACAATTGCTCTCAGTTTTTATGATCTCTGAATGTTTCAGATGTGTTGATTTCTCTTGCATCTCTCTTTCTCTCTCCTCCAAATCTAAATTTAGTTGTGACATAAGTCTAAGGACGAAGAATTCAAACTGAAGATATAAGATTCAGAGTAAGTAAATTACTTACTCAAAACTTCCAAGCCTCAAAAGCAAAGAAACATTTCTTCTAACATATAGATAGCAGTGATTGGGAAACATAATACAACACGGTCCAAAATGTCTATCTTGTAGAGCACTTTTGATTTATAATACAAACATTTACTTTTAATAATGTCTTTCTTTTCCACTTGCTTTTCTGGGCTTCCAGGCTTGGAATGACACCGAAGAATGACTACATAACTTATCTTATGGGATAGGATAGTTTTGCTACCTTTGGATCATTTGGATTTTGGAGATGTTAAGAGAATTTGTGTTAGTTTTTGACAAGCATGATCATTCCTGGAAAGGATAACTACTATTGCAAAGGTTGTGACAGTGTTAACTTAGTTAAAAGAGCTAGCAGAAGCAGGGTGACAATGAAGTGTAATGTCATAAAATAAACCACAAAAGATGTGGCTTTTATAACCTTGTCATTCTCACCCTTGTATTTGAAGCTGGCACAGTTCAGGCTGTCTTTTGCAAATGTAAGTCTAGCAGACATTCACTCATGTGTCAAGAGATTTATATTTGCCCCAATCCTACAAAATTTAAAAGCACCTAGGTGGAAAAGCTGCTCCAGGATGACCAATGAGGCAATCCTGGAACCACAGCTCTGAAAATATGGGACCGGCCAGGCAGCTTGTAGTGGGGCTGAAAATCTCCACAGTAGAGGGAGGTATGTGCAACTTGCAACTTTGCAAGTGGTGCAACATGCAAGGAGCAGCGCAGCCGTCGCCGGCCGGAATGAGGTAATGATGCTGTTGCAGCAAGCGGGGTGGTGGTGTTGGTGGTGGCGCAGGTGGGTTGAAGCATCAGGTGATGGCAACCCGCGGCTCTTTCATTCCCCTGCTGTGGCTTCCTATTGGCTGAACCCACCATTGGCTGGCCCCGCCCCTTGCCCTCCCTTCCCAGTCACTCCTTGCCTGGCCTGAGAAGGGAAGGGAAGGGGATGCAGACTTGCTCCATGTTTCAGAACAGGAACGAAGTGCCCCTATACTTGCTTCATCTCTTGCTGGGTCTCGTGGGCATTTCTTCCAGTCCTTGTTGGTGCTGCACACACCTTGGTCACATGGGGAGATGTACGACTTACTCTCAGCCCTGAGACACTAGCCCGGCCTGATCATTTCTCTTCTCTGCTGCTGTTGGTGCCTCCATGGCCTGCCTGCTGCTCTTGCAGTACAGTTAAATTTAGCGTGGTTCACAGTGGGGGAAATGGTGTCCCCTCCTTCTCCAGAACTAGATAACATTCCAAGCATAAGATATGATTAACTTATCCTTGGCAAACTCCAATGAGATGAAACTATTGAAAAGAGGTGTGAGTAATAGTCAGATTACTATATAAACTGTCAAAAATTCCTACAAATTTTGAAGAAGATCTATCTAGAAGTGTGTTGTATATTTTCTGATATTGGCTATTCACCATAATACCTTTGGGATTCCCGGAATGATAGAAGTGATATAAAATCTTTTTTGGTGTGTTCCTGTGTTCTTAAAAATCCTTTTTATTATGCATGCATGCAGTGTATGTATGCATACATATTTGTTTGTTTGTTTGTTTGTTTGTTTCTTTAGCCACCTATCTCAGCACAATGTTTCATGTTATATAAGGAAATTGTTGTCTTAGTTTGCTTTGGAATAAAGTCTTAAATACTAATACTGATGTAGTCATTGTTTCTGAATCCTGCTTAGTTGAAGACAGAGCAATATAAATTTTTTCCCAGTTTGTTTTTAAGTTATGCTACCTGTCATCCAGAAAATTCTATGTCACCAGGCACTTGTTGAATTGGCAGCTATCATAACTCTCACATGACAGTGAATCCCATAATTGAAACATACATTTAATAAAGAAATACTTCCTTCTATTGTTTCTGAATCTCCCTGTGTTGAATGTCAGTGTGTTTTGAGTCTGACTTCTAAGTTTGTGTGAAAGAGGGAGAATAGTTTCTTTTTGGCCATATATTCCATTTGATGCATAATTTGATGGATTTCTATCATGTCTTTCCTTACTTGCCTTCATTATAATCTAAGAAGAACCAGTGATATAACTTTCTTTGTAGAAGTACTCCTCTCTCCCTGAAATCATTCCAGAAATGAAGTTCTGCATCCTTGACAATACAATACATTTTATTTACTTGCCAGAAAAATGTACTGGCACTGTATATATATTTAAATCTTGCCTTCACAAACTACAATATTGCTAAATATTTTAGTGCTGATGCCTGAAATTTTTGCTCCAAGGCAAAAGTATTATTTGTCAGGAAAGTAGAAGCAAATCACTACTTCTGAACAATGCTTCAGTCTGTACATGCAAGAATAAAAAGTAATGAGTCTCTCTCTCTCTCTCTCTCTCTCTCTCTCTCTCTCCCCCTCCCTCCCTCCCTCCCTCCCTCCCTCCCTGTGTGTGTGTGTGTGTGTGTATCATCCACAACCATTCCAATTTTCTGGCTCACCTGTGAATCTTTAAATAGGTATTGTTTAGTTCCACTAAATTTGGCTGAATGTCTTATGTATCTCCTCACAGCTGAGAACCTGAGGAATTTATATTAAGCGAGCTAGTTCAAGGGCATTGTTGGGGTGGCCTGGGGTGGAGATGTACAGCTGAGTGTCATCAGCGTACTGATGGAACTCCACCCCAAAGCCACGGATGATCTCACCCAGTGGCTTTACATAAATGTTGAACAAAAGGGGTGAGAGGACCGACCCTTGTGGCACCCCACAAGCAAGGTGCCTCGGGGTTGACGGCTGCCCACCTGTCAACACAGATTGCAACCGGTCAGAGAGGTAGGAGGAGAACCACCGCAGAACGGTGCCCCCCACCCCCAGCCCCTTCAACTGGTGTAACATGATACCATGATCAATGGTATCAAAAGCCACTGAGAGATCTAACAGGACCAGGATAGAGGAACAACCCCTATCCCGAGCCCTCCAAAGATCATCCACCAATGTGACCAATGCCGTTTTCGTGCTGTGCCCAGGCCTGAAGCCAGACTGGAGCGGGTCTAGATAGACAGCTTCATCCAAGTACTGGGGAAGCTGCCGCGCCACCACACTCTCAACAACCTTCACAACGAAGCGAAGGTTGGAGACTGGATGATAGTTAGCCAAAACAGCTGGATCCAGGGAGGGCTTCTTGAGGAGGGGCCTCATCACCACTTCTTTCAAAGCGGCCGGCAGGGCCCCCTCACTCAGAGAAGCATTAACAATCCTCTGGAGCCAGCCTCGTCTAACCTCCTGGGAAGCCAGTACCAACCAGGAGGGACACAGGTCCAATAAACATGTGGTTGCGTTCAGCCGTCTCAGGATCCTGTCCATGTCCTCGGGAGCCACAGGATCAAACTCCTCCCAGATAACACTTTCAAGACCTGCCTCAGTCATCCCATCCGGACTTACCCAGTCAGACACCAGACCTTCCCAAATCTGAGTGATCTTGTCATACAGATTCTGCACAAAATCCTCATCTCAACCCTGCAAGGGATCATCTTGCGCTTCTAGATGGAGGAGGGAGCGGGTCACCCTAAACAGGGCAGCTGGGCGAAATAGCTGGATTTTGCCACTTTTATCGCCACTAGGTAGGTCTTAATATTAGAACTCACCAGTGTTCGGTCGGATTCGGAGCGGCTGGTCCTCCAACTACTCTCCAGGCGTCTTTTCTGGCGCTTCATCTCCCTCAGCTCCTTGGAGAACCAAGGAGCTAGGTGAGTTCAGTGCCGAGTCAGAGGCCACAAACGCACGACACGGTCCAAAGCCCCGGCAGCCGCACTATCCCAGGCAGCCACCAGGTCTTCAGCCAAGTCATGAGCCAGAGTCTCAGGAAATGGCCCAAGCTCCATCTGGAACCTATCAGGATCCATCAGGCGCCTGGGGCAGAACCACTTGGTCAGTCCCGCCTCCCTGCAGCGGGGTGCAGCGATTAGAAAGTCCAGTTGAAGGAGCGAGTGGTCAGACCATGACAAGGGTTTGATGACTATATCCCCTGTATCAAGGCCACTTGATATAGAATAGAATCAATTGTTTGATTTAGGTACAGTAGATAAACCAAGTTAAGTTTGTATTTTATTTTAGATATGGTCAAAGCTTTACTAAATTTATTTCAGAGCTGCTTTCCCACAGGCTAAAGTTTCTATTTTTTGATGATTTTACTCATACTTCCTTAGTTTACACTTACTCTTTGAATCTAGTCCTTCTTCACTAAACCCAGCACATTTCTCTTTGCTGCTGTATGTCTTAATAAAATAAATATAATTTCGCTACTGGTTCGCAAATGTGAGCACTCGCTTCATTCGTGCATACCACCTCCACGGTTGCGCAGGATCTTCTGCTACTGGTTCACCTGAACTGGATAGAACTGGATAGAATCAGCTGAATATCACCACTGGGTGGTGCTCATCTCTATTTCTTAGCCGAGAGAGCCATGTTGTCTGAAGATGCTTCCATGGTCATGTGACTATATGCTGAAGCACTTGGAATGCTGCTACCTTCCCACTGAAGTGGTACCTATTTATCTACTCACTTTTGCATGCTTTCAAACTCCTAGATGGGCAAGAATGGGAGCTCACCTTCTCATAGGCTGTACTGGAGGCTGTACGGATCTGGATGGGGAGGAACAGACTCAGGCTCAACCCTTCCAAGACTGAGTGGCTGTGGTTCCCGGCATCCCGATATAGTCAGTTGACCTCATCACTGACTATTGGGGGCGAGTCTTTGGCCCCCACAGAGAGGGCTCACAATCTGGGCGTCCTTCTGGATACGCAGCTGTCTTTGGAGGAACATCTGACGGCTGTAACCAGGGGGACCTTTTATCAGGTTCGCCTGATCCGCCAGTTGCGGCCCTTTCTTGATCGGGATTCCTTGTGCACAGTCACTCATGCCCTCGTGACCTCTCACCTTGATTACTGTAACACTCTCTACATGGGGCTCCCCTTGAAGAGCACCCGGAGGCTCCAACTGGTCCAGAATGCAGCAGCGCGGGTAGTGACAGGAGCAGCATGGCGCTCCCATGTAACACCGCTCCTGCGCGAGCTGCACTGGCTCCCGGTGGTCTTCCGGGTGCGCTTCAAGGTGTTGGTTCTCACCTTTAAAGCGCTCCATGGCATAGGGCCTAGCTATCTTCGAGACCGCCTGCTGCCACCGACGACCTCCCATCGACCCGTGCGCTCCCACAGAGAGGGCCTCCTCGGGGTGCCATCAGCCAAACAATGCAGGCTGGTGACCCCCAGGGGGAGGGCCTTCTCTGTGGGGGCACCTACCCTCTGGAATCAGCTGCCCCCAGAGATAAGGAGAATCCAGGACCTCAGTGCCTTCCGCCGTGCCCTTAAAACCTTCTTTTTCCAACAAGCCGGGCTGGCCTAACTCTTTTTAAGTGTTTTTTAATTGTTTTTGTTTTGTTTATTGTTTTAATTAATGGGGCCAAATTTATACATATTTTTAACTGTATTTTAATATTTGTATTTGATGTTTTTATTTGCCTGTTCACCGCCCTGAGTCCTCAGGGAGAAGGGCGGTATACAAGTTCAAAAATAAAATAAAATAAAAATAAATAAATAGGGCTTGGGCCTCAAACTGCTAACCTTCTGGTCAACAAGCCCATCATCTTAACTGCTAGGCCACTGTGCCCTCTATCCTTCTTGTACTTCCCCTCATTTTCTCTCCTTACTATATTTTTCACCAGGCCCCTTCTGCAGCATGTGTTCTCTTTCTGGTAGCTTTGTGAGCCTTGTCCTCAACCCTCAATATCACATCTACATCTTGTCTGCAAGTTTGTATCAGCATTTCCTCTTTTCCCTGAAGCCAGGATATGAAAGCCTATCATTGAGTCATTGAAAAGCTATCTCCATTCTTTGACTAACAAAACAAATGGTCCAGGAAACATTCATGGCTCTGTCATTGTTTTACCGAAACCCAATCAGCAGTTTTATTGTATACCGCCCAGAGTCATGTATGTGTGATGGATAGTTACAAAAATTTAATGAATGAATGAATGAATGAGGCAAACCAGAAGACTTGAGTGGTTGTTTGCTTCTCTTAGTTACCAAACTGTTTAACATCAGCCTTATATCCCTTTATTATCTTTTCTCTTTCCTATTGTTAGTAGAATCACCATACATAGAACATAGAATATCAGAGATGGAAGGGACCTTGGAGGTCTTCTATTCCAACCCTCTGTTCAAGCAGGAGATCCTTTACCATTTCAGACAAGTGGCTGTCCAGTCCCTTCTTAAAAGTTTCCACTGATTCTTTCTTTTTCTTTTCCCCCCTTCACAATAGAGTCCTTTATTGGAGTTGTTTTGCTACATAAAAATACTAATATTCATTACAAAAGGGACCTATTTTACACAGTCAGTATTTTTGAGCTACATATATTACTTCATTGGTAATAGTATTCAACATGAATTCAAATTGATGGCCTCATTTAAATTGGGGAAAGAGACTGTGAGACAAATCAAACCAAGACTTTGGTCTGATCACTTTGTAAAAAGTTAAGAGTTGTTCAAAACTGTTTCCTCAACTCACTGATTTCCTCTTTATTATTTTATAGTCAGCCATATCATCCCAGTAGAGTGTGTGAAGATGAAGCAGGATTTCCTAATAAAGCCTGAGCTATTTTTGCCACACACAACTCCCAGAAGTGTTACCTTTCCTCCTAAAGCTCTGTATTGTTGTTTTTTTAAACCAAGATCAGAAGGGGGAAGGGGGATGTAGGAAAGCAAAAATAAGTAGGTTAATACAGAGATGTATGTAAGCTACGCAGGTATGGTACTGGAAGATACCTGAAATTACAAACTTACATTATTTTTAGATTTGGATATTTGAAAAAGAGCATTCCTCTTGTGACTTACACAGCAAAGTATTAGGCACTCAGAATATAAAGATGCAAGCTTATTTCTAAACAGGTGGATTATTCCTGTTATATAAACTACTCCGATCTTACCTTTCTCCCTGAGGCTAGAAAAGTGATCACATTCAAGGTCTTGTTTCCATTGAATGGGAGACTTCCAAATATATAGATGTGCACTCCATATGGACAGACTATCCATCTTATTGGCAAGCAAGAAGTATTTTATGTTTACATCACAGTGGAGTTATATTGAATTGTTGACTTAGTTGTGTGTTCTCACCGCATGACCAATATGTTAGATTAATGCAAGTTGAGTCTAATAGCTAAAAATATACAAGATGAGATGAAGAAATTAATGTCAGGTAGGAATTTCATTAAGAACTATAGTCCTTTTGGGAAAGAAAATGCCTGTGTACACCATGTGGAGAAATGTCAGCCAGTCTGGGTTAAATTAATTTAATTGAAAGTAGTTTTCTCCTGTGATTCATCAGTTTTCTCTTCTTTTTATCTCTCCTAGTCAAAAGCAAGATTCTTAAACTGCTTCCAATCATAGTATATTTCATTTGACCAATTAGTATTTCACTCAAGATTTTAAGACGTGACTGCAACTTTACTTAATCAACAAATGCTTCCCAGTTTGTTATAAGAAGCCTTAGGGGAAACTCTTTCATTTAGGTAAAAATTAGATTCCATATTTTAATAAGGTCAACTTGAATATTATAATAGTGTATTTTAATACAAGGCACTTTCCTATAAACTGATAAATGAAAGCACTAAACACCTCATTAAAATTATATTAACTTCATGAAACATTTTGCTGGCAGTAGTGTGGAGAAGAGAGAAATATTTAATATATACATTTAATAATATGTCCTTTGTTTTCTATCCTTCACATGTGAAATAAGCATATAAGAACTTAAGCAGTAATAAAATATGTTGTGGTCTTTTGAACTTTTTTAGTTACTTGATTGCATATTGATTGTATAATTTATTTTAAGATTTGGTTGTATATACTGTATTTTTTGGACTATAAAACACACCTAGCTTTTGGAGAGGAAAACAAGAAAAAAAAATCTGCCTCTGCCTCCCAGCAGTTTGCCTCCTTGCAGCAAACAGCAAACAGCCTGGTAAGCTTCATGCACTTTATGTACTTATGAGCTCTCTTTCATAGGTCTGTGACTTCCATGCCACACAAATTATACACAACCGTACTTTAGCTAGTTGAAACATGGAGACACGTTTTATGATCATGATAGCCTTAAATGTTTCTTTAGAGTGACATGTTGTTATTGTTGTTAGTTGCAAAGTTGTGTCTGACCCATCACGACCCCAAAGACAACATTCCTCCAGGCCTTCCTGTCTTCTACCATCCACTGGAGTCCATTTAAGCTCACACCTACTGCTTCAGTGACTCCATCCAGACACCTCATTCTCTGTCGTCCCGTTCTTCTTTTGCCTCAATCTTTCCCAACATTAGACTCTTCTCCAGTGAGTCCTTCCTTCTCATTAGGTGGCCAGAGTATTTGAGTTTCATCTTCAGGATCTGGCCTTCTAAAGAGCAGTCAGGGTTGATCTCCTCTAGGACTGACCGGTTTGATCACTTTGCAGTCACCGGGACTTGCAGGAGTCTTCTTCAGCACCATAGTTCAAAGGCCTCAATTCTTTTTCTCAATTCTGCTCAGCTTTTTTTATGGTCCAACTTTCACAGCCATACATTGCAACTGGGAAAAACATAGCCTTGACTATATGCACTTTTGTTGGCAGGGTGATGTCTCTGCTTTTTAGTATGCTGTCTAGATTTGCCATAGCTTTCCTTCCCAGGAGCAAGCGTCTTTTAATTTCTTGGCTGCAGTCCCCATCTGCAGTGATCTTGAAGCCCAGGAAAATAAAATCTGTCACTACCTCCATTTCTTCCCCATCTATTTGCCAGGATTAGAGTGACATACACATATGGATAATTTATACATAACAAAAAAAAAAAAAATGCTGATGCTCTGGAGGCGTCTTCCATGAGAAATTTAATATTTTTTTCTACCTGCCATTAAAAGCAAACCAGTGGGAAGGCACTTTCTGTATCACACTAATTTTTAAAGAAGTAAATATTTAAATACACTTTGTGCTGCCTGACTGATGGAATTTTATAGACGCATAGAAAAACATAGATACCCATGATTTGTGCCTTTAATTTCATTTTTCATAAGTGACATGGCATTTATACATTATTTGAGTACAGATTTTATTTATTTATCAAATTTACACATCACTCAGCTCTCTCTCAGATATTGTGAAGATGTGGACAATAAAACTTAAAACAAAAGAATGTTCTCTATGATATTTCATTATTTTTCCATGCACTGACTCTGTTCTGCCTCATTCCAGCTTTAACACAGACATTGTCTGAAACTTATTCCAGTCTTAATATATTCAGGGTATATTATAGGTAGGTCTTGGTTCCAGCTGTTTAGATTTAGTGTTGTGAACAATTATTCATACAAAAAGTACATGTATTGCATTGGTATTCATTTCTGCATCATGTTTTATTAAAGTTTCTGCACAATTCTAACAAGGAAAAAACCAGAAATGGATGCAAATTCATGGCAAAGTGATTCTCAGACTGTGTCTCTGGACCATTACAGTCTTTTCACTTGCATTGTTGTTCAGTGCAAAGCTTCTTTACCTCTTCGTTTGCCTTCCCATTGTTTATCATAAGTCAACTGGCCATATTGTGATTCTACAAATGCTGTGGTATGATTAAGACAAATAAAGAATGCAACAATGAATATCCTAAGATGAAATTCCATTGGAGCCATACATACCTTGCTCCTTAGTATACAAAGATTTTAACTGAGAATAAGAGTTGTTATTAAGATATGAGGGACATAAAATAATTCAAGTGATAGATATTAATTCTGGATTAACGGTTAACTGATGTTATATTTTGCTGAAAAAATTAACCATAATTTGACTACAAAGTTTAGTTTAAAGAGGCCTTGGAAAATTTAGGAAAGAACATGCAAATTCTATAATAAGTCTTATTTGAAGAAAACTGTACTGTTTAAGAAATACACATGGGGAGAACATGTTTATTTAAATGTTTGTATCCTTGTTTTCTGAATAGGCATTTAGTAGCCACAGTTGCAGGTTTTAAAAACCTTGGAATATAATGTCTATTCACAATGTTCTATATAATGTTCAATAGCTAGGAAGGAAGAGGAGGATAGCAGATAGCTAACATATTAGTACTATTGTGGAAAAAAAATGAATTTGGAATCCCCAGGTCTCTACAGAAAGTTGGATGTTTAGAAATGTATTAGTGTGTCTTCTTCCACATGGCTTCTGGTAAAGCATTGGCATGAACATTACCAGTAATGCTTCAACAAA
Organism: Arizona elegans; assembly: GCA_022577455.1. Taxonomy (NCBI): domain Eukaryota; kingdom Metazoa; phylum Chordata; class Lepidosauria; order Squamata; family Colubridae; genus Arizona; species Arizona elegans. The sequence continues at coordinate 178,756,382 of JAKOOJ010000002.1, read as the reverse complement.
TAAAAAGATAGATTGTGAGATTCTATATGCTTTTCTGTAACACAAGAATAAGTTTCATTATATTTAATTTTCTGCGCTGTTGCATCATTTCTGAGAAAGTCACCTATATGTGATAACAAAAGGCAAAATATTACATTTATAAACAAAGAAACAAGTTCAATTTTGGATTAATATACTATTGCTTTTGAATTACTGTTCCTTGCTCATATATTTTTTAGCTTCTTGATCTGACCTACAGACATATAATACATTATCTTTCTTCCCAACTTCCCTCCTTCCTTCCCTCCCTCCCTCCTTCTTTCCTTCCTTCCTTCCTTCCTTCTTTCCTTCCTTCCTTCCTTCCTTCCACTTGATATTTAGCAGTTGTTACATCAACATATGTATTTGAAGTCAGTTAAGAACTTAGGAAAGAACCTCGGTTGTTGTTGATGATGATGATGAAATATATATATTACAATATATACCTGGCAGGTATTACGGAAACCTGGTTGGGCCAAGAAGGGGGGTCCCTCTTGTTGAAATGTGCCCACCAGGTTTCCGCGCATTCCATCAGCCGAGGTTGCAGGGTAGGGGCGGGGGGGGGTAGCGGTTATTATTAACGAAGGTCTGAGACCGAGGGAGGCCACTGTTCCTCAGACAGCCGGCTGTGAATCCCTCCTTGTGAAATGGGGTCATGGGGTTCAGATGGGTTTGCTGATCATGTACCTGGCTCCCTGCCATGTGGCAGCAGCCCTGCCCGAGCTACTCAGCGTCATCGCCACGGTGGCGGTTGAGACCCCTAGGCTTATGGTCATGGGGGATTTCAACTTGCCGTCCATTGGTGAGGCATCTGAGGTGGCTCGGGAGTTCATGGCTTCCATGACAGCCATGGACCTGAGCCAGTTAATTCATGGCCCTACCCACATGGGGGGAAACACGCTGGATCTGGTTTTTGTCTCTGGACAGTGGTTGAGTGATCTCGAGATAGGGGATATAGTCACCGAGCCCTTGTCATGGTCTGATCACTCTCTCCTTCGTCTCGACCTTCGAACCGCTACACCCCGCCACAGGGAGGCGGAGCCGGTAAGATGGTTCCGCCCCAGGCGCCTGATGGAACCTGATAGGTTCCAGATGGAGCTTGGGCCATTCCTTGAGGCTCTGGCACACGCCCCGACTGGAGACCTAGTGGCCGCCTGGGATAGGGTGGCCGCTGGAGCTCTGGATCGGGTCATGCCTTTGCGGCCTCTGACCCTGCGCCGATCTCATTTAGCTCCTTGGTTCACTGAGGAGCTGAGGGAGTTGAAGCGCTGGAAAAGACGCCTAGAGAGTAGTTGGAGGGCCAGTCTTTCTGAAACTGACCGGACACTGGTAAGATCTCATATTAGGAATTACCTAGTGGCGATAAAAGCAGCGAAATGTAGCTATTTTGCTGCTCTTATTGCATCATCAGATAATCGCCCGGCCGCCCTGTTTAGGGTGACCCTCTCCCTGCTCCACCAGGAAGCGCGGGAGGACCCCTTGGAGGGTAGAGCCGAGGATTTTGTTCAATATCTGTATGACAAAATCGCTCAGATTCAGGAAGATCTGGACTCTGACTGGGTAGTCTCAGGGGGAGGGACTGGGGCAGGTCTTGAGAATGTTATCTTGGATGAGTTTGATCCTGTGACCCCTGAGGACGTGGACAGGATTCTGGGTAGACTGAACGCAACCACTTGTTTATTGGACCCGTGTCCCTCCTGGTTAGTGCTGGCTTCTCGGGAGGTGACACGAGGCTGGTTCCAGGGGATTATAAATGCTTCGCTGGGTGAGGGTGCTTTCCTGCTGCCTTGAAAGAGGCGGTGGTGAGGCCTCTCCTCAAGAAGCCTTCCCTGGACCCGGCAATGTTGATAAATTATCGTCCGGTCTCCAACCTTCGTTTTGTGGCGAAGGTTGTTGAGAGTGTGGTTGTGCAACAGCTCCCCCAGCACCTGGATGAAACGACGTATCTGGATCCGTTCCAGTCGGGCTTCAGGCCTGGGTACAGCACGGAAACGGCATTGGTCGCGTTGGTTGATGATCTCTGGAGGGCTCGGGACAGAGGGTGCTCCTCTGTCCTGGTCCTGTTAGATCTCTCAGCGGCTTTTGATACCATCGACCATGGTATCATGCTGCACCGGTTGGAAGAGTTAGGGGTGGGAGGCACTGTGTTGCGGTGGTTCTCCTCCTTTCTCTCTGACCGGTTGCAGTCTGTGTTGGCAGGGGGACAGAGGTCGACCCCGAGGCCCCTCATATGTGGGGTGCCACAAGGGTCGGTCCTCTCGCCTCTCCTGTTCAACATTTATGTGAAGCCGCTGGGCGAGATCATCCGTGGTTTCGGGGTGGAGTACCATCAGTACGCTGATGACACTCAGCTGTACATCTCCACCCCGGATCACCCCAACAATGCCCTTGAAGTGATGTCCCGGTGCCTGGAGGCCGTACGGATCTGGATGGGGAGGAACAGGCTCAGGCTCAACCCATCCAAGACCGAGTGGCTGTGGTTTCCGACATCCCGATATAGTCATCACTGACTATTGGGGGCGAATCATTGGCCCCCACGGAGAGGGCTCGCAACTTGGGCGTCCTCCTGGACTCACGGCTGTCTTTAGAAGAGCATTTGACGGCCGTGACCGGGAGGATTTTTTATCAGGTTCGCCTGATTCGCCAGTTGCGTCCCTTTCTGGATCGGGACTCGTTACGCACGGTCACTCATGCCCTCGTCACCTCCCGCCTGGACTATTGTAATGCTCTCTACATGGGGCTCCCCTTGAGGAGCACCCGGAGGCTCCAACTGGCGCAGAGTGCGGCCGCGCGGGTGGTAATGAGAGCGACATGGCACTCCCATGTAACACCTCTCCTGCGCGAGCTGCACTGGCTCCCGGTGGTCTTCCAGGTGTGCTTCAAGGTTTTGGTTACCACCTTTAAAGCGCTCCATGGCATAGGACCTGGGTACCTCCGAGACCGTCTTCTGCCACCAATAGCCTCCCACCGGCCAGTACGCTCTCATAGAAAGGGACTCCTCCGGGTGCCGTCAGCCAAACAGTGTCGACTGGCAGCCCCCAGGGGGAGAGCCTTCTCTGTGGGGGCACCTACTATCTGGAATGAGCTCCCCCCGGAGATACGGAGGATCCCGGATCTGCGCTCCTTCCGCCGTGCTGTGAAGACCTTTTTATTCCATCAAGCGGGCTTGGCCTAATCTCTTCCCTTTTTAAATATTTAAATTTTAATCTGTTTTTTAAATTATCGGGGTGTTTTAATTTGTCTGGGCCAAATAATTTAATTTGATTTTATTGGGTTTTTAAATTTTGTGTATCTATGTATTTTATTGTTGGCTGTTCACCGCCCTGAGTCCTTCGGGAGTAGGGCGGTATACAAATCAAATAAAACTAAAACTGAAAAACTGAAACAACAGTATTCTAGATCCTTGAAAATTATCTCCTTTTTTTTCAAAAACAGAATAAAGATATACATAGTCCTGATAGAATTTTATTCTATTATTAAAAATAGATGTAGCCTTAAGAAAGCTTTCAGGCATGACATTGTTTCTGGATTTCTAGTAGCAGCACTGCCAAAAGTATGCCAAAAATATTTTTAATATTCCAGCATTTAGAAGAGAAGAAACTGCATAATAATAACTGATACTCCTTATTGTAAAGCTGTACTCTATTGGTGGGGACCTGGGACCCACTCTGAAAACTGGTGCAAAATGCTCACTCATTAATAGGTTTGAGTTAGCATCAGTGGTGAAATGCATTTTTTTTTTACTACTGGTTCTGTGGATGTGACTTGGTGGGCGTGGCATGGCTTGGTGGGCGTGGCTTGGTGGGCATGGCAGGGGAAGGATACTGCAAAATCTCCATTCCCTCCCCACTCCTGGGGAAAGGATATTGCAAAATCTCCATTCCCATTCCACTCTGGGGCCAGCCAGAGGTGGTATTTGCCGGTTTTCCAAACTACTCAAAATTTCCGCTACCAGTTCTCCAGAATCTGTCAGAACCTGCTGGTTAGCATGCATATACAGTATTTGTGTATTGTCTATTTTGAAAGCTCTCTACTGGCCGCCAGTAAGCCTATTTCAAGTACTATACTATTTTTAGCCTTTAAAATGCTATTTATGACTTTACTGTTGCAGTAAATTTTTCCTCCCATATTAAAGCCTAAAGGAAGATTTAGATTGTAACTGATGCTGGCCTTTTCCACTGTGAGCTGAAGCTTCAGAATGCCATCTCACAAAAAGGTTACATGGCATTTTTCAGAGGAATGTCAAATCCTACCTTCCCTGAAAATGTTTGAGTAGATCAGTTGTTTGATGTTTTCACCACTAGATTTTGTATGATTTTTAATTGTTTGAATTGGCATTACATATGGTTGCAAAATATTTTTTAGTAAAAGAAATAACATGGGCAAGAATGCATTTGAATCTGATTCAGTATAATATAACTTCTTTTGTGCATGATGTCGAGGTAGCAAAGCCAGAACATGAAGAATGGGAGAAGGAGGATTTCACACATTTTATTCTGTCAGTTTACTATTTATTGTATACAAAACTGGATGGTTGCCCTCAGTAAACATTACAAGTCTGCTTGTAATCACAAGCAGACATATTAATACATCACTGAACCCCTGATTTAAATCAAGTTGAAGACTGAATATTAATCTGAATATGACTAGAATTTCAAAATTTTTAGATTCTGTTTTGAAAAGCTTAAACTGCAAAGTACTGAAAGACCTCGGATCATTGTGAAATTATTTGAATGTAGCCAGCAAAGCCAGTGACACTATTGTGCCGAGTAGTCAAGGTGTAGAAAATGCAGGAAGCCAATTAAAAGTGTTACCTTAATAATACTGCATAGTATGTTCAGGATGTTGTACCAAATGCAGTCTAAGGAGTGTTAGGCTTTAAGGAGCTAACTGTTGAATTTCTAATTGTCAAAAACAGCTTCTGCTGCAAAGCATTGTTCTGCATTATTTTTTTTTCTCAAAAAGAAATTCCCTTTGTACAGGTTCACTTGTGACCTACAAATTGGGTTCAACACATCATACACATCTAAATTAGTGAAAAATCTAGCAGCTGCAGTTATGCAGCACGCTAGGATTTATTAGTTTAACTCTTGGTTTGCTCTGTTGTTATTAAGTATGGTGTTGAAACCAAGCTCTGGTTAATTGATGTTAAATATATATACAAATCCTGAAATGGATTAATTAGGTAAGCAGATGATTGGCATGCTATGAGCCTTCCATGGCAAAATTGAGATCAATGAATCAATGATAATTGGATATGGTACTGTTATGTTTTAAATATAAAATTATTAAGAACTTAAATTGTAATAATAAAAACTAAAGAAATTGGAAAGGAAAAATAAAAAGTGCAAGAAAAAGGAAAAAGTAAGTTTCTAAGCTTGCAATTATTTTTTTCTTTTCTTCAGAGTGGAAGATAAACTTACCCAATGAAGACTTTTCAAACAAAATCAAATAACTTTAGAATAGTTAATAAGCAATTTCCAAAAATGATTAGGAAAACTCAACCAATCTCATTGTACATATGTTGTACACTGACAATAAAGATTTGAATTTGAATTTGAAATGAAGTTCACAAATTAACTATCCTTTAAAAGACTCCGCTGCCTTTACATGTAGATGGCTGGCTATTCCTGTTGTTTCCCAGTACACAAACTCATGGAAAATCACTGCCTGCAGTGTTGTCATGAGGAACATCAATCAAGAGCACAGGTGAGTAATCTCCTGTCCTCTCCTTATACAGAGATGTTCCAAGAAATTGGTCTACTGACTAATTCTTTGGTCTTTGCATGGCTGTTGGCTTCACTCTCACACTCTATCAGAAGGCTGATAAGCCTTCAGTTTATCATAATTTTCTTGAAAGTCTTGGTAGGGTATTATAATCTTAAAATGTTTTGAGTGTAATCTTCTGTTATGCATTTGTGTATGTATTTAGAATGAGCCATCTTACTTGTAAAGGCAGTGGAGCCTTTTAAAGGATAGTAAATAAGTGAACCTCATTTCCTAATTTCTTTCAGAAATTACCTATTAATCTATTACACATTTTGACATCTTATTTTCTAACTGCAAAGAGGGAACCAGAGCTGCCAACAAAGTGAAATGAAAACTAGTCATAATAATGAGAACTAATCATCATAATAATGATGAATGATGAAATATTAAAAGATACTTTTAAATCCAAGAAACATTATTGTAGGATCAGTCAAAATTGAAATCAAGACTGAACAAATAATCTGGTTTTTATCTAGTGCCTAAAGGAGCCAGATAGTCAGATGAGATTCCATGAAGAAGACATTAATAAAACAAAGCATCTTAACTGAAAAGTTGTATACGGAAATGCTTTCCAACTAACGTATATTTAGTCACTTCCAATTTTATTTCCACTGACAAAAGAATATAGAAAATAGTTTCAGACTAGCTTTCCAAACTCCAGGAAGGTTAGAAATAATATTAGAGATGGTAAGAATGAAAGAAATAAAAGTGAAATAAATGGTCAAATAGCAAGAAAAGGTAATGTAATAATGGGACTGTATAATGAGTGTTGTTTCAGAAATGAGTGGTTTGACATTAAGGGCAAATGTTATGCAAGCTGCCATTGTAACTGAAGGTCATGTAGCAATATTTAAAGAGAGAGAAAAAAAGCATAAATTCTGAATGAGCTTAATAGATTTCAAGTAATGTGGGAATAATTCCCATGTGAGAGTTTTGGTACTTGAAAATTAATGTGTGATTTTGGCTTATTGTTATTACCTGGATTACAGTATACCCACAGGGGATTTATTATAATGTCTTTAACTAAATAAGTTCTTGGGTATTGGGCAGAGATGCACTTAAAATTATTCTGGGTTTCTGATGCTTTGAGTACAGCAGGAATAGGAAGAAAAGCTTTACTTCTGGGGGAAAAAATGGAAAAAGGGATACTTTAATATCAGATAAAGATCTCTCAGATGGGTAGCATCTGAATGCCATAGAGCTCTTGTATTAATTGTAAAGTTTGAAACTGTAATATATATTTCACTTTCCTTACTGTATACTATTGTACTTTATTTTATTTGCTGTCCAGCTGGTTGCAGCTGCTGCTTTTCATTACAACTTAGACTTGGTCACTTTGACTGATGCAGTTTATAAATCCACTAAATAAACACAATGTTTCTATAATAACAATGCCCTAGTCCTTGCAATGCATTAGATGTACCCAATCATTTGGATTACTACAGGCTGACAAGAATGCCAACCTCCCTACCAGGCCAACAATCTAACAATAAGCAATAGATTTGCTCAAGAAATGTTTCCATCACAAAAAGAATATGCAGAAAATGATTTTATACAGATTGAAAATTCACTCAAGAAATAACAGCCTCCAACCAATTGGGTGTCTTTTTATGAGTTTCCCCTAATACTGTATATTTTCTGTATTGTGATATATATTTTTTTCACATTAGAGTAATTTGAACTTGCATCTGTTGGTATCCAGAATTTGTAATAGAAGATCACTTTAGTTTCCTCAGAATAATAGAGACCCCATATGTGTTCATTGGAAAATATGCCAAATTGGGATTAGTTTTGGATAGTCCATGCTGGCATGTAGTCTTAATTAGTCCTTAATTAGCCCTAATACACCTGCAAAGTGCCTAAATTAATGGCTGGTAATTGGCAATCATTGCTGTATATGTAGCTAAATTATGCAAACATGAAAACTCTTGTCAATGTATAAGTAGAGGGAAATTCTAGTATTTAATATTTGTAACTCTAGAGTTTAAGTGATACAGTTTGACAATGCATTTGTTCTTATAACAAGAACAGAACCAAAACTTATATAACCAATTTATATTCTACAGGTAGAACATATTTTTTCCACCACTGATTAAAGTTTGTTGCAATTGAGATTTTCATCTTAAAATGGCAATGAGAATTATATTTCCAATCATGGACATTTGTTTTACTGGTGCTCCATTCCATTTAATTTTATACAAATGAAATAGAAATGAAGGAGAAAACTGTTTAGTGAAAACCAGGAGGAAATTATATTCTAGCTAAAAAATTCCATATCTGCTGCCAATGGACTATGCGTCATGTCCTCAAGGCTTCAAAGCAACAGCTGAACCTCCCCCAAGCATTACTCATTAAAAATATGACATCATCAAAAAGACAGTATTGTGAAAACTACATGTTCAGCAGAGTGATGGCATGACTGCAATATGTAATTACAGTTAAAAACTTGATAATTCATACAATATTTCTGGCACCATGAACTCTGTGTTACTCAGATGCTACTTACTTGAAAGTTCTTCTGATATTAAAGCATCCCATTTCTCTATTTTCCCCCTGAGTTTTTCCTACTGTACTCAAGGCAATAATAGAATCATTTTATCTAGAACAGAACAATCTACTGTTTTCAATTTATAGCAAATTTCCAATTAGCATTTCCCAACTTCAGGAGTTTAATTTCAACTTTATGTTCAAATAGCTATATAAAGTAATATTGAATTATTAAACTAAATATCTTGTTTACTTACTCAGAATTTTTTGATTTTAGACCCTGCTTTTATTTCATTTACCTAAATGGTAATGAACTGCTACCCTGAAAGGTACCTGAGATTATAGAGTTGTATGTTATATGAGGTAATGTATTTATAATATAGGAAAGACTTCTGGATGATAATTCAAAAGATAATTAAAATGATCTTTTTAAAAAGGATCATTGAATGTAAGACTTGGAAAGGAACTAACCCAATCCTCTTAGAGTTCAATAGTTTGCCCAATGCAAAACCCCATCACTATACCCATATTTATACCAGTGGTGAAATCTAAAATTTGTTACTATCGGTTCTGTGGGCGTGGCTTGACGGGGGTGGGCATGGCCAATTTTTTTTTAAACTTTTAAAACCATTTTTTCTACAAGCTCTTCAGAGAAGAGGTTGTAAAAAAAAAGCTTTCAAAAAGCTCTGACGATCCCAGCTGAGTTGCCTGATCGGCAGAGGCTGTTTTAAAAAGTCTCTGCCGATCAGGCAACTCAGCTTGGATCGTCAGAGGCATTTTTTTTCTTTTAAAAGCCTTTGACAATCCCAGCTGAGCCACCCGATCATCAGAGGCTTTTTTTTTCTTTTAAAAGCATTTTTTTTGGCCGAAGAGGTTGTAGAAAAAATGCTTTTAAAAGTAAAAAAAAAAGCCTCTGATGATTGTGCAGCTCAGCTGGGCATGGGGGGGGGCAGGGATTTTTGCTACCGGTTCTCCGAACTACCCGCCTCCATCGCTATCGGATCGGGTGATCTGGCCCGAACCGGAAGCATTTCACCCTTCATTTATACAGAGCTCAACTAGGCTCTGTTTAAATATTGCCAGTGAAAAGGAGTTCCTCCTCCTAGGGCAATCAAGTCAACCATTGAACAACTCTTACTGTCTTTTGTTTTTCCTTTCTTCTTCTTCTGATGTCCAGCTGAAGCTTACTGCCTTCTAGAACAGGGATCCTCAGAAATGGCTGTGCAAGTGGTGAGCAAGCATGCAAGTGCAAATGGTGGGCATACACACAAAAACATTCTCTTCCCCCACTCTGCTGTTGCCACTACCATCACTGCCGGTCCACAAAGCCAGAAAGGTTGGGGACCACTGTTCTAGAAGAATTCTGTTTTAGAAGATTGTGTCCCGTCTTCCGCATATCAACCCTTTAGTTAGGTGAAGACATTTTTTCTTAAATTGTTTTCTTGTCCAGAAGCATCAATAGACCCTTCTAAAGCTTACACCCGCCCCCAGGTCCCTTTTAATTTTGGTTTCTCTTCTTTGTGTATGTTCCACTCTGCCAATGTCTTTCTTAAATTATAGTGTCAAATTTAGCTCAATGGTGTTTTTTTCTGTAATGTATATTATTTGGTTACATAGCTGTATTTTAAAGTAAAGAGAAGCAGAATTAATACCTATTTTGCCCCAGGTGTGCAATTATCCCATTTTCCATGGGTGACTTTCTCCTTCTAAAGTGAAAGTTGCTATTGTGACGTAAATCAGGCAACTTTTCATTCTCTTGTTACTACCATAATTCTTAAGAAGACTAGATAGCTTTGGTGATTTGTTTCGTCTCTCAAAACCTGGAGGAAAATAATTACTGAAAAGCAATAGTTAATTATACTCTGTCCTTTGTGGAGTAAACTAAATTCATATTGACCTAATTGTGGTCCTCTATAGAATGTCACTGCAACTTTATTTATTGTCTCCAGATGATCTAGTAACTGTTTCCACTTTCCACCCACTACTGTGGTATTATAGAAGCTGAATACAGCAAGAGGCATCAATATGTACTATATAATAAAAGAAAAATCAATGAAATTAAAATATATTTTATTAAAGTTAAAGTAATATGTAAATATTTATTGTTGCTCAGTTTTTTTCATTTATATAACTGTGGGTTCTATTTGATCAGGCTCTCTCTGTCTCTGAATGTAGCAGAAAAGATAGACATTTTTTCTTTCTTTTTTTAATAATATTTTTTTTTATTTTTAAAACAAAAACATAAAACACATCTTTTCAAAACGAAGCTTTTGCTCCAGTCGCATATTAAAGCAAATCATTAACAAATCTTATTTTTCAATTAACACAACTAAATATTTTAAAATAAGTATTTCCCTCAAATCTATCTATATAACTATGCCATTATCACCAAAAACCCGTTACTTAAATCTTAAATCCTAACCAATTATCAATCCATTTTCTCTTTCATTGGCTTAGATGGATACATTTTAACAATATAAATCATACAATTATTTTAAACATTCCAAACATTTTTAATTTCAACATACCCATTTTTTTTTCTAACTATTAAATTCAAAATTTATACTCTTTATTTCTATTAAAGGCCCCTGACCTTCGCACTTTCTGCCGCGAATTAAAAACTTGGTTATTCAAGTTCCCCGGCCTGGACTGATGGGGTTTTATATAGGTTTTTAACTTTTATCTGGTTTAATTAGGTATTTTAAGTTTGTACTGTGGTTATTGTGGATTTTATTGTTGTGAGCCGCCCTGAGTCCGTTGGAGATAGGGCAGCATATAAATTAAATAAAAAATAAATAAATAAAGATTATTAAACCTATAATTATTCATTTTATCTTAACTATCACTCTCAACATACCTCTCCTCACTTTAATTATCCCACCTCATTTTATATTTTCCTAAAAAAAACCAAACCCAACATTATTGTCTTTATCTTTGTTGTTAAACCAATCATTTTTATTTCTTGGCTGTTAAACACAGCATAACCATTTATTTTAGCTGTTGAACACAGCATATCCTTGTTTATTTTTTGGCTGTTACACAGCATGCCCTTTGTTTGGCTGTTAAACACAGCATATTAATTTTTATTTTTTGGCCGTTACATGGCATATTCAGTTTGGTTTGGTTGTTACACAGCATAAGCATTTTGTTTGGCTGTTCAACACAGCATATTATAACTTTTTGGCTGTTGAACACAGCATATTCATAGTTGGTTTAACTATCAATCTCTACTTAAACCTTTCTTGTTGTTTCCATCCATCTATGCATTGCTTTTTCACATAATCTTATTTTTCTGTATCCTTTTTCATGACATTCATGACATTTTAACATTGAGACATGGTTCTTGCTTAATACATATCTTTAACTATATTTATAAATTCTTTTTAACATTTTCAATTAATCATATTTATCCTTGTTCTTTTCCTTATCATTTTGACATTAAAACATAGTTTTTGCATCAAGCATATCTTTACATGTATTAATTAATTTCTTTTAACATTCTTAATTTCTATAAAAACCTCCCTTTTATTATTACAATCCATCTTTACTTTATTTTTAATCACATTATCTTCATTTCCTCACATGCAAACATATATTTCCTTCCATTTTCCAAATTTTTAATTTTTTTCTCCATAAATCACATTACATCTCTTTTCTTATTTTTATTCTGGATATGATGTATCAAATATTTTTCTTTTGAAGCTGAACTTAATCCTTCTTCTATTCCTGTGCCAACATTTAAATTGTTATTATTTCAACTGTAGGAGTTCCATTGTAAATTTCTTTTCTTTTCACTATAATCAACTGCCAGCATACAGGAAAGAAAAATCCTCCTCCACAGAATTTGGTCATTTTTATCTATAAAACTCAGAGTTTCCCATAACAAAGGAAAGTTATAAAGTTCCTCTTTACGCCAGATGGTGTCTCTCTATAATCCACATTTCCATTAGTCATGCAAGATTCCATTTTATTTATTATTATAAATAATAAATAAATAAATAATCCAATTTATTTCTTCTAATTTCTTCTTTTAATAAAAAAAAAATAATATCAAATCTTCTTTTTAAAATCCAGTTCAAATTTTAAAGTGTTTAGTCTTTTAACCATATCTCCAGATTAATTCTCTTAGTTCTGTTCCAAAATTAGTTGTTTCTCGGGGTTTTGTCTCTTTAAAATTGTAGTTTTAAAAAGTTTTTCCAAAGCCCCTTTGTGGCATAGCCGGTGTTTTAGGCTAGGGGTTTTCTAATTATTAGTGATGTTCCAAACGTTGTTACAAGCCTGGGCTGTTGTCACTCACCTGGCTTCAAAGAGCTCCGTTTTTCTCCGCTTTTCTCCAGCACTTTTCTTGCCCTGTTGTCACAGCTTCGTGGCAGCTGCCATGGCTGCCGCCCCCCGCTGCCAACTCACAAAGGGTTCCCTCTGACCTCCGAGGATCTTCCCTGTTCCTTTCGGTCGTCCGAGGCTCCCCTCTTCTTCCCCCGTCCCTGCAAGACGGGTTCGGCCCGAAGACCCATCGGTGGCAGTTCGGCAACCGGGGTTTTCACTGTAGCTATCTGAAGAAATGAAGTGAAATAAAATATGATTCACTAGTACATACTTCCGAAACAAGAGTTAAATAAGAAAGGTGCTATTCATTCATAAGAAAGGTATGTACTCATGTTTTGCTTTCTGATTGCATTGAGCACTGAGAAAGAGAAACACAAGGTGACTACAAACCCTTCAGTGCAGTGATCAAGTAGGACAATTGTAGATAAAGTCTAAAGATATAATCATTCATATCTCCTTAATATGGCTTCCAGCTTCAGTCTTAACAATGACTACAAGCATCATCCTGCTTATATTTTTTTTCTTCTTCAGTCTTATTCTGTTCTTAAATTTTATTGTGAGGGGTTCTTCCATTTGCCTTCTGAAAACCCTGTTCACGGCATTCTGCAATACAGATTATTTCAGCTGATTGATAGTGAAGCTATTATTGAAAAAGAGAATCCAGATTTGTTATTTGTGTGCATTAAAGTTTTCATTTAAATATTACATTTGTTTTGTAATATAAATATTGCTAGCGCATATTGATCAAATTAAGAAAGCATCAAAACGTAACTATTTCAGTACTTTACAATTTATGTTGATTGATTGGTATATCTGATTATGCCAATGTTAATGTTTTGTCAAAATCCAAAATAAATGTTAGTTGAATGTTGTTAGCCAAATTCAAGGATGAATAAATTAATTTTGGAGAGAAATATTTCTTTCTGAAATGCAATGACTTTTGCATATTAAATTCAGTTAGTCTCATTCACTTTTAACCCAATTATCCCAAAAGGTAAAACCACAGAGTATGACCTAAAATGATTAGTTCAATATAACATAACAATATCTATATCTATATCTATATCTATGTCTATGTCTTTGTCTATGTCTATGTCTATGTCTATGTAAGTTTTGATGGCACCTTAGGACATACCATCTATCAAAAGAAGACACATATGAACCGCTATCTCAACGGCAAATCACACCACCATCCAGCACAAATAAACTCTGTTGCCAAAACATTAACCACAAGAACTAAACGTCTGGCTGATGAAGCACATTTACAAACAGAATTATATACACTAACTAATGTACTGACATCAAATGGGTTCTGTAGAAATAAAGTCATCAATATGATCCAACATGCAACACCTAGACAGAAGAAAAAACAAGAGGAACAAAACAATGGGAAAGCCATCTTGCCCTATATAAGGGGAACAACAGACAAAATTAGCATAGTACTACATAGACACAACATCAAAACCATATTTTGCACAGATAGAAAGATATCGTCCATTCTGAGAAGCCCTAAGGACAAAATAGAATTAGAAAACCAAGGCATATACGAAATCACGTGTGCTTCCTGCCCATCAACATACATTGGACAGACCAACAGAAGAATGAGTGTGCGCATCGAGGAACACAAAAACTCAATACAAAAGCAAGAACACACATCATCATTAGTTCAACACATAAATACAACAGGACACAATATTAATTTTAATAACACAAAAACAGTTGCAAAAATAGAACATCTCAATGGCAGAATAATCAGAGAGGCAATTGAAATAGAGAAAAGACCATATTGCATGAATAAACAGGATGACACTTCACGTCTGCCTACTATTTGGAAACCTGCTCTCATAGATAGACGAATCTTAACACCAAATATAAAACATAGATCAAGCATTAATCATAAAGCATGTACAAATCCCAACCAAATCATATTCAAACCAGCCACAAAGATAAAGCCCTGCCACCTAGTGGAGAAAAACCGACCATACACCTGAAGCCAAGCATATAAACACATACTGGGACTCCCAACCAATCAGAATGAAAAGGTGGAGCCATCCCAGACTACCAGCACCAGATTTGAAATAGTAACGGCAGTTACTGCAAAAGACTCCTCACATAAGCCTGATGATGGCAGATGAGATTCTGTAGAAACGTCGCTTCTACCCTTTTAGGGATATATCCACAATTACACGGGAAGAAACCCGAAATATTAACTACACACACACACACACACACACACACACACACACACACACACATATATATATATATATATATATATATATATATATATATATATATATATATATATATATATATATATATATATATAATATACATATAACATATCAATGGGACACGGTGGCTCGGTGGCTAAGATGCTGAACTTCTTGATCGAAAGGTCGGCAGTTCAGCAGTTCAAATCCCTACTGCCATGTAACAGGGTGAGCTCCCCTTACTTATCCCAGCTTCTGCCAACCTAGCAGTTCGAAAGCACATAAGAAATGCAAGTAGAAAAATAGAGACCACCTTTGGTGTGAAGGTAACAGCGTTCTGTGAGCCTTTGGCATTTAGTCAAGCGGCCACATGACCACGGAGACATCTTCAGACAGCGCTGGCTTTTCGGCTTTGAAATGGAGATAAGCACTGCCTCCTAGAGTCAGGAACAACTAGCACATATGTGCGAGGGGAACCTTTACCTTTACCTTTATCATATCAATAAGCAGTATTCTATTGGTAAAATTGAGAAGAAACAATATTGGGAAGCAAAAGCTCAAATATTTAAAAATACCAAAATAAAAAAAAAATCCTGATCATCATGAATAATGTATTTACAGAAACTGGAAAATCTGGGTGCCATCACGAAGAAGTTCTGTCCTTCATATACCAGTACGTTTTGATAATGTTTGACTTCATTTAATATGTTCAGTTATGGTTCTGATTTATCTTCCTTTTTAATTTTGATGTAGGGCTCCGAAGAGTCAGTCTCTCTTTCCCTCCCTCCCTCCCCCCCTCTCTCTTTTCATGGAATCCTAAACTCTGAAGCTATTCTTCCTTTTCTTGCATTTGGGTGGGAGAATAGTCAATGTTGGCTCATGTCTGATTCCAGAACATGAATTGGGATTGTTAGCATATTTCTTTTTCTTTTTTAAAAGGATTGTTCCCAACACCTTAAGCAGCGTGTGATTCTTTCTTTCTTTCCTCTGTTGTTTAGCTGGAAAGACTAAAAGGCAGAAGTACAGAGTGCTACATTAATTGCAGAGTAAAAAACAAAACAAAACCAAACCAATAGATTAATTTCAGAAGGGATGAATGAAAGGGGGAGGTTTATAATAATACATGGTGTGAAAGAAATAAAGAAAGGAAAAGGGTTGAAAAGGAGAAGAAACATGGACAAAGCATACATGGAATTAAGAATGATTAAAAAAATAAATCAGTGGATTGCAATCTCAATATATTCACAGGAAAGAACACTTATCCCACAGACCTGAACCTGTCAACTATCACATATGATTGTAAGCAAAAGGAAATATACATTTCTCTATGTAATCACTTCTCCAAAGAGCTACATTTTAATCATGGAGCTCACTCTGCTTGGAGAACAGAATGATTGATTACTGAAGTCATGGTCTTCTTCCTTGTCTGTCTTATCAAGGCACTTTGAATAAACAAGAATGTTTAAAATGTATGTCTTTTTACATTCCATTTTTTTTTGGTATGGCATTGATAATACCTTCAGTTGTAAGATAGTAGAGCACCAAGTTACATATCAAGAAGGAGATGTTCACTGAACAATTTGAAGCAGAAAATACTAGATTAAATATGTCTACTCAGCCTGAAGTGCACCAAAAGCTGCCCCCACCTTTTTGCATGCTCCACTAGGCCTCTTCCCAAGTTGAGGCACAGGCCTGATTTAAAAAAAAAAAAAAGATGAGAAAAACTCTCTGGATCCAGTCCATCTAGCTCAGCATTTTCTGATATATAGTCAAGCAGTAACAGAAAGATGATACTCTCTTTCTACAATTGTTCATTTCCATCAATGCTTGCTAGCTGCTAATGTTCAAGATATGGAGCCTGAGATTTAGAAGATACTAGACAACCCATGTCATGTTGTGTTATTGTTTCAGAAATATTTCTTTTCCTAAACAAAGAAACAAGTGGGCAAAAAAGCTGTAGGAGCACAAGCTGTAGAAGCACTTCCCCATTGAGTTTCCTTGTGAGAAGCTGACAGGAAGCATCAGAATTCCTTCCTTCCTTCCTTCCTTCCTTCCTTCCTTCCTTCCTTCCTTCCTCCCTCCCTCCCTCCCTCCCTCCCTCCTTGTCCTTGCTTATGGGAAGATTGCAGAAAGTCAGTGGGGAAACCAGTAGGAAGTTACACATCAAAGGGCAACAGGCAGATAAGTGATTGCTGTCAAGTCAGGGAGGGACAGAGTGTAGGCATGTGGGTCAGGAACAGTATGTGGGGGGTTCATGAAAAGTGTCATATAGTTTGGGAAAAATATGTGGCAGAGATGCTGCACAGGCCAGGGAGTGCACACAGGTGAGTGATGTAGGCTGGGAAGGATGCTTGGAGGGGTTCAAGAGGTACTGTGCAGGTTGGGTGGTGTGAAGGGGGATGGTTTGGGTCAAGAATGCATGGGGATGTGTGTGAGTATGGGTGATATGGGTTG
This sequence comes from Arizona elegans, assembly GCA_022577455.1. Taxonomy (NCBI): domain Eukaryota; kingdom Metazoa; phylum Chordata; class Lepidosauria; order Squamata; family Colubridae; genus Arizona; species Arizona elegans. The sequence goes on along the minus strand of JAKOOJ010000002.1, from coordinate 178,739,115 downwards.
GAAAGAGTGCAAAAAGTGCCACGTAGGTCAGAAATGGCAGCAGAATGAGTTCTTAAAGTTATGTGGCAATTCCCAAGAGATGTTATATGGATCAGGAAGATCTGGGTTGGAGTTGAAGAAGGTGCTCAGGGGTGCATAAGAGTTGCAGTCCAGTTCAGGGAAGGTGTGCAGGGATGGCACAGTTCAGGGAGGATGTGGGAGGGCATAAGTGATATTGTGTGGGTCAGGAATCCAGGCTGTTGGCATGGGTTGGGAAGTCATGAAGGGGCAGCAAATGCATGTCCTGGCATGGGCCAACAAGAATATGCAGTGTTTCCCTCCTCTCCGTCCCTCCTCTCCGTCCCTCCCTTCTTTCCTTTTTCTCTTCAGGCAGCTAAGTGTCTGCTGCTAGGTAGGGAAGGGATTGAGAGACTGGGTGGGACACTGTTATGGAATGTTGAAAATAACGATAATGTAACAATACTGAAGCAGCCACAACTGTCCCATAACTTTCATTCTCTTGGGAGTCATGGATCCTGGATTTTGGACGCATCCTGTAGGTTAACTCATTTGACGTAGCTTGGTTCAAAAATTGTTGCCCTTTAATTCACTTTTTTTGCCCAGTTAAAAGGTCACAAAAATGAGAGTTTTAGTAGTATATTGATTAGGCAGATACATGTATACTCATTTATAGCTCCATCTGCATTTTATGGAGACTGTTTTAAAAATCATTTTAATTATTGGATATCAGATGTCAAAACAATGAGGAGTTGTATAAGAGAAATGACATATTTTATCAAAATATTTAATTTCAATGGATGGTTGCAAATTCTACTGCTATAAGAAAGGGATATAAATTGTCAGTTGCTATGAAAGTAGTCTTAGGCTGTTTTGCTGTCTTTTAAAAGCTATTGCAACAAGATCACGATAAATGAGCTAGATGACATAAACTTGTTTTCAGTTTTGACTCTTCATATTATTTCTTGTATGTACTTTTTAAAAGAGCTAATAAATAGAATGAATTATCTCCTTCCTGCTTGGTCTAGGGGAAGCCAATTAAATTTAATATGCACAGTGGCTGAAAAATATAGGATTTAGCTAAGTGTTCTCTGTAACATAAAGTAACAAACTGAACTGAGAGCTTACTAATTTAAACTAATGTTGTTTTGAATCTTGCTTTTTCACATGACTGATGAATTTATTTTGATGGAATATGTTAGCAGGTAAATAACATTTGATATACTGGGTTGGTTATCTTGTGGCTGATGTACAATGGCTTGGTTGTAATATAGGAATTCCAATTCAAATATGTTTAAAGCTTCTCTCATTTAGGAATAGCAATAGCAATAGCACTTAGACTTATATACCACTTCATAATGCATTACAGTCCTCTCTAAGCGGTTTACAGAGTCAGCATATTGCTCCCAACAATCTGGATCCTCATTTTACTGACCTTGGAAGGATGGAAGGCTGAGTCAATCTTGAGCCTGGTGAGATTCGATCTGCCAGCCAGCAGCCAGCAGAAGTAGCCTGCAGTACTGCATACTCTAACTACTGCACCACCACAGCTCATAATATATTTGATTTATTATAGAATACAAACTCTATTGATTTAGTCATTTGACCATATAAAAATATAAAACTAATACAAGTAAACAAATAGATAGAAAGATAACAACAGGACATGTTCATACCGTGTTTCTCTAAAAAGAAGGCCGGGTCTTATTTTCTTTTGACCCCCGAAAAAACAGTGAGGCCTTCTTTTTGGAGGGTTATAATTCTTGACTCACCTCGCAGCAGTGGCACCAACAGCTCCACCCAGCAGGAGCTCACTGCTGGCCCTCTTCTGTGGCTGCTTGCCATCACTCTCATGCATTGCCCTAGCCTCCCTTTTGCTTTCAGATGCCTGCCGGAAGGCATCTGCAGCCGATAACAGAACTCTGGATACTCAACTCTACCCTTACTCCTGAAACTGGAGTAGACTTATACATCCCAAAGATACATTTCAGAAAAGTACATTGCATCTGTTCTAGTAAGGGGGCATTTATATATCCCCACATTTTCTCACCGTATGTGATCATTGGGACTATTTTGCTGTTGTATGCCTTTATGGGGAGCTATGGTTAGTGAGCTACCTTATGATTTTAGCACAGATTTATAACACAAAGTTCTTTTCCTTTCCCATTACCTCCTAAATTTGACTTTCAAAGTTTATCATCATAGATTTCCCTAAAAACTTTCAGAATAAGAGAGAACACTCTAATTCAGTGATAAATCTAAAATAAAATAATATATCATATTAGGTAGAATTTCATACAACAGCCCTTATCTTTGTGTGACTATTTCTTTTCATTTAATTATGTATGATTCTTGAGATGTATTGATCTGAAGGGCTGCTTAACGATAATTACAGTAAGCATGGAGATGACCCATTAAATCAAAAAGAAAAAGGTAGGTTCATAACATGCATTTGACATGAGAGCCACTTTCAATACACTTTCAGAAGTCATCAAAGTCAAATTCATCAATTACAGTTTTAGTTTATGGAGTGCACTTTGACCAAAGAACAGTACTACTATCTGGTATTTTAGCTGAAAATCAGCTACTGTAATCAAGATTAATATCAGTTAGTCAATGAACATATTTTTATGCATTTCTTTTGAAACTGATTCTAGCCCAGGATGAATAGAGATCTTAGTGGTTCATAGATATTTATTTGGCAAATTATTTCCTAAACCATAAGTTTAGGAACTTCAACAACCTTAAGTTGTTGAAGTTGAGAAACACTGCCACAGAGCATATGAGATCTCAGTCCACATTCCCTTATCCCACCCATGCATCCCTCCCAAACAAGCAAATTACATACCACACTAAAATAGTTAACATAATAGCTAGTACTAGGAAAGTGATGGCAAAACGTTTAGACACAGAGACCCAAAGACCAGTTGGCTGGCGGGAGGCAGGGAATTCCAACACTGGCAGCATGGCAAGAGGTAAGATCTTTTTCTTTCGTGAGCTTCTGTTTTGTTGTGAAAGAAACGCCATGGAGATCTGACCTGGGGCGATGGTGCGCATGCCACAGTGGTGAAATCCTCTGTGGATTGTCACTGGTTCACTGCCTGCACATGTGTGTGTTGCACACCAAAAGCGGGCTGTGCATGCACATGCACAGTGCACACCAAACGCATGCTGCGTCCACATGCACAGTGTGCACCAAATGTGTACTTCACATGGAAAAAGGAGGCTTGATAAGGTAAGTAGAGCAGCCAGGGGGGAAACAGCTGTGCCGTGTGATTTAGATTCACTAGAAAGCAGGATTCCTTGCTTTCTAATGAATATAAACCGTGCAGTACAACTGATCTTCGGAAATACGGGTTTGGACAAACTGGTAGCTTTTTTTTTTTTTTTTTAGTTTTTATCACTACCCGTTCGCCCAAACTGGTAGCATTTCACCCCTGGTGTGCCAGCAGAGAGGGGTCTGCATGCCACTTCTGGCACGGGCACCATAGATTCACCATCGTGGCACTAGGACATTAAGGCATTCATTTAGTACACATATGACTGGTAATTGAACACAGGAGCCAAGAGAACCACAGCATTCCTTTAGGGTCAGTGGCCCTGATGTTAGTTCCACTAGGTAGACCAAACCAAGAACTCAACTCCATGGGAAAGCTAAAAATATTCTTATTTGAATTGGCTATAATACAAAGATCTTGCAACTCTGACTGAACTGTATCACACTATCCCACCCCAATACTTCAGTGAGCCGATCTAAGTCTCTTCTGCAGATTTTCTGCTTCTTGTATGTTCTTCCTCTTGTTGCTTTGGTAACAAATCTCACCTATCCCTATTATCTTCATTTCTGCAGTTGTAGACTTAAAATATTTTTCACTTCTTATCGCTCTAGCAATAGATCTTGCATATCTCTGTCAAGGTCATCTTCTTTACTCTCTACCCCTTGGAAGTGGTACTTTCAGTTTCAAGAGAAAACTAAAATAATCTGGATGGTCAGAGTGTGAATGCAAATAAAACGGTACCACGAATCCTAATTTATTTTAAGATATGGATCAGAATATAATGTAAAAAGGTGATCTAAAAGGTGAATGCATGGTAATCAGGCAAAAATAAATTTCTGCAATGTAGAAAAATGTGTGTGCTTGGTAGAAGAGAAAAAGCACCACATGCTACAATTGAGAACTGTAGCGTTTCTCCCACAGTATATAAAAATATCTATTATTTGTATCAGAATTGTTGGAAGGTTTGTTAATTCATTTCAAATTTAATATATGACAGTGACCTCTGCGTTTACTGCTGAGACTGGTGATGAATAATGGGAATTACTGAGCCTAGTGATACATTATCTGGGACACTATTTTGGGAGGTAATGTTTAGCTAATATCTAACACACAGTATTCAGTCTGCATGAATTACCTTGAATTTGACATGATTTTTGTCCTACCCAAAATGACTATATTATGAAAGTATTATGGAAATGCAAAAATGTTTACTGCAGTATACACGTTCACCCCTGTATGTGCCATTTAAGCCCCTAACATATTTTTCCAAGCTGAGAGTTGTACTTAATCTTTGGCTACATTCCAAAAATTAATGAGTAAGACCTGAACAAAAAAAAAAGGCTTAATTTCATTTACATTTGAAATAAATAAAATGAAGCATAATAGGATTATTTGCCAATCATGTAGTCACTCATTTTTCCATTCTGTCATATTACTATTTGAAATTTTGTAGCAACTTTTGTAGGTTTATAAGGGCTGCCTCCAGTGCTTTTTGTAAGCCATATATAGCTTTTGGCATCTCAGGTTATTAAATAATCAAAATCTGTCCTGAAAAGAAGCAGAATATTTATTATTAGTCATTTTTTATTAGTCATATTTCTATGCTGCCCACTCTCTGAGGACTCTGGGCGGCTTACACCAAAGACAGTATACTACATAGCATATTGCCCCCCAACAAGCTGGGTCCTCATTTTACCCACCTCGGAAGGATGGAAGGCTGAGTCAACCTTGAGGCGGTGAGATTTGATCCGCTGATCTGCTGAACTAGCAGTCAGCTGAAGTAGCTGCAGTACTGCACTCTAACCACTGCGCCACCTCGGCTCATATAAACTGATGTACCAACAAGGGAGAATATTTGTAGCTCAGGGTTGACATGAGGGATCCTCGGTGCTCTCTGAGCTTGCATATTTTCTTGCAGATGTTTCATTACCCAAACTAGGTAACATCATCAGTGCTAGTAAGGAGTGTGGTTTGCTGTCCTTGCTAGTAAGGACAGCAATCACATTTCTTACTAACACTAATAATATTACCTAGTTTGGGTAATGAAATGTCTGCAAGAAAACAAGCAAGCTCAGCACCAAGGATCCCTCATCTTTGTGTACTATGAATTCCAAACTTTAGATTTTAGCACTAAAGTATGTTCTGCTTCTCATTTGTAGTTGAGAAATATTTTACTCAGTTATTTCTCAATCCAATTTATATGATCACTTAAAAGGCAGTGAAGAGCCATGAAAAACTCCAGGACTAACAGGGAGTGATCTGCTCATGATAAAGGATTGATGACAACATTCCCTAACTCCAAATCCCACAACCACTATCCTGAGATTAAAAAATTCAAAACATCTAACATGTGACCCTAGGGAGCACTTTCAAGTTGCCAGTAGTCACAACTCTTGAGCCATCTCTGACCCCTGTTCAAGGGAAGGCTGCTTGAAGTCCTCTAAATCATAAGGAAACTCCAATTTAGCCACAGAGTTAAGCAGAGAAGCTGCCATGTATCAGAGGGGTTGATACTACATAAGTATCAAGACACATCTCATGCCTACAAATAGAGTTTCACATCTGGTTATCTATGGAACAGCACCTCCAGAAACTTCCAGAGTCTTTCAATTGATAATGGCCACAACCCCATCTCTACCCTGGAGTTTCAGTTGATCCCACACTTGAAACCCAGATGGGCATATTTCTGAGAGGAGAAATCCCCACCCCAGTTCCCAAACCCAGTAGGATCCCAATAATGCATGTCAGGTTGGTTCTCTTATCCACTGTTACATCATGGGTGAGGGAGGCCTTAGTACAAACCAACCTGGTATTCAGAAGCATCAGGCAAAAGGCAGGCCTACTGAAGTTCTGATGATGAGGTCTTGAGGTGAAGAAAAGGGGCTGGAATGTGCCACTATCACCAAACACCAAGGTTACCTTCCTCAAGAGCAACCCACTATAACTCCCCATGCCCTTGTAAGCTTCTGTTGGTGTCATTAGTGATCGCATCTGGTCTCCTTGTCTTCCGTCAGCTTATTTTTTCAACTGCCTTCCAGTTTCCAATGTATATTCTCTATAGAGAATATTTAGTATATTCTCTAATGATTCTAGTTTTATATGATATGTCCAAAATATTTAAGCTTTGGCTTTGTTATTAGTACTTCAGTGGTGCACCCATATTTTCAAGGGCTACTCACAATTTATTACACTCCACACAGTCACAAAGCAACATTTAATGTCACTTTGGGAGTCGCTTTTTCCATTATTTGTCAGATGTTGGCAACTTGGTCAAATTAAATGAGTCTATATTTAAAGCTGAATAAATTCCTGAATTGACTCTAATTTTATTCTTATAGCCAAATGGATTTCATTTTTTATAAATAAGCCAAACAGAGATGCATGTTTTAAAGTGTTTAATTGTTTAGCTCTTATTAAGTATAAATAGATGAACATTTGTTACTTTTTTTCATTTTGCCCAAATAGGAATGCTAGTTCTGAAAACAGTTACTGGATGACATGCCAGGCTTGTGATTCTTAATTCTTATCTGTTTGCTAAGTTTAGCATCAGTATAGATGTTCAGAGTAATATTAATCTTTTTGCAAAATGTGATACTGAATATCAGTGAGTAACTTGGTCCTTGCAATGTGGAGCCAACCTGAAATCTTGGGCAATCTTTTCTGTGGCTTGCGAACCGATCAGTGATGGGTTTCACTTACCTTTGCTACCGGTTCATGTGGGTGCCACATCTGTGCGTGCGCAGATCGTATTTGATGATGTGCGGATGGATGGGCAGAGCCTCCCACCATTGCTGCTGCCGGTTCACCCGAACCGGGGAGAACCGGTAGCAACCCACCACTGGAACAGATGCAAAAATCTGCCATCACATCTAAAATCTGGAAGTGAAACTGACTAATAAATTGTCCCAACCACTTAGAGTAAGTATCAAATAGTTTGATCACCTTGCATGTTACTCTAATTTCAGTTTTATGTACAGGTACATAGGAGTATATCTTAGTTAACATAGCAGAAATAAGGGTATTAATTTCAATAGGAATATGATGTTAAATAATGTCTCATTTGTACTTTATAGCTGGAATAAAACCTATGAATTTTGTTGTGATTTACTAAGCCAATTTCACCTCTAAGTATTTCTGATTACGAATGGTAAAGGAAAAGGCAACTCTTCTCAAAGAATAATAATTGGGTGGTCTCCATATTCCTTACTTCTTAAAGGAATGAAAGTGCTTCTTGAAAAAGTTTAATAACTATCAAAATATGTATTAAAGAGAAGAGACATAGTGGCACAGTAGTTAGAATGCAATACTTCAGGCTAACTCACTGCTCACTCCAGGAGTTTGATTCTGAACAGCTCAAGGTCCTTCCATCCTTCCAAGGTTCGTAAAATGAGGACCCAGATTGTTGTGGGCAATATGCTGACTCTATGAACTACCTAGAGAAGGTTGTAAAGCACTATGAAGCGGTACGGTATATAAGCCTAAGTGCTATTGCTATTAAGAGACGTTTGTGGGGAATAGAAAATATGTATTTAATAAATTACTAATCAGTAAAAGTTTACCTGAGTTTTATCCCTAAAGTCTGAAAATAATTGTAACTGAAATTAATGTAATTCAGCTGATCTTCATTTTTAAACTTCATTTATATTTGACAAGGGAATACTCATAGCAAAGGGTAAGGATTTAGTTCTGTTGTTTTATAATTTTAAAATGTTTTAGTGGAACAAAACCTGATTTTTTATTGTTAACTGATATGGTTCTCTCTTTCATTGAAAGAGAGTTGGAAGTCCAACTTGAACTTTCTTCAAGTTCAAATTGGATTTCCGGTATGACTCAGGGTTTGACCGTAACTAAAAAGCCATTTTGGTTAAGACACCAGGCTAGAGTCTGGGAAATTGTGAGTTCTAGTCTGGTCTTAAGCACCAAGATAGCTGGGGGCTCTTGGACCAGTCACTCTCTCTCTCAGCCCTAGGAAGCAGGCAAGGCCGAACCATTTCTGAAAACTTACCAAAAAAAACCCTGCAAAGATTTATTCAGCAGTGACTTGAAGGCACAAATAAATAAAATAAATTGACTCTTACCAAGTATTGAATAAAATGATATTAAAAGGGTACTAAGATTCCTTCTAAACTAAGGTTATTCATCCTTTCAGCCTTATCATTTGCATGGCTGATTGTAATATTTGTAATAAGACAGTGATAGATTTAGCAGAATGATTTTTGCATTAGTTATGTCTGATAATTCTTTTGATGGTTAAATAAACAAATACCATATTCTCTGACTATCCTTTGATCATGCCTTGAGGAAACATGATTAACCAACCAGACACTGAATTCTGTTACTTATTATGTATATTATGTATATTCCCACATCTTTTTAATGAATTGTTTTCTTCATTAATCACTGCGTGATTTCACACTAGAATCTACTTCTAAATTCAGCCTATATTTATCTTTCCTATATTTCCTATCTGATTCATTTGGGGTTACATCCTATCTACCCCTTAAAAAATCATCATTTTTATCCTTTACAGCAAGAAAACTTAAAAGAATTAGGACCTGAGGCAATATTAGACTGACTCATATTTCAGCTAAAATAGGAAAAGCTTTTGATCTTGGTGAAATAAACTTCCTGGCTACAGCCTGACTTTCTCCATTGCAATTTACCTCAGTGTGGTAATATTTGACCATAAAACTGATTATAGGAGAAGGTAGGAGACCTTTGATCTGCTGGATCGACAGCAAAGGGAATTGCTAGAAAAGTTTCTCACATGTTGGGGCTCCATTCCGGGGTTGACAGAATCATTGGAGAAGTTATTCCATTATTAAAACTCTAGCAATATCCTCTTAAGGCATGCATGAACTTCTGCAAATATTTTCAGCACCTATGAATGCTTTGAATGTTACCCATCCTCTGAGTAAACTTACAAAACTATAGATATTGCTTTAGTCACAGGAGCCATAGAAGTAATTACTATGTAAAATCCTTGGAGATTTGAAGCGGACAAGATTGTACATATAACTATACACAGAGACAACTCAGTGAAGAATAGAATACAATAGAATTATTTATTGGCCAAGTGTGCTTGGACACACAAGGAATTTGTCTTTGGTATGCGTGCTCTCAATGAACATAAAAAGACAAGATACATTCATCAAGAATCATAAGGTACAATACTTAATGATAGTCATAGAGTACAAATAAGCAATCTAATCATACTAGGAAACATTATAAATCATAAGGATATGGCAACAAGTTACAGTCATACAGTCATAAGTGGGAGGAGATGGGTGATAGGAACAATGAAAAGATTAATACTAATAGTAATGCAGACTTAGTGAATAGTTTAACAGTGTTGAGAGAATTTAATTTAATTTTAATTTAATTTCCAATTTATATACCGCCCTTCTCCCTGAGGACTCAGGGCGGTGTACAGCCAAGATAAAAAACATAGAATACAAATATTAAAACATTTAAAAATATATATAGATTTGGGCCGAAAGTTAAGAATAACAAACTAATTAAAAAAAATTTAAAATTTAAAAATTTCTTCTAAGCCAACCCGGCTTGCTGGAAAAGATGGGTTTTCAGGGAACGACGGAAGGCATTGAGGTCATGGATTCTCCTTATCTCCGGGGGCAACTGATTCCAGAGAGTGGGAGCCCCCACAGAGAAGGCCCTCCCCCTGGGGGCCACCAGCCTACATTGTTTGGCTGATGGCACCCTGAGGAGGCCCTCTCTGTGGGAGCGCACGGGTCGATGGGAGGTCGTTGGTAGCAGCAGGCGGTCTCGGAGACAGCTAGGCCCTATGCCATGGAGCGCTTTAAAGGTGATAACCAACACCTTGAAGCGCACCCGGAAGACCACCGGGAGCCAGTGCAGCTCGCGCAGGAGCGGTGTTACATGGGAGCGCCATGTTGCTCCCATCACTACCCGCGCTGCTGCATTCTGGACCAGCTGGAGCCTCCGGGTGCTCTTCAAGGGGAGCCCCATGTAGAGAGCGTTGCAGTAGTCAAGGCGAGAGGTGACGAGGGCGTGAGTGACTGTGCACAAGGAATCCCGATCAAGAAAGGGCCGCAACTGGCGAATCAGGCGAACCTGATAAAAGGTCCCCCTGGTAACAGCCGTCAGATGTTCCTCCAAGGACAGCTGCCTATCCAGGAGGACTCCCAGATTGCGCGCCCTCTCCGAGGGGGCCAGAGACTCGCCCCCAATAGTCAGCGATGGAGTCAACTGACTATATCAGGATGCCGGGAGCCACAGCCACTCAGTCTTGGAAGGGTTGAGCTTGAGCCTGTTCCTCCCCATCCAGATCCGCACAGCCTCCAGGTACTGGGACATCACTTCAAGGGCATCGTTGGGGTGGCCTGGGGTGGAGATGTACAGCTGGGTGTCATCAGCATACTGGTGGTATCTCACCCCAAAGCCACGGATGATCTCGCCCAGCGGCTTCACATAAATGTTGAACAGAAGGGGCGAGAGGACCGATCCCTGCGGCACTCCACAGATGAGAGGCCTCGAGGTCGACCTCTGCCCCCCTGCCAACACAAACTGCGACCGGTCGGAGAGAAAGGAGGAGAACCACCGCAACACAGTGCCTCCCACCCCCAACTCTTCCAGCCGGTGCAGCATGATACCATGGTCGATGGTATCAAAAGCCGCTGAGAGATCTAATAGGACCAGAACAGAGGAATAACCCCTGTCCCGAGCCCTCCAGAGATCATCCACCAACGCGACCAATGCCGTTTCCGTGCTGTGCCCAGACCTGAAACCCGACTGGAACGGATCTAGATAGGATGTTTCCTCCAGGAATTGCGGAAACTGTTGCGCGACCACACTCTCAACAACCTTCGCAATGAAGCGAAGGTTGGAGACAGGACGATAGTTGGCCAATATTGCTGGATCCAGGGACGGCTTCTTGAGGAGAGGCCTCACCACCGCCTCTTTCAGGGCAGTGGGGAAGTGACCCTCACTCAAAGAAGCATTAATGACGCCCTGGAGCCAGCCTCGTGTAACCTCCCGGGAAGCCAGTACCGACCAGGAGGGACACGGGTCCAGTAAACATGTGGCCCCACTAAGTCTCCCCAAAATCCTGTCCACATCATCGGGAGTCACAGCATCAAACTCCTCCCAGATAACATTCTCAAGACTGTTCCTCGTCACCCTGCCCTGATCTACCCAGTCAGAGTCCAGATCCCCCTGGATCTGAGCGATTTTGTCATACAGGTATTGTCCGAAATCCTCCGCCCTGCCTTCTAAGGGATCCTCCCGCACTCCCAGATGGAGCAGGGCGCGGGTCACCCTAAACAGGGCGGCCGGACGATTCCCTGATGACGCAATAGAGGCGGAAAAGTAGTTAGACTTTGCCGTCTTTATCGCCACTAGGTAGGCCTTAATATGCGACCTTACCAGTGTTCGATCAGATTCAGCGAGACTGGCCCTCCAACCGCTCTCCAGGCGTCTTTTCCAGCGCTTCATTTCCCTCAGCTCCTCAGTAAACCAAGGAGCCGCACGGGATCGGCATCGGGTCAGAGGCCGCAAAGGCACAACTCGGTCCAAGGCCCCACCAGCCGCCCGATCCCAGGCGGCTACCAGGTCCTCGGCCGAGTCATGTGCTAGATCCTCAGGAAATGGCCCAAGCTCCGTCTGGAACCTATCAGGATCCATCAGGCGCCTGGGGCGGATCCATCTAATTGGGTCCGCCTCCCTGCGGCGAGGGGTCGCGGTTCGAAGATCTAGGCGAAGGAGTGAGTGGTCAGTCCATGACAAGGGTTCCACGTCTATATCCCCTATAACAAGACCACTCAACCACTGGCCAGAGACAAAAATCAAATCCAGAGTGTGACCTCCCCTGTGAGTAGGGCCATGAACTAACTGGGTCAGGTCCATGGCCGTCATGGAAGCCATGAACTCCGGAGCCACCTCAGACGTTTCACCGACGGATGGCAAGTTGAAATCACCCATGACTAAAAGCCTGGGTGTATCTACCGCCACCGTGGCTATCACGTCGAGTAGCTCAGGTAGGGCTGTTGCCACGCGGCAGGGAGCCAGGTACGTAAGCAACAAGCCCATCTGAACCCCACGGCCCCACCTCACAAGGAGGGACTCACATCCGGCTATCTGAGGCACAGTGGTCTCCCTCGGACTCAGATCCTCGTTAATAATAACCGCCACCCCCCGCCCCTCCCCTGGGCCCTCGGCTGATGGAATGCTCTGAAGCCTGGTGGGCACATTTCCACCAGAGGGATGCCACCCTCCGGGCCCAACCAGGTCTCCGTAATACCCGCCAGGTCCGCTCCTCCCTCTTGTATAAGATCGTGAATGAGGGGGGCCTTATTGACCACGGACCTGGCATTGCACAGCATCAGCCGAAGGCCCAGCTCCTGAATATCTAAGCCACCTAGTATCCGAGCGGAGCCTTGGGGACCGGGGCAAGCAATTGCTCTCAAACAGCAAGTGCGAGCCCCCAACACCTGATGTGGTCCCCTGCTCCCGCCATATCTGCCCCTCCCATTCACCGTGCCGATGGTACAGCCCTCATAGATATCGCCCCCCATCCCTTTTCCAATCCCTCGTCCGGTGCCTCCCGAATTATTTGTTTAGCAGAGTGATGGTGTTCTTGTGTTTAGTTGTTCTGGTGTGCAGTGCTCTATAGCGTCGTTTTGAGGGTAAGAGTTGAAACAATTTATGTCCAAGATGCAAGGGGTCTGTAAATATTTTCACAGCCCTCTTTTCGACTCTTGAAGGAGCCAAACTGAATCCTGAGACACTATATAATTGTTAATACCAGTGTTTAAATTTGTCAGGTCCTGCTGCTGCTGATCACTTCAGCAAGGCCCTTTGTTATCATTTATACTATTCATTATCATTCATAGTATTTTATCCTTTCACGACCAAGGCCACGTAAGGGAGGATAGAAATATGAAGCAATCACAGTCCATTTCCAAGACAGATCAGATGGTTATGATGATAGGATAGTAACTAATCTCAAAGTGAGGCAGAACAGAAAACTTAATTGGTCCAAGTCTTATACCAAGGCATTATCTATCTCTGAATTCAGAACAGGCCCATACTTGAAGAATCTCAATTCTCTACTTTACCCAAAGTTCCAATAGATCATAAAACCATGATAATCTCTGTCATTCACTGAGAAAACTTTTAGTAAACAAACTTCCTACTAGAAACAGCAAATAAGTTCAAATTTGAATTGATTCTGACTGTTTACATAGTGGAAAGTTATTGATGGCAGCTGTTAAATCTCTATGTCAGTGATATACCAGAATTCCTGTATGTTGCAGACACTTGTGTTCCAAAGATCTAGGATAAATCAATTTCCTTCCATTTTCCTGTACTTTCAATTCAGGAAACAAAAGGTTTTTCCTTCTCTTTTTTTTCAGATACTTTAGATTCCCCATCTCCAAAAATGAAAATTTGGTTTTGTTTTGTTTTTAAGTCAAATGACTTTCCCATCATCTCTGCAAAACTGTGGTTAGTCAATACACCGTTACCTAGCATCTTCATAAAAACATACATAAATAAGAACTTTAGAATGTTTGCTCAGATTTTCTATTTTTCTTTTGGAAATTTAAAGCTTGATGGGAAGAAATAAAGTACATATCTGGATCTGCAGCTTTTGTGAGAATGTTCTTTGGGTCTTGAGATCTGTTTTGAAAGAAATGTGCAAACCGGCATTATGCATCTACAGAAATTGTCTCATCAGCTATGTTTACATTTGCTATACAAAATATTAATTATGTGCAGCTTGCTGTTATATGTAGAACTAATGACCTAATTCAGAAAATATACGCAGATCGCTTGGTTTGTTTTCAACTGCTTTGCCCTGATGACATGCATCAGTTTTAGAAGGCTGTCAGAATTGGGTTATCATCCACCACCAATTGCTGGTGGCCTCCTTCTTTATGAAAACTTAACCTTCTTTCGTTCCCCCTCCCACCTCCCCCTTGACTTTTTTTCTGCTCCCTCTTCCTGCAAAATTGTTTCTATTAAATTCTCCTCTTTTGACTTACCCCTTTCCCTCTTACCATCTCTGTTCACTAATTATTTTGCCAAATCATTTTCTGGAAGACTATATTAACTAATGGACGCAGGACTGATGCTTAGACTCTTTCTACTCCTGTCATTGTAAATTATCCAAGCTCTGATACTAGAAAATTAATATTGGGTAATTCAGGATGCCTTGCATCTGGATGAAAGTACAACAGTGACTCACCTTCAGTTCAGAAGCCTAATTGCCCTATCTGTGAAACAGACATCATTAAAAATGAGCTCTGGCAAAGACATTCAGCAGTCTGTCAGCCCTAGCTAGCTGTAGAGCCATAGCCAAAACAACAGGGAATTTGCTGTACCATACATTTGTATACATTAAATTTCTTCTCTATAGAATAGTAAATATCATTAAACTAGTGTTTAATCTGGGCCTAAATGGATGTTAGCTACCAATAGAAGGGAATATTTGTAGAACTGGGGGTGAGGGTCTACAAATAATTGGGGTATTTTTTTGCTACTTGATTGTTCTGGTATTATTCCTGATGTTAATTTCTATTTATTTGAATGTTGATTGCTGGAAAGGAGGTGTTTGGGGGATTTTTTGGTTTAGCTTTTGGATTGTCCCTTTTGAACAGTATGTAAATGTTGTTTATGTACTGTAGATGGCTGGGTTGTCTGAATGCCAGGCTTTCAGAAATTCTCTGGGACTTAGCTTGTTTAGGATGGTTTCCTAATCGAAATTATTGTTAAATCTGTCCATGCCTAGTGTAATTAGGAAGTTTTCATCATAACTTCTGACAGTTAGTTGGTGTTTGGATGTGAGCTCTGATAGCCTTCTGCCTGTGTGTCCTACATAGTCATTATTCAGTTCTTACACTGTATGTTGTAGATGATTCCTGATTCCCTTCCCCACCCCCTGGGATTACTAGGCCTTTTGATTTACTTAAAATTTTTTGGGAGCTTTAGTTGGTTTGTGCGCTATGGTGCTTTCAGTTGCATTGAATTGTTTTAAGAAGAAAAGTAAACAAGAAACCAGAATCATCACATTCAAAACAATGAAAAGAGTGGCTGTAGGAATCCATCTGTCCAGAATCTTAATCTGAGTTGCTCTGTTGAGCACTAAGTAGAGACATGCATTGCTTTCCACATCTAAATACATGCTAAAAATAGGTTAATCATACCTCAGAATGGAAAAGGAAATGTTACATTTTAGCTAGATTGTCTAATCTGATTTAAAATGACTCAGATGAAGAAACAGATGTCAGCGGAAGAGGCCCGCTATGGATCCTGTCTGCTAAGGTATTGAAACAGGCATGATTAAGGGAAAAAAAAAAAAACACTTTTCTGCTGAGGTTCCAACCCTGTGGAACATTCTACCACCTCCCTTTTGGCTTTCCAGAAGGATATCAAAACCTGGGGTCCTGAGGAGGGTGCTCATTGCTGGAGGTGGCTGACCTGGGTAAGATCTCATCCCCATCCCATCCATCTCTTGGCTCTTGAAGCATAGTTTTAAGCACAATTTTTAATAATATTTTCATGTTTATTCATTTTAATATTTTAACTATATTTCACTTATTTCTATAATTTGTAAGTCTCCCAGAGTTATCTTGTAGGGGAGATGGGCAGAATAAAAGGTAAAGGTAAAGTTTCCCCTTGCACATATGTGCTAGTCATTCCCGACTCTAGGGGAAGGTGCTCATCTCTGTTTCAAAGCAGAAGAGCCAGTGCTGTCCAAAGATGTCTCTGTGCTCAAGTGGCCAGCATGACTAAATGCCAAAGGCGCATGGAATACTGTTACCTTCCCACCAAAGGTGGGCCCTATTTTTCTATTTGCATTTTTTACATGCTTTCGAACTGCTAGGTTGGCAAAAGCAAACAAACTAGGTTGGCAGAAACAAACAAACAAACAAACATATGTTTACATTTTCATATGAATGACCTAGTTTTCACTTCTCAGAGTAGCAATTGTCTTTTCATTTCTGGCCTTTCTCCAAAGTTTTAAGATGTAATTCTCTCATCAAAATAAATACAAAAATACAGATAATGAACATCTGCATTAAAACATGTATATTATGGAATATTGTCCATAATAGTAATCATATATGATTAATATTGTATATATATCATAAAAACATTGTTAAGTAACACCAGCTGCCTGCAATTACTGCAAGTTCAAATCTCACCAGGCTCAAGGTTGACTCAGCCTTCCATCCTTTTGAGGTAGGTAAAATGAGGACCCGGTTTGTGGGGGCAATAAGCTGACTTTGTATAAAAAAGAACGCCGCTTGGCGGGGGAACCCTACTAAGCAGGTATATACAAAAGTATGAAGGCTATTGCTTAACGCATTGTAAGCTGCCCTGAGTCTCCGGAAAAGGGCGGCATATAAATCGAACCAATAAATAAATAAATAAATAAATAAATATTTATTGAGGAGAAATTTTAAACTTTAAAATATAAACTGTTTTTTTTTTAAAAAAATGAAAACAGGATGAATGAACATGTGCTTGTAAAAGTTATTCAAAGTTTATAAGGGAATTAAATAGAAAAAAAATTGTCCAGCACTACAATTAACACATGTTGCCTGCAATTGTTTTTAAAAACAAATTAAACGCTTGAAAACTGCATTTGGATGTTTTTCAGTTGAGCAGACTGGATATTTCATTTAAATGTCCATTTCCAAAATTGGCTGAGAGATTTTCTCAGTGTTGAGCGCTTGGTTCCAATGAAACCAATGGGATTGACAAGAAATTAATCTTATGTTTATATATATTATAGGTATCTACTTATAGAGAGACTATAACAGTCAACCAGTTGATGTTTGGCTCAGCTGTATTATTTTGAAAGCCAAGGCAGGGTTTTCACAGCCACTGCAGGTCTGTGAAGCCGTTTTAAATTGTTGCACTTCAGAGGCTGCAGCAGGTCTGTTCAAAGTACAGTTAGGCAATTTGCAATTGTCAGAGAAAATTCTTTGTAAAATGTGTTTGTGTATGTGTGTGTATACATAAAAACATGCACAAAAACATAGATGATAGATATAGGTGACTAGGATAGAATAGAACAGAACAGAACAGAACAGAATAGAATTCTTTATTGGCCAAATGTGATTGGACACACAAGGAATTTGTCTTGGTGCATGTGCTCTCAGTGTACATAAAAGAAAAGATACATTCATCAAGAAACATAAGGTACAACACTTAATGATAGTCATAGGGTACAAATAATCAATCAAATCATTTAAAGATATATTTAATTTCAGTTTTCTAAATCTTGCTCAAAGAGAAGCTCTGAGACATGTGCAATATAATCAACATGTAAACATATAAACCAGCATATAAAATGTTATAAAATTAACATTAAATATTAAAATTAATTTAAGGTTAAAAAATTTAAACCATAAGATTATAAAATTTTAGAAAGATTAAAAATCAAAGATAACCATTTAACATACATGTTTGGGGAGGACAGCTGTCATGGGGCCAGTCAGCCCCATGGTTACATGGTCCACTGTGCCGCCAATGCAAGGCAACAGAGTGAAGTTTTGACCCCTTTATAGATGGCCAGCCTAAGCCTTTAGACAGGCACAAGGTCAAAACTAAAAAGGTTCACTCACAAGTATTTGGTAAATCAATGATCCCGTTGCAAACTAGTAGAAAAGGTAAATAGAACCCGCCCCTGCCACCTAGCCCTTATACTGAGTGGCAACAGGATTCAAATATTTTAAATCCCTGCATGTCAGTGGTGAAATCTAAAATTTGTTACTACCAGTTCTGTAGGCATGGCTTGGTGGAGGTAATGTGACTGGGTGGGCGTGGCGAAGAGGTTGTAAAAAAATGCTTTCAAAAGGCTCTGATGATCCCAGTTGAGTTGCCTGATCAGCAGAGGCTTTTTTTCTTTTAAAAACCTCTGTCGATCAGGCAACTCAGCTTGATCGTCTGAGGCTTTTTGAAAAAAAAAAAAGCCTCTGCCAATCAGGCAACTCACTCCTGCTGCATGTAACAAAGAAGTATATAACTTCAGGCCCAGGTTTACAGGTTCCCAGAGCTTTACAGATGTTGCCATCAGTGCATACTTTAGAATCTGTCACTAAGGGAAAATTTTTACATCTATGACAATTTTTGGGGTGGGCAGGTGTTTTGAAGTCAATGTTCACTCCTGGCAACTTCCTGGACAAGTCTTTGCAGCTTTCTTGGCAAGATCATAGAAATGGTTTGTCATTGCCTACTTCCTAGGGCTGAAAAAGAGGGACTGGCCCAAGATCACCCAACTGATCTATATCTAAGGGAGGATTAACACCTGAGTTTCCCTGCCTTTAGTCCAGTACCTTAACCGCTACACTGTACTAGCATTCTAAATCCCCCTTTCTCATATTTTTTACATACCAGTATATAGTAAAAAAAAAAGTTGCAGTATCTCTAAGTCTACATCGCTCTTCGCCTGAAATTAAATGAACTGCTCTGCCAAACTTATGCTTCCCTATAAATTAAACTGCTTAATCAGTCAGGACAAACTCTTTATGGTGCTTTTAATACAATATCTCCAATGACTTGCTGTTTCAGAAATTATAGAACTAGCATCCTTTCCTGTTTGCACAAGGATATGAACATCTGAATTGATATTATTGGTAAACCTTTCAAAACCTCATTGTCTTTAATAATATTTCTTTTAGGATATGATTATAGAACAAGGGTCATAGTAACTAATGAAGGTGCTTAAACTCAAATTAACCCAAAATCATATGTTTCATAGTCTGTATGGTTCAGTCTTCTCACTGCTAGCATTTATCTCCCCTCTGTTTCCTACATGGCATAGATTGCTAGTGCCAATGGGAGATTAGCCACTTATTCATACAGAAAGTTGAAATGGATTTAATAACACGTGATAGATCAACCAGAACAGCACATGAAGTTAAGAATATGAGTTACAAATAAAGCCATGCCAAAACATTTACTAGTGCAAGGAGCATTCTTTTGAAAAGAAGCTAGTGCCATTTGGGATTATATTAATCCACTCTAGAAGAAGCTTGGCAGATTTGCTAAGGGTCGCTTCTATATCCTTGGTTAGTCAGCTATCATGATTTGAAAATCCTTAGTGAGCAAACAGCTAAACACAGTGTAACTGCCTTATTTTCCACAGGGTAAGTGCAAATACAGATACAGCCATACAACTGGCAGGAGAATTTGAAAACCATCTACTCCAACCAGTGGTGGGATTCAAATAATTTAACAACCGGTTCTCTGCCCTAATGATTTCTTCCAACAACCAGTTTGCCAAACTGTTCAGAAAGTTAACAACCGGTTCTCCTGAAGGGGTGCGAACTGGCTGAATCCCACAACTAACTCCAACCCATTCTAAAGCAGGAAATCGCTTTCCATGTAATCACTGACAGGTACAAGAATCAGATTAAAAATAGGAATTATTCACAGCTGTCATTGAAGCCAAGAAATATTGAATTTATCATCAACCTTATTCTTTTTACTGCTATTATTAAATGAAAATTGTCCTGGATTGTTGAAGTTTAATGTGGATCTTTCCTTTTTTAAAATTTGAGTAATAAATTATCTAATGGTCTTTCAAAAATAAACTAACCAGATAGATACTTCAGGTGATGTTTTCCTAGTTCCAAATTATCTATTTTTATCAAGGAATTCTCAGTTGATAGTCCATAATTAGATTCATGCACTGTACACATTCCCTTTAATTTTCTTCCCAGTATTTTTCCTGCAAGTGCAGCGTCCACCTTTTATTTTTAAACTAACTATTGTCCAAGCCTGATGTTGTGATCTGAGAGAGAGTGATTGGCCCAAAGCCTCTCAGTTACAGCGGTGGTATTCAGCCAGTTCTATCCGGTTCCGGCGAACCGGTAGCGGCATCTGCAGGAGGCTCCACTCACCCGCCTGGACATCATCACATCCCATTTTTAATCCTCTGCGCATGCATGGGAAGCTCTGTGCATGTGCAGAGGTGGTGCATGCGAGTGAAGCAATTGCGCACACATTCACATTTACAAACTGGTAGTGAAGGTAAGTGAATACCACCCCTGCCCAGTCAGCTTTCATGCCTAAGCCTTGAACTTGCTGTCTCTCAGTTTCTAGCTTGGTTCTTACGCACTAGATCAAACTGGTCCTCTACGCACTCCTTACCTTTCCTTTTCACTTGCTCTACTCCGGTTTCACCTAATTTACTGCTCTCTAGATAGTTTATCTGTGATAAACAGATTGTGAGACTATGTTCAGCAGGAATCAAAATTCTTGGACAGTACAAAATCCAGAAGCATTTTTAAAAATTATTTTATTCTGACTATGTGACTAGACACTTCATTGGGCAATGGCTCTGAGATATTTCCTTATCTAAACAGAGAAACAGAATGACGAAGAGTAAAAAGGCAGTAGGGAGCAACTTCCATCTTCTGCCCAGCTTGACTGCAGCTGGCAGCCCTCCAGCAGCCTCTGGTGGGGCAGCCTCTGCAGGACCAGGGCAGAACCAATCTACTGAATCTTTGGCTGGCAGTATGGCAGTACTAAAGTGACCACAAATTGATCAAATTTCAATTACACAGGACCCACATTTTGGATACATTCTGCAAGTTAGCCCATTTGAAGTACTTTGTTTCACAAATTGTTGCTTTGTGATGCACCATTTCACCTAACAGTTGTTAGTTGTTAAACTTAACAGTTGTGTCTTGTTACAGACACAAGAGTTTTAATTGTGTATATTTATGTACATGCATACATGCATATATCACACATGCATACATAAATACATCCTTTAGTACTTTGGTCCAGTAATAAGTTTTATCCCACTATATTTCAATAATGCCTTTATAAGTTAGATTTATTATCTTATTTTAAAATATCAAGTTTGGCTTGTTTATTTCTCATACTGTGCCCTATCTCAATTTCTTTCTTGCTGTTTCTGGTACTTAGTATTATGCATCTCTCATGCCTTCTTTCAAATGGTTCAACCTGTTCTTCTTTATCAGGTTTTTGAAAAACTTGCCAAATGTACTTCCTCAGTGTTTATGAAATAAAACTAATTTCTTTCCTGAAGACCTTCATCACAGAATCAAAACTTTTTCTCTCAACATCTGTCTCCATTGCTAATCATTCACTTACAGTATTCATATACTTCTTCCTAGGCTTTAAATAGGAAGTGTGATGAAAGCATCATCTGTTATCCATCTTCCCATCCAGAGCCTCGTAGTCAAGTTGTAATAAATTGAAAGCTGTGTCTGGCAATATTGTTTGTGTCTGTATGAATCAGCAGGATAGGATAATAGTCTATGTCCATGATGTTTCCTGAATAGATTTTAGCCACATCTTTGATACGCACATCAGGATAGTAAAACATTTCCTGTAATTATTTGTCATGGCAGCCTCCATGCCTCTCAGTAGGGAGTAAAAATGAGCAACATGGTTTTCCTCTCATAGCTGCAGCAAAGTTTTTTTGATCTGTAGAAGCTTCTAATTATTACTGTATCATCTTTTTCTTCTGAGTGAAGTTCATTTGTTGTGCTTCAAGACTAACTATGCAGCTACCAAGACACAGCATGACTTGTGATTCTCGTTCTCTGGAAAATGGCATTCTTCCATGTGTTTGCCTCAATATTTGCTCCTTGTTATTCCTTTTATGCCTCATGTGCTGAATCCAGAAGTTGGTTGTCTTCTGTCATAACTGAAACATTCATATATCTTTATACTTCATTTTCAAATAGAAATCCTTTCCATTGGGAACAATGGAGAAGATGGACATAAATAGACAGTGGTGGGGTTCAAGTAATTTAACAATCGGTTCTCTGCCCTAATGATTTCTACCAACAACCAGTTTGCCAAACTGCTCAGAAAGTTAACAACCGGTTCTCCCAAAGTGGTGCGAACTGGCTGAATCCCGCCACTGTAAATAGATCTACAGAAGTCCATCTCTGACCCCCAAATCAAAGACCAAACCGATTCTTATTTTAAGGGTAAATGTTCCATTGTTGCAAAAAAAAAAAACATTATTATTTCTTAATTGATCATATTATTTATCTTTAGGAAATAAAATAAAAGAATTCCTGTAGACTTAAGAAAGTAATCTAGATTCACAATTTATTCTACTAAAATAGAATAACATTTTAACATGTTAACATGGTTAACATTTTAACCAAAATGTTACAAAATGGCAGACAAGTTACCAAAGGAGTGGCCATGTTAGTCTTTCACAACAAAATCTTGTAGCTCTTTAAGTACTAGCCAGGAACAAGCATGAAGAGGAAAATCAAATCGTTTCATATCCTGTACAGTGAAGGCCATGGAATACAATGGATAGATTCACCATAACATTTTTATACCAGCCATCACAAAAGGACTTGATCCAGTATAATGCTATAACACAGAATGGATAATTACTACAAATAACTCATGCCAGATGTAGTTTTCTTAAACAACTTTCTAGAGAATCAATCCTGTCCAGTGGTGGATTCCTCCCGGTTCTGCCCGGTTCCACTGAGCCGGTAGCAGTGACAATATGATGTCATCGAACCGGTTCTGCCCCCCACCCCATCCCATGTTATTCTTACTTTTTATTTTGCCCCACCCCCAATCTATTGCTGCCTCCTGAGTCCCAGCTGATGGGCTATAAGGAAAAAACTGTTTAAACTCTTTCCACAGGGCTTCAAAGGGCCACCCTACAGCTGATCAGTGGTAAAAGACAGTTTGGTGGTAGACCTGTGCCTCCAAAAACAAATGAGTAGACCGGTGCCTCAAAAATAAATGGGTAGACCAGTGCCTGCAAAAATAAATGGGTAGACCGGTACAGCTCTTCAAGCAGTTAAAAGCCTGGTAGACCAGTACCTCTACTAAATCCTAAAGAATTGTCACATGACCATCAAGCCATGCCCACAAAATAAGCCACGCCCACAGAACCAGTAGTAAAAAAATTTAGAACCCACCCCCCGATCCTGTCCTCCTATGTAAAGTATTCAGCCATGGAATTAAAAGAATAATCAGGGGTAGTGTTAGTTAGTTTGTCATAACTGTTTCTATTATTATTATCTAATATTATTCTAGATAGTTATCACACCCTTCTAGAAATGATGATGTTATCTAGTTTGATAATGAAATGTCTGCAAAAAAAACAAAAACAAACCCAAGCTCAAATAGCACCAAGGACCCACAGTTCAACCTTGAAATACAAATGTTTCTTCCAACAGTATTAGGCATATTTGTCATGAGTTCTCTATAAAAATAATAAAGGTAGAAATAAATAAATACTCCTGTAATCCTTAATTAATAAAAGACCAATTCTATTCCAGATAAAAATGCTGGCTAAATTGTTATGCCAAGCTCAGATAGGAATTTTAGGGGGTTTCAAAAGCTTCTCCTAAACTATTGGTGAACTGTTAAAGCTTCAGAATTCTTCTCAAAGTCAAATTAAAATACGGGGAAGCCTTCTTGCTTGTTGTCCAATCTGATAATTTATTTTTTTTCCTCCTAGAATGATAATCATGTTAGCTAGGCAGACATTCAGCATGTTAGAGCCGAGGTGGTGCAGTGGTTAGAATGCAATACTGCAGGCTACCTCTGCTAATCACCGGCTGCCAGCAGATTGGCAGATCGAATCTCACCAGTCTGACTCAGCCTTCCATCCTTCTGAGGTGGGTAAAATGAGGATCCAGATTGTTGGGGGCAATATGCTGACTCTGTAAACTACTTAGAGAGGCCTGAAAAGCACTGTGAAGCCATATATAAGTCTAAGTGCTATTGCTATTGCTATGTTCCAGTGTAGGAAATACATATTTTTTCTGCAGAATGGGAAGCTCTTTTTTTCCTGCGGGGTCCATATTTTCCAATGATTCTTACATTTAACACCTAATTCCCACAGCACTATCTTATGCCTTATGCCTATCTTATTTTCCTCTTCTCTTTATTTATTTTTTGATTGGTTCGATTTATATGCCGCCCTTCTCCGGAGACTCAGGGTGGCTTACAAGCATTAAGCAATAGCCTTCATACTTTTGAAGCAATAGCCTTCATACTTTTGTATATACCTGTTTAGTAGGGCTTTTGCCCGCCCCCAAGCGGTGTTCTTTTTTATACGAAGTCAGCTTATTGCCCCCACAATCTGGGTCCTCATTTTACCTCGAAAGGATGGAAGGCTGAGTCAACCTTGAGCCTGGTGAGATTTGAACTTGCAGTAATTGCAGGCAGCTGGTGCTACTTAACAGCACTTTAGTCTGCTGCGCCACCAAGGCTCTTCTTATTTACTTTCTTCTCCTATAAGTATCTTATGATTTATCACTTGTTGCTTTTACCTTATAATTTATGATTGTATCTTATGATTTATGATCTATGATTTACCACTTTGTTGTTTGTATGTACACTTGAGAGCTTATGCACCGGAAACAAATTCCTTGTGTGTCCAATCACACTTAGCCAATAAGAAATTATTCTATTCTATTCTATTCTATTCTATTCTATTCTATTCTATTCTATTCTATTCTATTCTATTCTATTCATGTGAGTTGTTAACATCTTTCAAAATAGTGTATTTTATCAATTGTGCAGATAAAAGAGAGCTATCCAATTCTGTAAGGATAAAGGCTGTTTTGGCTTGGGTTACATATCATTGTTTAAAAAATCAGATCCATCATCTGGAAATGCATATGAAGATCACCATTAATAGTGGTATGGGGTGCCTTTTTTTCATCATCAGACATGACATAGCTATAGAAAAATGACTTCACCACAATCCTTTATATCTGACTTTCTCCAGTTTAGACTGCAGTGATATGTCTGGCATAGGATATTTTTTTTATAAAGAATCTGGAAACTGCAACTAGACAAAAATGTTATCAGAGTAAGATAAGGAAAATAGGAAGAGCTAAGCAAACAGAATATTTGTTTGATATACTGTACATTTCAGTTTTCTGCAAAGGGCTGAAACTGAAATATATTTGTATCTTAATAACCTTGCAATGTTCTACATATTTTCAGTTTATTGCTTCACTGCCCTATATAATCTTTTCATTTTTATAAGCCATTATCTTATTTTCTAAATCTATTATTTTTCACTTCAGAAAAAAATACTTTTAAAATTATTTTAATTGTCCAGAAAATTACACAAATTGCTACTTCTTCTTTAATAACCATGGTATCGTCTCTTGTGCTGAATTATAATATTTGTCTTTCTTCCCTAATAAAAGAAAGAGTAAAACTTTATTTTTTTATGTTTCATTTATTTTTTATCCATTAGTTCTACATTTTTATTTAAAAAACCAATTATCTGATATTATTTAAATAAATTTAATTCCTTAAATTTAATTTATTTGCTTCAATTCAGAACAAGTTTATCATCCATTACCTTCATTACTTTTTTAAAAAATAAAGCTTATTACATCATTATAATTTTTGTATCAATTCATTCAATTTATTCTATTATACCCTGTTTCCCCCCAAATAAGACATCCCCTGATAATAAGCCCAATCGGGTTTTTGAACACATGGCAATAAGGTCAAGTGCTTATTTCAGGGTTCAAAAAAGACAGGGTCTTATTTTCGGGGAAACACAGTACTAATTAATGTATGGTATTTGCTTATACTGCTTTTATAATATAACTTATTAATTTTATTAATAGAATGATGATCATATAATAATTTATATTGATCAATATTTGCCATTATGGCAACAGCCAATTCTGTCAAAACGAAGTGAATAATGATTGCTGAAGTATTAATTTTCCAACACGTTGATTAATTAATTGAATTAATCATTTGAAATATTGTTTATTGCCATTAATAAATTGGCTTAAAACAATTAGTTGATTAACCATCATCTTATAATAGATACATTCACAGATTAATTAATAGTAAAGCAAAAAATACCATTTTAGAACTGAACGGATATGAACAATATTGCATGTAATCAACCTAATGTCTTTAAGATATTCAAAGTGCAATTCAATATTTCTAATGTATTTATTAAGTTTAATGATTCATAGAGTTGCCCATCGCATAGCAGTGATTCTGGGCAGCATTCACAAGTTAAAATAATCAAACCAACATAAACTCATGATTTAGCAATAACCCTCAAAGCAAAATCAGATCAATATAGAGCTTATTTAACCACTTTTTCCAAAAGCCTGGGTGTAATATTTAATTCTTCAAATAGTTGAATTAGTCTTACTTTAAAGTGTTTAAAATCTTAGTCTTATGAACATTGCCTAGAAAGCTTGAATATATCTTAAAGACCAAACCTTCAGATTCATAGCCCCATGTAAATTCCTGACATTCTCCAATTATTTATTTTCTCGTACTTGTAAATATAACTGTTACTTATAAACTGTTGATGATACCTGAGTACTGGAGATATCTTTGTTATCATATATATGGTTTATTGTGCAGCAGTTAGAAGATACTTGTATTTTATGTGTTTGTGTATAGGAAAGAGGAGTCAGAAATGTGAAACAAAATATAACAAATGCTATTGTTTCATAATTGTTTAGAAATACACATGTTTGTATTTGTGTGTATGTATGTGTTTGCATGTGTGTGTTTGTGTGTGTATTTCTCTCTATGTGTGACATCTTTCACTTGTTAGATTTCCTTATCTTTTTTCTCTCCATTCTTTTTCTTTGTCATCTTTGCCAGAAAATAGCTATACTGATCGAGTAGGCATGCCATTTGTCAAAATGACAGGTCTTTGTGAAACACTACCACTTTCTTTCTAAAACAGACCCAAAAATGTTGAAGTGTTTTAATGGTAAAGAAGCTATAGAAAACTTTTATTGAAACAAAACACACCCTCCTTTAACACCAACCTCTACTTTCCACCATTCCTCCCCTTATCTCCATAATTTTCTAAAGTTGGTCCCTCAATATTAAATATTGAAACTGGATGAAATGACTGAGAAGGTAAGGTAGCATTTTCCTTCAGGATTGTTGAAAATACAAAAGCTCCATAAACACTTCTGGGAAGTGGTGTTTTTTTTTTACTCCTAAAATATTAGAACTGTTTTTTTTTTTCTTTAAAAAGTTTGCCTTCCATGTAGAACAAACCAAAACTAAATATTGTTTCTACTCACAAGCAGATATACAAGTTTATATCTAATCATAGCACTGTCAGTGTGGTTCAGAAAAAGACCATTTTACAAAAACTTTCCTCCCTCAATTTAATGAATCAAGTTCATATTAGAGAAGTGGATGAAATCATTGTTCTTTTTACTCCTATCTCCTGATAAGAATAATGTTGTAAATATTGGTGTTATCAACACTTACAAGGTGGCGTTTTCTTCTCCTTAAAATGTGCCTTAAAAAGGAGCATTTTATTTCAGCTTTTGCAATATCCCTGATGACTTCTACAACTTTCATTTAATTCACTGAATTTATGCTAGGAATGAGAATCAATTCCACTTAATACTGTGGGTTTTTTTTTAAATCAATGAATGAGAGCATCTCACAGAGATTTGAATATAATATGCTGTAAAACACCAAAAGGGGAAAAAAAGGAAGGGAGAAAGCTATGAACTATCATGAAATAGAATGGCTTGATAATTCACCTTCTCATTGATCTCTGTTTTCTACTTTTAACCTTCTAATCTGTATGAAAGGTAAATCTCTCTTGTTAGGGCAGCAATAAGCAGAGATACAGAACAGCTAATGAATGTTTTTCCTTGAATTTTATGTATCAAAAGAAGATTGTGAAAAGGACAGCTGAGTGGGAGACAGGAAAAGTTTAAATGATGTTGGAGTCTTCTGAATTAGGAGTCCATTTGATAATCATCCTTAAAAATATTTAAGCATTCAGGCACCTGTGATTTAAGAAGTTCCAATTTTCCCATTTGAAGACAGTGCCTTAAAACTATTGTGTAAGCAATGATTTGGGATTGTTTTTTCAAGACTATTATGTACAGTAAGTAAACTATCGCACATCACATAAGAAAGAGCAAATCAGATGAAGAATGAGCAGCAGAATAGAGCTGAATATCTTTTCCGCTGCTTTCTCTCTAAACAAACCTGCCTAAACATTAATTCTAGACGAGGGGAAAGCAAACAGACGGGGAGTAGCACTCTCACAGGCCTTCTGCTTAAGCAAGTTTGCAGAAGTAATCTCTTCAAAGTGGTGGGAAGTCAACTGGTTTGACTCAATGACTTGAACTAGGAAGATTAGTCACAGTTTAAAGCTTTATATAGTCTTAATCACGTAACCATTGGACTCTTACAGCACAGCACAGTCATGATTTACCAATCCTGGTAAATCCAATGGCTGGACTCATACAATAACTGAAGCCCAAACTAAACAAGCTACATCACACTTTAATTTGTAATACAATATACAGCATTGTTAACTCTTTCAAAAGTGTATATGCTTCTCATATGTTGAGCAAAACAAGCTAGGCAGGGTCTTTAGATTCATTTTCTCTTTGTACACATTTTTATTAAGATTGTCATTTGCTCTATCCTTGTTTGAAAGGAATGTCAGCCTGATACTTGTTTAAATAGTTAATCTCTATTTGCCTGATTCATTTTTGGTATATGCAATGTGTGACTTCCAAGTACACACAACTGTGAATCTTGATCTTGAAATAAGATGTTTTCCAGCCCTTTTCTGGTTTTTATATTGAATTAATTCTCCCCTGGAAACTTGTAATAAAAATTTCTGAGCCTTTTAATGTCTAAAATAAAATAAAAGAATTGGAAGCTCAAGGAGATAGCTAGCAACACCGTGTTTACGGTGCATGCCCACAGAAATGTCTTGTTGGAATGGGGAACATAAATACCATAATTCAGTGAATTCAGGCTACTGATTATTAAAGTGTTTCAAGAAAAGCCAATAACCGATAAAGTCTAGGGACAATAAATTAAATTGTACGCTCAGATGAGAATGTGAAACATTAATGGCAGGTAATAGTCATAAAACCAAGCTGATAAAGCAGCAAGTGAAAGAGTGGTGACATTTTCTTCCCTCTGATACAAATAACTAGAAGACTCCAATGTTCCCATTTTCCCTGAGAAAAAAGCTCCTTGACATTTCAAACCTAAATGGAAGAAGTCCATCTTGTGTTATTGCTGCTTTTATCTTGTTATTCACCCTAATGTTATTGAGAAGCCTTTGGCAGAAACTGTTTGGATAATATTTACCATTACTTCTTTAGGGCTTATTCACACAATAAATGGCCAGAGAAATAGAATCACTTTGTCTCAATGCAAAAAGAACAAAATCCTCCTTGATTACTTTTATTAAATACGTACTATATAATGGGGGACAGAAGTCAGGGGTAATTTTTCAAGCTGGAGTTTTGTTTTATTTTTATTTTTTTTGGTATGGTACTTCAAAAAATACAATGTGACATTGAAAATAGTTTTCAATAAGAATAAACAATTCAAAGAATATGTTAATTGATATTAACATATTAGTCTGTTGAGCCTGGATAGCTCAACAGACTAAAAGCCTGTTATTAACATTCAGCTGTCTGCAATTATTGCATGTTCGAATCTCCCCAGGCTCAAGGTTGACTCAGCCTTCCATCCTTTCTAAGGTAGGTAAATTGAGGACCCAGTTGTGGGGGCAATAAGCTGACTTTGTATAGAATATACAAAAGTATGAAGGCTATTGCTTAATGCATTGTAAGACGCCCTGAGTCTCCGGAGAAGGGCGGCATATAAATCTAATAAAAATAAAAATAAAATAAAATAAATAAATGAAAATTATCATTTCCTATTATAGGCAATTATTTCATGCAGTATTTTTGCAGTATCCAAGATGATATAAAGTTATATTTATGTTCTTTTGTAACAGATGTTCTCAGTGAAACTCTCCCCCGCCATCCAACCCCATTTGCCTTTTTTCTTATACTGTATCCACACATTTTTATGAAACTGAATGTTAAATGCAAGAAACTTTATTTTTTTTTATTTTTAGCAATAAAACATACAGTATCTGTACAAATGTTTTCAGTTTTGAGGAATGTGGATATTACAATTGTCAGTAGTAAAGCATAGTTCAAAGTAAGAAGAAGCTAATCTTTTCCTCGAGGCCATCCATATGGAAGAATGTTTTCATCTTCCAGTGACATTGTAGAACTGTACATTACAATGTACAATGAGGACCCGGTTTGTGGGGGCAATAAGCTGACTTTGTATAAAATATACAAAAGTATGAAGGCTATTACTTAACGCATTGTAAGCCACCCTGAGTCTCCGGAGAAGGGCGGAATATAAAAATAAATAAAAATAATAATAAAAAATAAATTGCAACAGTGGAAACAAATATGTGCACGTGCACACATGCAAAGTTACACACACACACACACACACACACACACAGAGAGAGAGAGAGACAGAGACAGAGAGAGACAGAGACAGAGACAGAGACAGAAAGACAGAGGGAGGGAGAGATTTATAACTGATATAAAATTGGTCCTTCATTCCAGTTTCAGTTCTGGTCATGGTAGAAATGGCTGAGGCAAAATCCAAGTATTTATTCTCCAGTTGTAGATGATGGACTGTACTATGCATTTTACTGTTCTGGGATATTAGTGGTAAATATTTATTAGGGATGGAGCAAATCTATACACTTGCAGTGGTGTAATGACACCATAATAGCCATGTTTTGAGGACATGAATGGATAGCACATTATCAAAATCTCTTCTGAATGTTTCCTTGTTCATTTTTTCCATTACAGACCAAAGTTATCAGGGCTGAATTATCAGATTTGGAAACAAGTTTTAGCTTATAAAATGTATATTATTTTGAGTACAATATATGATTTATTTAATATATAATTCATACATTAATTATAATATGAGAGCAAAAAGTTAGTCTTCCTCAGGTTTCCACACCAAACACGTTGGAACCATATAGAATACATTATTTTTTTTTTAATTCAGCATAATTAATTCATCAGAATTATTAATTCAGCTGCCTCAGGCTAAATTAATTATGTGCAACATATTCTAGAATAGGGGATATTACTTCAGTTCCTTGTCACTCCCTAATGACCCTAGAGTTTACCATAGCACCATATCCCTCCATAGTGATGATGAACCTTTAATTGGTTCATCCAGGACTCAATTGGGTTTCAAAGGAACCTTGGGGTAGTCCTTGAGGCCTTGGTTGCTCCTTGGAATGAGGCCACAATCATTTTAGATTGGATCATACATATACAGTCTCTCACTGTGCACAGATCCTGGTTGTATTCCTTGTTTATAGAAGATCTCCTGAAGATTACCTGATAGATAGCCTCCCACTGGCCGGTATGCTCTCATAGAGAAGGGCTCCTCCAGGTGCCATCGGCCAAACAATGTCGACTGGCGGCCCCAAGGGGGAGAGCCTTCTCTGTGGGGGCACCTACTATCTGGAACGAGCTCCCCCTGGAGATACGGAGGATCCCGGATCTGCGCACCTTCCGCCGCGCTCTAAAGACCTTTTTATTTCACCAGGTGTGGCCTAACTTTCTCCCTCTTTTTAAACAATTTTAATATTTTAATATTTTTAATATCTTTTAATTTTCAAAGTTTAAATCTGTTTTAAATTGATTGGGGTTTTAATCTGTCTGGGCCAAATTATTTAATTCGATTTTATTTCTGTTTTTTAAATTTTGTATGTATGTATTTTATTGTTGGCTGTTCACCGCCCTGAGTCCTTCGGGAGAAGGGCGGTATACAAATTAAATAAAAGTAAAAGTAAAAGTAAAGTAAAGAAGAAATGCCTAGATTATCACTAGGAAAAAAATAGACCAACCATCAACTGTGCACAAGTAAAAGTTTTCATTAGGATTTACCTTGTAGTGATAAGAGTAGGGAAACCTGCCTGTTTCTGAGCTCTTATTGTGTCTTTTGGGTGTTGACCAATGGCCCTAATCAAGGAGACCCAATTCTTCCTGTAGTTGCCCTTGAAGTATATTTGGAAGTTTGGAAGCTCAATTGGTCCAAAGGCATGTGTGCATCTCATTATTCACATATAACATTTCTATACTGTGAGTTTAGCATACATTTCTGGGTGCAAATCAAAATTCTTGTTATCACCTTTTGAAGCCTTGTGTGACGTAGGATTAGGTTGTGGAACCACCTTCTTCCAAGGATATGTACTCCTACTTCACAATCCAATAGGAAGGCTCTTTCCTCAGGTGCTTGATTCAGGATTAGTAGATTTCACAGTTGGTGAGATATAGTATTTAATCCCAATGAGTGTTTACTTGTTTTAGTTTGTTTTTGCACTATGTATTATTATTATTTTGTATTTTTGCTTAACAGTTATGAATACCACCAGAGACATTGTCTAAGTTGGGCAACCCATATAAATGTTTTTTTTTTAAAAAAAAAACTACATACATGTAGGTTTTTAAAATTAAAGGCAAAAGTGTAGAACCCAGGATGATAATAATGGCAACCTTCCCACCAGCAGTATCCACAAGAAGAGATCAAGAATAGGTAAAATACAAAAGCATTATTTATGTGATGCAAATTTCACACATTTTGTACATGCATCTTGACATAACATGCATAAATGAAAGGGATGGAATTGTGATGCTGCTTTTGTCCTTTTGACAAAAGTGCTAGATCCTTGGTCATTTTGGATTACTAGTAATCATGAAGCAAGATAGCATTTAGAGTCTAACATTCAACTTTTTAAAAAAAGCTTTGTGAAAAGAGCTTAAACACAGGAAGTTCTCAGCTTCTGTCTAAGCACAGCTGGCTGTGACTGCCAGCACTAGTAATCTCTAATTTGTCACATGAGGAGGCAGCCTTTCTAGTTAAGCATTCATTTCTAAGTCAGAGTTACACAGCCTAGGGTTAGGAGTGGTGGATTCTTCTTCTTTCTTATCACTTCTTAGAAGTGGAATTTCCTGTGTTGATTACGTTGTCATGGTGGTCCACCTTATCTGAGGATGAATTTGTGATCAGGGAAATGTAATTTTATTTCTACACAGCAACACTCACAAAACTTCCTGGATTGCAGTGCAGTAAAACAGATTTATGAAGGAGAAACCTAAGGAAAGGAAATTATACACATCCATTGTTTGGGATAGTGAAAGTTTTGTCACTAGAAAAGAGGAGCTGGATTAAATAGAGAACAATATGTTCTTTACATTTGAGATTTCTTCCTTGGATTTTTTAAGTCACATCTTTTGTTGACTAGGTACTAGGATATTAAATATCTTAGAACATGGGTATCAAACACGTATTTTGACTTTGCAGAGCTGGGATGGGTGTGACCTGTGCTCCAGCCCACAGGCTGCCAGTTTGACACCCCTGTTTTAGAAGATTTTTCTAGCTTTTTAGAAACTGAATGCAGTGTTCTAAATAATCAGTAACTCTTAGGAATATAAAATATATCTGCTTGCTATTTTACCAGTTCAGTTTATCTTAGTAAATTGTTTATTCCAGCTAGCTTTCAAGGACATAAGAAATGTCCTTTGAGACCATATCAGTAACCCATATTTTAATCTGAAAATTCTCTTCAAGGAAAATTAATGTTCATATCAAGTTATTAATTTCTATACAATGATGTTATAAGGTCCTATTTCAAATTTTTAAAATAGCTTCCTTCAGAGTGTCTTCTATTAATATATTTTATTACAGTGAGGATTGAAGCTGATTTTCTGGATTACGGTAGTATTTGAGCTCCTTGCTTTATTACAGTCCATTGTGATATCACAACTCTTGGAGCAGGAGCCTAGAATCCAGGGTTATCCTCAGTTTGTGCAGTTTGGGTCTGTTGGAAGCAACTCTGCCTACCCAGAAACCAAGGTGGAAAATCCCTGGCACCGGAAGGTCCAAACACCTAAAACTACTCAGTCTTGAATTTGACTTGAGCCAAAGCCTGTTGCATCTCATCCTGGCCTCCAGTGGGACAGAATATTCATGGCACAATCAGACAGTTTGGGATGGAGATATAAAGCTGGGTATTTTCAACATTCTGATGAATACAGCAAACTCAATCCAAACCACCAGATAACCTAATTCAGGGGAGTCATGTAAAGAGAGGAGAGAACTAAACCTTGTGGCATCTCACAGGCACTCTGGACTTCTCTGCCTCATCATTGATGATTGGAACCAGAGTAAGGAGGAGAATCAAAACAACACTGTATCATCTACCTTCAATCCCCAGAGCTGGTCCAGAAAGATACCATGATCAATGGTATTGAAAGTCACTAAAAGATCTAGAAGAGGAACAATGGGTGCAATATCCCATCCTGTTCCTTCCGGAGGATATCCAAGAGTGTGATCAATGCCAACTGTCCCATATCCTGGCTGAATTCCAGTTGGAAGGGGTCCAGATAGTTTGCTTCATCCATTGTGTTTTGAAGCTGCAATGAGACTATGTTCTCCACAACTTTCCCTATCAAGCATATATCTGTTTCATTATTACATTTCCATTCATAATTGAAATTAATTTCAGTTGTCTGGAAATATGATAAAAAGTGTTATAGATATATGTACTCTCTGTCATAACACTCTAAGATTAAATATTGTTGAAATCATGAACAATTTA
Source organism: Arizona elegans (assembly GCA_022577455.1). Taxonomy (NCBI): domain Eukaryota; kingdom Metazoa; phylum Chordata; class Lepidosauria; order Squamata; family Colubridae; genus Arizona; species Arizona elegans. Next base: position 178,704,366 of record JAKOOJ010000002.1, on the reverse strand, counting down.
ATGGTAAAATTAATACCATATTAAGTAGCTTTATTATTTGTTGATGTATTGTACTTTCTTAACACATGACTTTAAAATTTGATATCAGATTATTTTGGTTGAAGATTTGTGTCTACTGTATTACAGTAGACCGAACAAAGACTGACTGCACCCTTGAAGTGACTGGCAGAAACTTACAGAAGTTGGACATGTGAGGTTAGCAGATGATGAATTAGGAAAAATAATATTTATCAGTGATGAGAAAAGCAGAGGAGTAGACATTAAATAAACTGGATGGATGGGATCAAAGAGGATACTGAAATTTATTTGGAAAACTAACTGGACAGGTTGAGATAATGAACATTTGTCCATGTCATCACAGAGCTGAATCTGGCTTAATGGCAACAAATTAACTATGTGTTGCTGTGAAATAGTAGATGGCATTCTTCCTGTCACAGGGAGTCCTTGTTTAGCAGCCACAAGAAACGAAGTCATTAAGTGAAGGGGTTATTAAATGAAACTCAATTAGCTGCAATTGTGCTTACAATTTTACTTTATCCTTACTGTGTTTCAGTTAAACTGGGCTTCTTTCTCTTTGGGAATAATTTGTTATGGAGTAAACAAGCAAGTGAAAATAAGAGCAGAGATGCTGTAAAAGTCATGAATTTGAGGAATGGTTTCTAAGTTGGTTTTTTTAAGCACTGCCATAATTCAAATTATGAAATTATATTTCAGTTCAAATTTGAACTGCCTGAAGCAGTCACTACCTAAACAAGGCAGTCACTAAGTGAGATTACCTGTATTCTTTTCAATGTGCTTTTGTATAATTCCCAGCTGTTTCTACCTGGAAAACTTCCACTAGACAAATTTGCTAGAACTCAGTACAAGAAAAGAAAAAGGCTTTCAAACTTCTTCGTCAATTTATGAGCAGCAAAAAATGAATAAAGGTTTCCTCCAATGGAGGGAATGGTACTCCAACAATTTCTGAAATCCCCCAGTCCCCCACCCCCTTTTAATTTCTTGCCCTGAGACTTAAACTATAGGAAAAGAGACTCTACAAACTGCTGTAGAGGTTGAATGTACAATGAATCATATCGCTTGGCCATTTTGCATGTGGAAGACCACAGACCTGAGAGTTTGTGAGTTTATTTTTTATCAGCCTTATGAGAATTGATATGGGAGAAATGCAGAATAATTTCCTAAATGACAGAATGAATAAAATATATTAATGGAAATTGGAAAACAAACTTGTTGGGGAAAAAATCTTTCTTCTGAAGAAGAAATTTGATGAGAAGGATTAGTATACTCCTTCACCCTAATATGGATTAGACTACTTTGACTTATTTCTTTTTGAAATGCAAAGTGGAGTTTTACAAGATGTATGGTATCTATTAAGCAGTTTTATCTTCCCTTGCACACTGTTCAGTGCATCCCTGTAAATTTCACTATTTTTCTTTTTTAAATTTAATACAAACCTCCTAAAATCTATTTCTTTTCCATCAAATAAAAATGAAGGTAGGAAAAAAAATACAGACACGATCAGCATTGGCTAAAATACATGAGCTAGGCTGAATGCTGAATATTACTTTTCTAAATTGCTTCCCAATTTTGAAATTACTGATAGTAGACTTGGAACTGCAGTGCACTTTCTTGTGCTAATATATATTACTTTGCCTTTTGTTGTACCCTATTCATTTCTGATGATAGCACTGTAGCTGTTTCCAATGAAAGGAATAAGCAAAACACACACTTTTGCAAGTTTTCTATTATGTTGTCTAGAATCCCTTTCTTGGGTAGCTACTTGGGTAGCTGGATAGACAGAGACAGAGAGATAGAGAGACAGCAAGACAGAGAGACAGCGAGACAGAAACAGAGACAGAGAAATAGAGAGACAGAGATATAGAGAGATAGATTTAATGATTACACCAAATGTACCTGAATGCTCATAATAATTCAAATACCAATTTGGCAAATTTACAATGGATTTCTAAAGTAAAGGATTTTATTAGGAATTATTTTATTTTGGTGGCCTAACCTATTTAATTTAATGTCTAATTAAACTGTTTAATATTTAATTAAAATTTTAGAAAATAATATAATAATACTGTACATTATATTTAAAATTCATTTACTTGGAAGAGACAGTACTCTGAATGTACCAAATGCAAGATGAAGGATTTTTATTTATTTATTTTATTTAAATGATCATCTATGGCACCAGAGTGACTCTGGATGGCTAACAACACTTGGAAAAACAAACATAAAATACATGACTGACAGTCAAGGTAAAAGCCAGTCAACAACTGGCTTCTTACGGGCTGTAACTAACAATAGCATTTAGCAATAGCATTTAGACTTATATACTGCTTCACAGTGCTTTACAGCTCTCTCGAAGTGGTTTGCAGAGTCAGCATATTGCCCCCAACAATCTGGGTCCTCATTTTACTGACCTCAGAAGGATGGAAGACTAAGTCAACCTTCAGCCTGGTGAGATTCAAACTGCCAAATTGCAGGCAGCTGGCAGTCAGCAGAGGTAGCCTGCAGTACTGCATTCTAACTACTGTACCACCACGGCTCTTAATCCAATCACATTCCTGAGCACACAGCCTTTTCTTCAGGGTTAGGCAAGGGCTAGCAGAGTTAAAACTGATCTAGTCTCTGGAGGGAGATTCCAAAGGACAGGCATTGCAACACAAAGAGTTTATTTCCCAAGTCCTGCAAGATGGCATTCCTTTAATGATATTATCCATGCCATATCTCTCCTGTTGGATCTAACAGGACAGGTAGAAGTCATTCGGGAGAGATGATCAAATAACCCAGCCCCCTACCATGAAGGTCTTTATAGGTGGTCACAAGTACCTTGAATTGCACCTGAAAGTATATTGGTAGTCAATACAGAAGTGTATGTTTAGTGAGAAGTACTCATTACTGCTTGCACTGCTGCATTTTGAACTAACTATAGCTTCCAGATGCTTTTCATGGACAGCCCTTAGTATAGCATATTGCAATAGTTCACCTGCATATGACTAAGGTATAAGTGTCTGTGAGCAAAGCCTCTCAGTCCAGCTGCATACATGAAAAATAGGTGGCAGCTATTTTCATTGTAGAAAAGCCCTCCTGCCCATAGCTGCCACCTGTTCCTTGAACAGGAGCCATGACCTCCAAATCATTCATTTTGTTTGGGGTAGTGCAATACCACCCAAATCAAGACATGAAGGACCTGGAACCTGGTCCTAAAACCCAAAGTCAATCAGTCTTATTAGGGCTGACTTGCAACCTGTTCTTCTCCATCTTCCCCACAGCATCCAAACACTGAGATGGAGCCTCCACAACATCATTTGGTTGACCCAGGGTAGAGATGTAAAACTGAGTATCATCAGCACACAGCATGTGTTGTCAGATGACCTCACCCAATGGCTTCATGTAGGTGACATTAATGGGGACAACGTTGAGCCCTGAGGCATGCAACAAATCAGGGACTGTGGGATAGACCACCCACTCCCCTAAATCAACACTGACTGGAACCAGCCCTGAAGAGAAGAATGGGAACTAGTTCAATATAATGTCACCCACTTCTAAAACCCAAATTATTTCATGATCAATGCTATTGAAAGACATTAAGAAATCAAGGGGAACCAGGATAGATGTAGCACCCATTATTTTCCCACCAGAGAACATCCACAATTACAAGTGATCATGCCATTTCTGTCCTGTACGCAGCTCCGAAAACAGAAAGAAAATGGCCCCTATAAACCTTCCTTCTAAAAAGAGAAGGTTGAAAATAGGACACAAATAACCCAGGACAATCAAATCTACCGATGGTTTCTTGGAAAGGAAGCAAATCATTGCCTGCTTAAGTGTAGGTGGGAACAATAATCTGTCAAAGAAAAATTCATCATTGTCAGAATCCAATTGCATATCATCTCCCAGGAAGCCATAATCAACTAAGAAAAAAATGGTTCTAATCTAGGAGGTAAATGAAGGATTCTGTAGCCTTCATCAGGACTAACAGGTTAGGTAAGTTATATAAGGTTTTTGTAGCCATTGTCACCATCCAGCTAAACCAGGGGTCAGCAACCTGGAATTCTGAAACTGCATGTGGCTCTTTCACCCCTCTGCTGTGGCTCCCTGTCACTGAAAATGTGTCACCACTGCCAATGTGCAACACCCGCCAGCATGTGATTCATTGAGCTTTTCAACCCCTGTTAGGCCAACCATGGATAAATCCAATAAAAGTTACATTTCAGAAGAAAACAGAATGTTTAATTCAATTACATATGCTAGTTTTGTGGCTGCTCAAGAAATAGTCAGGCACAGGAAGGGTTTTGTGGCTCCCGGTGTTTTCTTTTCTATGGGAAACGGTCCAAATGTCTCTTTGAGTGTTTAAGGTTGCAGACCCTGAGCTAAGCTATGCTGTTTTTCCCCGATTTCTCTGCATTTCACCAACTTTTTTATAAACTTTCTGTGGCCTTTCATCTAGGCTATGGAAGAAAAAGTGAAGTTGGAGATTTCAACAGGAATGAAAACAAAGCAAAACATGGCTTAGAATTTAGTAGAGCATAAGTTTATATCTGGATGTATTCATGAAATGAGGGTGGAGTATTTATTTTCTGTACATATTTTATTAAGGTTCTTGAAATCAAACTTGTTCAGAAATATGAAAGAAATGTGATTTTGGTAGATGTGAGGCAGAACACTGCAAATTCTTATTTTATCAAGCATGTCATAACAATGTAGTATAGTTACAAATGCTGGTGTGATAATTTATTTGATAGAGCCACTGAAGAATTTGTGCTTGAGAATTGGGTTTATACAGCACATTGAAATAATTGATCTCTTTCAATTGCTCTCATTTCTCTAGATCAGTGTACTAAATGCACAGTGCATGTATAGCCACAAGTTATGAAAAGCAAATTAATATTTAAGAGAAATTGAGAGAAAAAAACAGGTTTTTTCTATTTTAAATTTTAAAATAGCAAGAATATAAACAGCAGAAATAATTATTTTATGATTTTATTTTTTGTTTTATTCTGGTAGAATAAAAATAAACATATTTCAGTTATTTTACAAGTGTAGGACTTTTATCATTATTATCAATTTCATGCTTTAGTTTCTGTGAGTGTTTCTTTTAACTCTGTGTGGCTAACCACATTCAGTCAGAATACTTAGTTTACCCATGTTCTTTGGGTGTTTTAATTTGTTAATATATGCTTTTACCTCACACATATACATATGAACCTCTTGCTTTTCTACTTACTGTGGCTTTAGTAAACCAGGCATAAATAATTCAGTAAAATGGTCTCATCAGACCTTTTTAAAATGCTAATTCCACCGAGTGATGCAGTTACTCTAATTGGAAGGATCACATTTAAAACAAGAGGTCAGTGTCATCTCTATCATAGGAGACATAGTCACCTTACTAAGTGCCTTTATAGAGTCACCTTATATGTATATATTTTCCTCAAAATTATCTAAAGGACACAAATAATCCTGGCTCTCCAAATACTAAAAAATCCCCCCAAAAAACTTTTTAAAACTTTTAAAAAAATCTTAAAATTGATGTTCTTCCTTCTATCACAGCGGTTTCTCTTAAAAATAATTTCCCTTTACTTCAAGGGAAGCAGTAGTTTTCATCAATATGCTGAATAAATAATGGCAGCTCTACGGTGATGCAGTTTTGATAAGATAAATGTGATTTAGAGCCCTAGGTAGGCAGGTTCGTCAAACCTGTCAGTTGCTCCTGAAGGCAGCTACAACTTTTCTTGATCTTGTAATCACAGAAAGGCTTGTTTGATTTAAGGATGTCCTGACAAGTGTGATAAGCATCTCCACAAACACTGAAAATAACCTCCCTTTGTATCCAGATTGCCCCACAGATTGCTTCCGTTTGAATCCTCACTGTGATCCATAAGAGAATTAATCTGTGAGTTAAGGACAAGTTCTTAGTCATTAGATCTCAGAGTTAACAGAATAAGACCTATAAGGTATGTACATTTTTTCTAATGGACATAGACATGGATTATTGTGTACATATTGCTGCTTCCTGTACAGCATTTTTCTGCTAATTTCATTTTATTGAGAACTTTTGTTTCAGGGACCAGATTTAGACTAGGATCTGGGAATATGAGGGGAATGTAATAAGTCTTTAATATTTATTACATGCTGTGGCCCCAGTTCATATTAAGCTCTACGCAATTACAGTTTACATTGCCAGAAGGAGAATCATTTATTAATATTCATGGATCTGGTTTGGGACAATGCAAGTTTGAGGCATGTTGATGATGATTCAGTTGTGCAGGAACTCAGACTGAATGTAAATGTTTTGTGTCTACTCTTGGAACATTATGTCTACCCCTAGTTTTCCTATGCCCATTCACTTTTAGCAGCATTCTCATTTATCTACTAAAAATAATTCCATCTTCCAGGAATGGAGAAATTTGCCAGAAAAGGTGCTAAGCATGATAGTTATATATGTACATGGACAATATGTTTCCTTGGCATTAGGTGACTTAATAATTGTGACTTAATAATTACTCAAGAAGGGAAGTTATTGCCAATTACATGAATTTGCATTCTACCACGGGGATAAAGCGAACGATGAAAGACGTTATCAACAAAGCAAAGAACCTCCAGAAACTTGGTATCGTTATCTTTATCCCCATCAAAAGGACAACATCAATAAGAAAGCTTTTGATAAATTTAAGAAAGAGCATGGAGTCATACCTCAAGCAGACAGCGCTGCCCCATCAGAACGTTTTGAAGTATCATTCACAGACGCAACTCCATGGACAACAGAAAAGCAAAAACTCTTAGAACAGGCTTTCAAAACATATCCAGTGAATATTCCCGAGAGATGGGAGAAAATAGCAGCCTCTGTTCCAGGACGGTCTAAAAAAGACTGTATGAAGCAATATAAGGAGCTTGTGGAAATGGTCAAAGCCAAAAAAGCCGCCCAGGAGCAAGTCGTGAACGCTGCTAAAACTAAGAAGTGAGATTTCTCCCGTGACAATCCTAGTGTGTGTTTTTGTTTTGTAATAAAAAGAAAATACAAATACAAAAAAAAAATGTGACATGATTAAAGGTTTAATACCAATATGATTGTAAAAAGAGTAAAGTTAAAAGAGTAGAATGAAAATGTAAATGTACACATGAAGTATATCTTTATAAAGTATATCTATCACAGAAATTGGTCCTCAGTTTATATGCATTCATAATTATTTATAAACAGGGATTACTTATTAGTGAAATTATGGATTTGTAGGGTTCTTTTGACTATTTTGGCAGAGCCTGTTGAAAACAGCAGCTTTTCCCAACTTGGTTTTTTCAGATTTGTTAAAACTGCAACTCCCAGAATATACAGTATAATCAGCATGAGCACCACTAGAGGTTTCAGAAATTAAAGTCGCAATACATCTGAAGATTGCCAGATGGAAAAATACTGGCAGAGAATTTGTGTGCTTGCAAGTTCAGTTCAGAATTTACCCTGAAAGTTAATGAAGCCTCTGCAATTTTATTCTTTGTACTGGGTAGGTCACCTGAACACGACACAAAATTATTTCAAACATGATTATTTGAGAGATATGATTTATCAAAGGAATTGCTTCTTCTACATAAACAATTTCTTGAAAATAAAACAATTTGTTCCAGTGTTAAATTCTGGATGAGTAGTTTAATAAATAAATTATTTCTATTTCTCCTTTTCTTTCCTCTAGGTAATGCTTGAAAATAACCTATTACATTGCACAATACCTTTTCAAACAGAGTGAGCAAACAAACAAACAAACAAAAACCAAAAAAAAAAAAACCCACCCACCTCAGAGTTTTTTTATACATCTCTTTTTGTTGTTACTTCTTTCAGAACCACCCACTCCTATTGCTCCTCCAGAACTTCTAGCAGTTGGAGCCACGTACCTATGGATCAAACCAAATGCCAACTCCATCATCGGTGATGGGCCCATCATCCTGAAAGAGGTAGAATACCGTACAACCAATGGGAATTGGGCCGAAACCCACATTGTGGATTCTCCCAATTACAAGTTATGGCATCTAGACCCTGATGTGGAATATGAGATCAGAGTCCTTCTTACCCGTCCTGGAGAAGGGGGAACTGGACCCCCTGGGCCTCCTCTCACAACAAGGACAAAATGTGCTGGTAAGCCACCATCCTTTACGAATTCTGTGCAATACCTAGAAGTTATTTTGTAACAAGGGATGAAAAGAGATTGATGTCGTGTTTATGCCTTTCTACTTTTTTTCTTTAATTGTCCAGTTAACGTCCAGCATAATTTTCCAGTTATTTGGAGAATAAGAATTTCATTTTGTCTATTATGCCATTGGCTGTATTGTACTCTTTAAGTTCTCTAAATTCTTAGTAGAAAAGCAAAGCAATAATCTAGATGATTTTTTTTTTAATTCAGTTCTGTTTATTTTATCTTCCTAAAGCATGTTTTGAAAAGTGTGAATTTGTTACTCAAAACAGCCTGGACTTTCTGCTTTGTACATAATAAATTAAGTGTTAAGCATTAAGCAATTGCATTTCTAAAAGATTTAATTTTCTCAGTGCAAAATTAATATTAATAAATCCACTTTAATAATATCAGAGTGGAAACATGCATCTTTTACTCTGTTTAAGTATGCTGACTGTTTAACTAAGTAGTGTTTCACAATTTCTGATTAAAATCCCTGCTCTCAGTGAGCAGTTTTAGACAACAAAGTGTGCCTTAAACTCTTTATGATATATTAAAAATATCAGAGCTTCTATCAGCCATCTAAAGTAGCACATGTGGTTAAAAAATAAAAATAAAAATCTTTCCATAAGGAAAGATATAACGGTTATATAGGGTCCTGGTAATCACCCTTCACCCAAAGTGAGTGAAGCTGATTTTTTTTAAAAAAATATTTCTAGTTGCTAAAAAATTTGAGAAGTTGAGCATGCCTGAAGGGTGAGAACCATTACTTGCACTTGCACACTAATTTTAAAATTATATCAATAGAGAAAGCATCTGTCATTGGCAGAATCTACTATTTTTTCTCCTCCTGACAAAAATGTCAATTCATTCAAGGTTTAAGTTTTTTTAATTACTGTTACATAAAGCCCTAAATATCCTTGGACTAGAATACCACATAAATCACCTTCCTGCTACAAGGCTGTAGGTAGCCACATTTTGGACCTCACATTATTTTTGGGTAGTGATATGGATATGAAAGGAATTCCCACCTGCTCACTGTCCAGGCCAAATGAGATTGACAATTAGCATGAAATCCTGTAGGATGAACAGGCTGATTAAGATAGCCCACTCAGGTTCTTTATGGGTGAATATTTTTTTTTTCTGGTGGGTGCTTAAAAGGGATTGTTTGGGCTCTTTTTGACTTTGGAGCTCAGGAAGTGGATAGTGTGGCTGTAACTGGAAACTTCTTGGCTTGATCCACATCTGGCTTCCTAAACAGTTTTATAGGGCTATAACAAACTGGGACACGGTGGCTCAGTGGCTAAGACGCTGAGCTTGTAAATCGAAAGATTGGCAGTTCACCGGTTTGAATCCCTAGTGCTGCATAACGGGGTGAGCTCCTATTACTTGCCCAGCTTCTGCCAACCTAGCGGTTCAAAAGCTGGTAAAAAATGCAAGTAGAAAAAATAGGGACCACCTTTGGTGGAAAGATAACAGCATTCCGGTGTCTTTGGTGTTTAGTCATGCTGGCCACATGACCAGGGAGACATCTTTGGACAGCGCTGGCTCTTTGGCTTTGAAACGGAGTTGAGCACCGCCCCCTAGAGTCAGGAATGATTAGCACATATGTGTGAGGGGAACCTTTACCTTTACTGTCCCCATTTATATATAATCATTTTATGTGTTTATGGCTATGTTTTGCCTATTGATATCTATTTATTTGTGCCATTTTTTTCATGTGTCCATGTCTATATCTATACTGATACTTGTTTCCTTGTACTAATTGACAAACAATTAAATAAATAAATAAATATGCTGATAATAATTTGATTGTACATTGCCATCCCAGTCTATTCAAGAGAGACTGTTAATGTCTTATTCCAGTGTCTAGAAACTATGAGAGTGTTGACAGGACAAAATAGGCTGAAGTTGAACCCAAGTGAGAGAGTTTTTTTTTATAGATTCTCTGCTAGCCCGTATGCCCGATCCTGTTTCTTGATGGGGTGACATTGCATCTGAAAAAGCAAGTCCATGATTTGGGGGTTCTCTTAGAAATATAGCTATTGTTAAATAGGCAGACAGATACCATAGTTAACTTGTGTTTGCCCAGTTTCATTTGGTACTTCAGTTGTGACCCTCTCAAAATCCAATGCTCTCACCACACCTGTTTGTTCTATTGCAATGCATTCTGCATGGGACTGCTTTTGAGGATCATCTAAAAGTTTCCATTAGGATTTAGGGAATGTAATATAATGTCGAGAATGTCACGGCCCTAGTGCTAGCTGGTAGATACCAGCATAAGCACATAATATCTTTGATCAGGCTCTGTACCAATTCTTTATTTTTTCCTAAATGTAAGTCAAATTGTTGTGTTTACAGGGTGTGGCACTGGGTTACTTGGAGGATCACCTCCTCCAGTTTGTGCTCAACCCCATCCCAGGAGAATCTATTTGGTATGCCATGAATGTTGATTGTCTTCTTATGGTCATTCATGAAAAGGCCAGTTCTTTGGGGTTTCTTTAGAAAGCTCTCTCCCCAATAACTGAGAACACCATATTTCCAATTACATCTTTATTGTTTCAGTAGTAGAGACAGGTTTTTATTTCCTATCCATTTTTAATGTACCACTTTTATAATAACTTTTTATTTGATGTTGCTTTATCCTTTTTTGAATTTGATTGCAAGGTCCTTTGAGATATTTTATGGGAGGCAGTAGATAAATCTTTTAATATTTATAAATAAAAATCAGATGATGAAAGCTTCTCCTGGTATCATGGGACGCTTTTTCTTCTTTGAAACTTTATTACTGCATGGGAAAGGGCAGAGTAAGAATGCTTTGTAGATAAATAAATATAAGTTTGCTCCATTTAGAGACATGGCTATTTTAGGGAACCTACACCACCTCCACAATCCCTGCTCCAAAGGGGTTAAGAGAATGGAATTGGACTATCATTATATATTACAATTGGCTAGGTCTGGGGCAGGTAGGTGGGAAACTTGAAAGAATATGAAGGAACAATGCAGCCAGCAATAGCTGTTGTAACAAGGCAAAGGAGGAAAAGCTAATTGTTTAAGCATTTCCCCTTGCTACTACTTTTTCAAGCTCTGTCTCTTTTATAAGGGCTGAAAAATATCATTCAAAATGGCACCAGAAATGCCTGCCTTTCATGCATTCAATTGTGTCTTGTTGGTAGCCTTCAAATAATGTTCTGAGTTTCCTTTGTTTTCTTCCCATCTTGGTGAATAGACTTTTTTTTTCAAAAGAAACTGCACCAACCTTAGCAATCATAAGATAGCTTTTGAGAGAGGAAAGAGTTGCTTAGATGCTGCAGGTGGCATATACAGTGAGAAATAACATCTCACCCAGCTCATTATTGGTGATCATCATGCATGTTTCATTTCCTGTTTAACTTTTAAAGACCTATGCTTCTGATATATACCACAGTCTGCAATCAAAATTGGTTTTGTAAAGAATTGTTTTAAGTAACTCCAGTCACAATTTCTGAGAATTATAGATTGTTTGTTGTTTTTTGTTTGTTATAATACTTGAGGCTCAGTCTTGGTTTTCAGCTACAGAGTTTTTAATACAGATGCCAGTACTCCTGAGAGATTGTCATGTAACAGAAGAACTCTTTAATACGATGTTCTACATCTGCTGTGCTTCATGCAACTTCCAATATTAGTGTCTGCCCCTTTTCTTTGTAGATGTTAATGTAGCCTTGGAGCTATAAAAGAAAGATTTTCCAGCATTTAAATTGTGCCTAGTTCCAACTAAGAAGGAAATCCATGATTGAACATCTGTTTCACTGTGAAGGGAAGTATTTATGAGAACATTAACCACAGAAAAATTACACGGATTTCAAGTTGCATGCTGACGTTTCACTAAATAAAAAGTGAAGTTGCACATTTATACTTGCTGTGTTTTCTGATTACTATGACATCCATTTAGATTTTAGCTGTTTGGGCTAATCTGTTATCCCTATCACACTCTTTCTGGTCAAAAAGATATGAGAAAGATTTCAGGAAATCATTTGTATAGGATGGCATCTATTATTTGGCATCAGAGCAGCAGAGTTTGAATATCACATAAGAGTAATAAATTGTGCGTAATATCTTGGCACAAATAGATAGACTTTTGATTCTGCTTCAGGTACCAAAATATTTTGACTTGGTTCTGAACTTTTAACAATTTTCTGTCAGAAAATAGCATGTTTTATTCCTGTTCCTTTATGTGGTGGGAAAGATAATAAATTATAAACATTAAAATATGTTTTTACTTTCCCTAGAAATTCCAATTTTCTTCATATCAAAGTAATTGTATGATCAGGAATAGTTCAACGTGAGTTAGAGAGGTTGTGACATAACAACTTGTGATGGCTGGAATACTTGATCATAAAATGGATGTGTTCTTTCAGAACTTGACAAAAGCTTTTGATTTATTAATAAGAATAAGAATTCAGAGTGAATATTGATTATGAAAAGTATTGCTTTACAAAATGATAGTTTATATTAGCAGTGTGTATTTTATTTATTATTATATTGATGTGTTAGTTATAATGTTTTTGTAAAATAAAGTTTTCTGACTCCTTTGATATTCACAAACTATGTTCAAAGAAATCCTGCTATTTGATCTCGGTAAAAATTGTGTTCTTGTTAACAAAAAAAATGAGATAGAAAATAATGTTGCCATTGAAGAATCAAGAAGGAAGGAAGGAAGGAAGGAAGGAAGGAAGGAAGGAAGGAAGGAAGGAAGGAAGGAAGGAAGGAAGGAAGGAAGGAAGGAAGGGACGGAGGGAGGGAGGGAGGGAGGGAGGGAGGGAGGGAGGGAGGAAGGAAGGAAGGATTTTGCTTGTAGGTTATGGCAATTTCAGATTGAACTTGACCATATCTATACTATGATATTTAGGGTTTTTCACAGAGAGATATTTTTCATATACCATGAAATTATGATGATCCTTATGATGAATGATATTCTGTATATAAATGAAGGATGAAAGGCTTAGTTGACCTTGAGCTGGTCAAGATTCTTTTCTTTTTTTTAATATATGTTTTATTGGTACATTTTTTCTTTAAAAACATAAAAAAAATTCCATGTCTATCTGAACAGCATGTTGTCTGGGTATAATTAATTTTGAGTAAAGGTACAACAATAACCATGATCATGCTAGTAATCTTAATAAACATATCAATATTAATCATAAAATAATAAAACAATTTGTCCATCTTAAAATATTTTAAATACATTTTTTTGTTATCTCTTTATTTTTTTAAAAAATTCTAACCTCTGTTTTTTATTAGTTAACCATTGGTAAAATATATCCCATGTTAAAAAGTATTCTGTTTCTTCCTTTTCTTTTATCTTAAGTGTCAATCTATCCATCTCAGCACATTCTAATATTTTTTTTATTACACTTTCATCTGTCAGGATCTCTTCATTTTTCCATTGTTGTGTAAACACTATTCTTACTGCTGTTACTACATGCAAAATTAAATATGTATTCCCTTTATTATACTGTTCTGGTAGCATCCCAAGCAGAAATATTTCTGGTTTCTAATTTATGTGTTGTTTTATCATTTTTTATTACCAAGTATGAATTTTAATCCAATATTTTTTTGCCTTTGGGCATGTCCAGCACATATGATAATATGAACCTGGTATCTAATTATACTTCCATCAGTTAGCTGATAAGTTTTCAAACATCTTTCCTATCCTAGCTGGTGGTAAATGCCATCTATTAAAAAAATTGTATAGATTTTCCTTATAGGCCATTGACATTGTTAATTTACAGTTTCTGTCTCATAATTTTTGCCATTTGTCTAGTTCTATTGGGTAACCAAAGTTTTTAGCTGATCTTATCATTGTTTCTTTCACTTGCTCTTCTTCCATTTTAATACTCAGTAAGTAGCTATAATTTTTTTAAATTAATTTTTCATCTGTCCCTACTAATATCCCATCTAGTTCTGTTAGTTCTTTATAAAAACCGTACATTCTTGCATCTTTCGCATTGTTTGAATTTAAGTTCCCCTGGTCAGGATTGAACTGCTGAGCTGCCAGCAGTCGGTAGTTAGCAGAATTAGCCTGATATAAAAGACAATTATGTTTTCATAGATTTTCACAGGTACAGATATGCAAGTCTTGGCTTATTTGGGTCTTTTCCCATGTAAGATTAAGAGTATTTTGGCGACGTTTCGACAAGGTCCCACTTGTCATCTTCAGGCTGATGTCTTCATGCATGTGCGAGCAAAGCTTGATCGGAGCTGCCATCTCTCTATAAATACTGGTGGGGAGGTGGGGAGTGCTGGCTTTGTTGTTGTAAGCGGGTTGGTTGGCTATGTTGTTACATCTTGATTAGTTGATGGAGTTGATGTTTGTAGATTAGTTGGCTGTTTCATAACATCCTGTGTGGGCGAGGTCCTAGCTGTGTGCCCATTAGGCTTTTGTGTTTTAATGACCTGGGTAATGGGCCGTGTGCCAGCATCCTGAGCTCCAGTGTTGTGACATCCTGAGTCCTGAGCTGCAACATCCTGGATAGTTGGCTGTGTTGTAGCATCCTGAGTTTTAGTGTTGTAATATCCTGAGTTCTGTGATGTATTGTCTTGAGCAGATGGCTGCGATGCAACATCCCGGGCTTTGGTTTGGCTCTGAGTCTGAGGTCTTGTCATGTGCTCATGGCGTGTGTTAGTTTGCTTTGTGTGGAGATAGGAGAGGGGTGCAGCAGTTGCCGATGCCGCCGCAGTCTGGCTCCTGGACAGTGGCTGTATTCCGTCTGTGGGATGGGATTGGGTTTGAATCTGGTGAGGATGATTGGTGGTGGTGTCATGTGTTATCCTTGGTCTGATGTCAATGTTTGTGGCTGGGGCTTGTTTGTTGACTAGGGCTAGTTTCTGGATGTCTGGTAGGTGGGAGGTATCGTCATGTTTATTCATGTTATGGGGGTGTTTCTCTATTTCGATGGTGTCCATAATTATTCTCTTGTTGGTTCCTTCAAAATCAATTTCATGTCCTGCTGTTTTAAGGTGCTGGAAAAGGGAGGAAGTTTTTTCTTCTTTTCTGACTGTGTTCTTGTGTTCTGCAATGCATGCATTTATTATCCTATTGGTTTGTCCAATGTATGTGGTGGGCAGATTTTGCATGGTATTTCATAGACTCCTTGGTTTTCTAGCTGGATCTTGTCTAGGGTTTCTTAAGATGTTGGCTAATTTTTGGTCAGGGTAGAATGTTGTCTTGATGTTGTGTTTAAGGAAAATTTTGCTCATTTTATCTGTGGTGCCTTTGATGTAAAGGAGGAGGGCGATGCCATTGTCATGTTCTGTGTCTCGGTTCTTGGGGAGTGTCTCCCTTTGGATTAGGTTGGTAATTGTGTTTCTTTGGAATCCGTTAGAGATTAATACGTTTGTGGGAGTGTGTAATTCAGTTTTCAGGTGGTCTTTGTCAGCTTGGCATTTGGTTCTGGAGATGAGAATCTTGGCTACGGAGTTGATCTGTCCAGGGTGGTGATGTGATTGAGCGTTTAAGTAGCGGTTTGTATGCGTTTTTTTCCGGTAGATGGTGTGTCCTAGGGAGCTGTCGGGTTTTCTGTAGACTAGGACATCCAGAAAGGGGAGTTGGTTGTTAGCTTCTATTTCCATAGTAAATTGTATTTTGGGGTGTAGGTTGTTAAGATGTGTGAGGAAGTTGTCCAGTTTTTTCTTTCCTGTAGCCAAATTATGAAAGTGTCATCTACATATCTGACCCAGAGTTTGGGTTTGTGTTCAGATTTATCTAAAGTGTTGGTTTCAAAGTGTTCCATGTATAGGTTTGCGATGACGGATGAAAGGGATGATCCCATAGGTGCTCCTTCTATCTGTTTGTATCTTTGTCCATTGTGGATGAAGTATGTGTTGGTTAGGCAGTGGTTGGTCAGATCTAGGATGGGTTTAGGGGGGTTGTATTTGTTTTGGATAGCTGTCAAGGCTTCTTTAATAGGCACTTGGGTGCCTATTAAATCATTCTCCCAGCAGACAAAGGTAATGCCACAGTGGTGATGAACACATCTGACTACCAAGCCAAACTAACCAACCTACTCCAAGACCCTGCTTACAAACCTCTAAACACAGACCCCACCACCTAAACAAATTGAAAACAAATACAACCCCCCTAACACATCCTAGATCTGACCAACCACTGCCTAACCAACACATACTTCATCCATAATGGACAGAGAGTCCCAGGGACGAAGATTAACACAGGACCCAAGATAACACATGACATCACCACCAATCATCCTCACCAGATTCAAACCCAAACCCATCCCATAGACGAAATACAACCACCATCCAGAAGCCAGACCACAGCGGCATCACCAGCTGCTGCACCTCCCTCTGATCCCCACCCAAAGCAAACTGACACATGCCATGAACACATGGCAAGACCTCAAACTCGGAGCCAAACCAAAGCCCGGGATGTGGCATCACAGCCATCTGCTCAGGACATTACATCAAATAACTCAGGATATCACAACACTAGAACTCAGGATGTTAACACACAGCCCATTATCCAGGTCGTTAAAACACAAAAGCCTAATGGGCACACATCAAGGACCTCGCCCACACAAGATGTTATGAAACAGCTGACTAATCTATAAACATCAACTCCATCAACTAATCAAGATGTAACAACAAAGCCAACCAACCTGCTTACAACAACAAAGCCAGCACTCCCCACCTCCCCACCAGTATTTATAGAGAGACGGCAGCTCCGATCATGCTTTGTTTGCACATGCACAAGGCCACAGCTAGATAATGAAAACTGCTGCCCTCCAATCAGGACACAGAGTTGCAGGCTAACCAGCATACATCAGCAGCAGCAAACATAGAAAAGTGACAACTCTGATCTTGCAGCATACCCACAGCTTCTAAACTGAAACTAGGGGCCCGATCATGACAAGTTAGAGAGCTTGTCGAAACGTTGCCAAAAAGAAAACTTTTAAAGTGTTGGTTAGGATTTTAGCCAGAGTTTCAAAAGACCTTATAAAGTGTTTTGTTGGGATTTTGGAGGATCTTAAGCTGGGATTTTAGCCAGGATTTTAAGCATTTCAACTAACAGACTTTTAATGATGCAGGAAAACATCCGAGATTTTAACTTTTTACATACACACACCCGTGAAAACTTGAGAAGACATATATATATACATATACATATACATATACATATACATATACATACACATACACACACACACACACACACACACACACACACACACACACACACACATATATATATATATATATATATATATATATATATATATACATATATATGTGTGTGTGTGTGTGTGTGTGTGTATGTATGTATGCATATTCTTTCTAGCCAGGTTTTACCTACGTAAGCTAAGATGTTCTTCAGCCCTAGTTCTGTGAAATCTCATTCACAAGTTTCTGGGCTTTTTGTATCTTGCTGACAAACAGCAACTCTGTGCTGCTCTTTGGGAGACTCAGATAGCTATTTCTGCCTTGTAAGGCGTCATCAGTATATATATATATATATATATATATATATATATATATATATATATATATATATATATATATATATATAATCTAAAAAGAGTTTTGGCAGCTAATACAATTTGTGACTTGGTGTACAATCTGCCACAATGCAATCATTTTATTGCTTTTGTTTGTTTGGCAGCCTCTAGGAATCAGAGAGCAAAACAAAATCTCATAAAGTTATATTAGTTACCTTAGTTATCCTTTTATTTAACAATAACATTAACATTTATATAGCTGCCCATCTACCAATGAAACTCTGGACGGCAAACAAATGTAAAACATAATACCCAAATATTGGTTATCGCCTGACTATTGAAGCAAAGAGAAATCAGGTTATTTAAGGATTTGCACAGTTGCAGAAGGGGAAAGAGAACATTTAATATGGAAGTGTCTCACTTGAGAAAGGTGATTTTTCTAAATGGCTACAAGTTCTGGAACAAATCTTCACAGGCATCTTCAGAATTGTGCTATGTGGCCTAATACACATTTCTTCATTTTACTATTTTCTTTGACATTGCTCAGTCCATTAAATTCACATAAACCAACATATCAAAGCAAAACAGAAACACTCCTGACATTTATTGCCTGTGAAATACTAAGCTATAGGCAGAATTTGTCTGATTTTTTATATATATATAAAAATGAAATACAAACAACATTTTACAAAGAAACAGATTTTATTCCCTACCCTATGGAAGCATATTTCAGTTAATACCTATCTTTATGGTTGTTCTTCATTCTGATATATTTAAAAATCGAGTTGTAATTTTTTGCTTGTTTGCTTTTTCATCTTCCTACTAAGTAAACAGAATTCAATGATGAGTGCCATTATCCATGCCAGCAGCTCAAGAAAGTTTATCAGACATAATGATATAAATCATCACTGAGATAAACTTCATTACCAAGCATTCATTTATGCCATCAGCAAAGAGCAGATGGAGGAGAAAGATCAGGAACAGCAACATATTAAGTTGGCTTGAAAACAAGCATCATATTATTCCTTCTGGTTTCAAATATTGCCTTCAAGTAGACAGGGGACATACTAATATTCCTGATAGCCCAACTTCTCTCAAAGTAAACTAGCCAAATGACTTCCATGGCAGAATTTTGAAGAGCTTGTAACCACCAGTTTGATGGTGTGAGAGGTAAAATGTTACTCTAAGTTAGGGATGTCAAACTCACAGCCCGTGAACTGGATGCGTCACGCGCTGGCCATCCTCACCCCCATTTTAGCGAAGGGGGAAATAGCTTTTTTTCATCATTCCCCACCCTCACACCACCCGAAATAACTAGGGATTGAGTTCAGACCCTTATCATGAAAAACTAATGCTCTACCACTGTGTTAGAGTTGATTCTACATGAATGAAGAATTGTTTGGCATGGCTTCATAATGCAAAAATAGCAATGACATAACAGGGAATCTGGCCTTGGAAGACAAGCAAAAATGAAAGAAAAGTTAGAAACCCAATCAATCAAAATCAGTGTCTTTACTTGAAAGATGTTATTGTGATTTCAGGAATTGAAACTAATTAGCTCTTACTTTCTAAAATGGTTTCTTCTCAGTAGTCATTGGCAGTATACCAATGACTTATTACATTTGTCAGAGGCAGAGATCCGTGTAGTAGAAATGACACAGGTGGATAATAAAGTTCCATGGTAAATGGAAAAGGAATGAAGCCTAACCAATTTGCTAGTGTATTGTGAAAAGAAACCATATAAATTTACTGAGGCATACAGTATTGGTCATCAATAGAATTTAGGAACACAGAGAAACAGAGAATTGAAGAATAAGATCTGGACTTTAGGGATGCTTAATAAGGTCTGATCAAATCTTGGAATATGGTGCATTATGTGTTTAATGCATCTGTGGAGAAAATTATAGTGTTGTATGCTTAATTATACATTGTTTTGTCCTGTAAAGCATATTAGCATTGATCCCTTGGAGATGATTCTTAACTGCTTACTTGAAGAAGACTAAATCATTGAATGGAAAAGGTCTGAAAGCCATTCTTGTGATGACAACAAAGGGAGTGCAAGAAGTGCTTCCTAATGGCAATACTACCAATCAAAAAATGTTGATGCAAATATATTGAGTTTAAATGACTACCTATTTATGTTAAAAATATTCACCATTATTGCTACAAATTATGAATTCTCATTTAGCACCTATCCATGGACCTTGTATATTCAGTGTGTATTTTTAGGAACTAACGATATATTTCACCAAGCATAATCTGCTCCCCTACCCAGGGAATTTGCATTCAATATATTTCTACTAGTGTAGCATAGGAAGCAATTCTTTCAACAAAGTATCTATGGAGATTCTCAGTCATCCAGGTCATGGTTGTCCCAAAGGTGCTTTTTTTCAAGAGACAACTGGGCTTTCTGTTTTTTCTTTGAAGATGTTTCACTTCTCATCCAAGAAGCTTCTTCAGCTCTGAGCTGAACTACCAATCAAAAGGTTTAGGCAACTATTCAGCTACTTTTTCTTTCCTAAAATAGCAATAGCAATAACATTTAGACTTATATACCGCTTGGTAGTGCTTTTACAGCTCTCTCTAAGCAGTTTACAGAGTCAGCATATTGCCCCCAACAATCTGGGTCCTCATTTTACCCACCTGGAAAGGATGGAAGGCTGAGTCAACCTTGAGCCTGGTGAAATTCAATCTGCTGAACTGCAGCTAGCAATCAGCTGAAGTAGCCTGTAGTAGTGCACTCTAACCACTGTGCCACCAGTCAAAAATGATTTTTGATCAAAGGCAGGGGGGAGTCAAAGAAGGAATGCAACAAATGGAAGATAGCATCATTTGACATCCCTGTGAAGGAAGTAGTAAAGGCAGGTACTATAACAGTTACAAATAACAGTTAAGTTTAGACATCATGGTTAAGTTAAGACATATGGTTTACTTAGTATTTGGTTTAGCTAACTGAGCTAACCTGCACATTACAGTTCACAAATCATATAGTTTCTTCAACTAAGTATGAATAAAAATGTTGGGCTGCTGTACTGTATGAAGTAAGCAAAGCACTGTTGTGCTTGTTAAAATGATAACAGAAATGGTTGCAGATGTTAGCAGTATTTGCTGGATAAACAGCTAAACCCTACAAAAAGAATTTAGTCAATGCGTTCCTAATCCAGCATTCTGTTTTCAAAAGTGATTAGAGAAGAAGCTTCTGGGAACTTAATAAGCAAAGCCAGAAGGCAATAGCTTTTGTCCCCTTGTTTGTGTGTAGCATTTAGCATTCACAAATATAAACACGGTTTCATTTACCTGACACTTTCTTGACAGCACAATCCACAGGTTAATTATACATTATCTCTGAGTATAAGTGAATAACATTAACCTAAATGTTGACACTATCTTAGTCTGAAATGGCTCCTGAGTTCATCGGAATCTATAACATCCAAATCAACATTTTTAAAAAAATAGAAAATAGGTGCCCTTTATACAAAACAGAAATAAAATCTATTATCTGCAAAATCCTCTTATGCATGTATAAACTGATAGGATGATAGGAAAGTTATACAAGTGTTGTCTGATATTTTCTTGGATCTAGTTATGTTTTTAGTACAAACTGCGCTGCCATTGCTTGTTTTTTAAAAGATGATCCCATGTGGCTTGTTTATTAATACTAAATAACTCTGAACATCTGGAGAACCCACCTTCCTATTGTCCAGATTGTTTGAGTTCACAATGAAAATTAAGCAGAGCTTGAATGGGCTTAATTTTGATTATTTGTAGTTACCGGGCTGTTACTGGGAGCTAGTTTGGTGCAGTGGTTAAGACTCCTGTCTGGAAACTAGAAACTGTGAGTTCAAGTCTCATTTTAGACATGAAGCCAACTAGATGACTTTGGACTACTTATCTGCTAGTCTGGAATATTGGAAGTTGGCAAGATGCAGTGAGCCAATCATCCTTTCCAATGACTTTCAAGACAATGCAATCAATACTGTTACTTCTGAAGCTACACCATTGCCTAAAAACATAGTTTGGCCAGAAGAAGGGTTTTATTTTACCTACTTTTACCTAAGTATATATGAGTTTATGGACTCTTTATTTTTATATGTTTGTATAGCAAAAAAATAATATATAGCAAAGGGGTGTGATGACTCAGCAGTTAAAGATGCCGAACTTGTCAACTGGAAAACTGACAGCCCGGATTAGAGATTTGAGAATCCCATGACAGTATGAGCTCCCATTCCTGCCCCATCTAGCATTTCAAAAGCATGCAAATGTGACTGGCTTAATAGTTCCACTTTTGGTGGGGAGTAACAGCATTCCTTGCACCTTTGGCATATAGCCATGCTGGCCATATGGCCACAGAAAATGTCTTCAGAGAACACTGAATCCTTGGCCAAGAAACAGAGATGGGCATCATGCCCTATAGTCAGACATGATTGGACAGGGAAACCTTTACTTTTTTAAAAAAAATAGCAAACCATTCTATTTTTAACTGTTATTAGCTGTCCAGAGTTACAAATTTGAGATAGGCAGCCATATTAAATAAATAGATAAAATAATTCAGTAACAGAATTAACAGAGTGAGGTTGATTAATGGGCTCAATTTGCATTTATACTGAAATTCAACCTCTGTTGGAAAAGCCACATGTCATACATAACAATTATTTTATAAATAGCCATTATCTGTAGGTAGTTTCAATATGTTTGTCTTCTTTTACTTTTCTTTCATTCTCCCCCAATTTTTTAATCTCTCTCTCTTTCTTCACAAAGTGGAGCGTATTTCACAGAACCTTCTTTTTTCCATAATATGTTTGTCAATTTTTAAAGTGCCACAAGTATTTTGTTACTTTTGCTGTAACAATGTAATTGACATACCTCAACAGAAACTTGAAATGAAATTGAGGAGTACACATCTTAAGAACACTTTGGCCTGCTTCCCACGATGTTCCCAAGATGTATTTTATCAAAAGGGGGTTACAATTACTTTAGATATTTTTTCCATCTTACGTTTGTCACGGAGTGTGCATGTGTATAAAATACAGAAATAAGCATTCTTTTCCCACATTTTGGTGTGTGTTTAGCTATTTATTTTCATATCAAGCTGTGCTCCTATATATTATTCTGGTGTTTCAGTTTCTGATTTGTTTTTAGCTATACATGAACTTCACATTCTTTTCTTTCTTTCTTTTTTCTTTTTATAAATTTTATTGAATAGACAAATATATTACAATTCAACCTTTTCGGTTTGGCAACGTGTAGTCATGCTATATGCTTATAAATATGGTAGCTAATAGATGATTTACAGTTAGAACATAGGATATTTATGAAATTAATATATTATAAGTCATAATATAATAATACATAAGTTAAGTTAGTAGTTAAGCGTTGTCCCCCTTAGTAGTTAACTTTTGCATTTATTTCCCAACCACCTATACCACAAATCCCATACCGTATAAAACTCTGAATCCTCCTTTTCATTTAGTACATATGTTAATCTACACATTTCTGCGCATTCCAATTCTTTTCTGTGCAGTTAGAAGGGTGACAATTAACAGATATCTTTAAGGAAAGTACAGGGTCCTGCAAGAACCTTATACATTTGTGAAAATAGACAAATGTTCTAGGATAAATGATCTCTTGCTAGCTAGCTATTAAGGTTGGCCGAAACCATCTCTTTCCTTTTCATTTCTATCTGGGATTTATTAATTTATTTAGTTGTGAGCAACACTACAAAGCTTTTGTTTTCTCTTAATCTTAATGAACTAACAAAAAGCTGAGTTTTAATATAGCATGTTTTAGTCCGAACATTAGTTTAATTGACAGTGTTCATTCTTGAAGAATGTGTGAAATTGTAATAAAATATGACTGAATGTGTTATTTAACTTTTGCTTTATATCTAAATAAACTTAAAGGTTTGAAATTAAGGCAAAGGATCTCACTGATTTGAGAGGGGCAGTCAGAATAGAGCCTTAAGGAGTAGAGGCAGGTGGCCTAATATTTGGATAAGGTAAGGATCCAAATAACTAGAAGTTAATGATGATCTGTGCTAAGCAAAACTTAAGCAATGACTTTCCTACTCCATAGCTCAGCAAAATGACTATTTTGAGACAAATCATATAAAACCAATAGTCCAAGTGCATCTCACACCCCCTCCAAGATCTTCCACAAACTCATCACTGTAAAACTGTGTTGAATATCAACTGAGGATGCCAAAATTATTTATATTATTTATTTATATACACATACATGCATTCACATGCACATGCACGCGCACACATATATTTATTGTGCATGTCCATCTCATTGCATTATTCTATTTTGGGATAAAGCACATAAAAGAAGTGTATAATAATAGCCAAACTAATACAATACATAAATAAGGAAAAAAGAAAGAAAGTAGATATTGCTAAATTCCATTTAAATCAAATTATTTACTACACCTTTCTATAACATTCTATCCATCCTCACTTCCACTACAGCCATACATTATTTCTATATTGTCTTTTGTTCTTGAAACGTCTCATCTTTTTCTTTCTGATCCATTAGATCCATTCAATAACAAGTTTCTAAGAGTTCCCCTTCTTCTCAATTCATTCATTCCTCCTCCTCTCAAACTTTTTTTTTGAGTGGGGGGTGGGTGGGATACTGGTTACTCATTAATTAGATTCAAACCACATTCATTCAGCATCATTTATTCTTTATTCCACTTCTTATTATATCATAAATATTTTTGTTATATCTTAAATATTTATTTAATACCTTATTTTCATTGCATTCATCTTATTTTTATGCTTCTCCTGTCATATTCCACTCTTACTTTCATATAACAAAGTGAGATGTAGCACACTCTCATATGCATACATTTTCACCTCTTTTGAAAAACATTCATTTCTTACAATAGATCATGAACTGCCCACCATTTTTCTTTCAGCATTTGCATATCTTCATCCATTTTGCCATATTTCGTAAACATAGTAGCAAGGCAGACATATTCATTTTTAGTCAGAATATGTAATATAACTCGCTAGTTCTGCGCTCCATTATCCTTGTCAAACATACTGCCTTAGGCTTTGATACATTAATTTTCAGATCCATATTTCTCCTTGCATCATACCATCTATCTAATGTTTTCTGCTAATTATTCAGCCAGCAACAAAGCATTGTCTGCATACGCATTCAGACATACTCAGTGGTAGACTGGAGTTGGCTCATACTGCCTCAAAAGAGCCAAATTGTTAAATTTTCTGGAATTTTGCAAGCTGGTTGAGATTAGAGCTGAGCCAGATAGTTAACCATTTATCAGCTACAGTATTTAGCAGTTTTGGCATAATAGTAGCAGCAGCAATGGAGTCAGCAGTGTAAGTGAGGCCTGGAGGTGT
This sequence comes from Arizona elegans, assembly GCA_022577455.1. Lineage (NCBI taxonomy): Eukaryota > Metazoa > Chordata > Lepidosauria > Squamata > Colubridae > Arizona > Arizona elegans. The sequence goes on along the minus strand of JAKOOJ010000002.1, from coordinate 178,679,343 downwards.
TGCTGGCTTTGGGCATCAATATACTGTGGTGTCTGGTTAAAAAAAAGCATACTTATAACTTCACCACAATTGTTCTTTGATATTTATCCAAAAATACATTCAACAATGAAGGAGATATGAAATAACTTTTCTTACTATTTGTTAAGTATTGTTCATTTTCATACATGCTTTATTTATATTGTATACTAATTGCATTCAGCAACCAATCTTTCAATTCTGCACTCATACAAAATGTTTTATAATTCAACCCTATTCACTTAATATATATATATTTTCCCTCTCCATTCATACAGTATTCACTGACCTTCTGAAGAGCAAAAATCTGCCTGCATAAAGCTACGTTGTACTTCCAACTGTTGCTCATGGCTGCTTTTCAAACTTTTTCTGTCAGAAGTCTGCCAAACATATTCACAAGAATTCTTAGAAACTCAGTTCCCTTATCGTTTTTGCATTTGGGTTTGCTACTTTTCGTCTTCTCTAGAGGAACAATAACAACATTGCTTCCATTTGTCAGGCTCAGATGCAATCTTCACACATATATTTAAAGAGTTGGATGGCCAACAATTGCTGTCAGCAATTTTTCCAATTACACATACACTCTTGCAGCCTTTCTGTTTCTGAATATTCTCTCAAAATTTATTCTTTATCAGCTCTTTCTTGCAAATTAATTTTTATGGTATTTGAATCATAGCCATGTTTTAGTGTATTATTATCATTCCCACACAGTATCCCAAACATCCCTTCTAGCATTCCTTAAATCAGTTTAATCTCAAATCAAATGAGTTGGAAGCTCTTTCTAGCCCCTTCACCCATTCTCAAATATTTTTAAAAACTTCAATCAAAATTGTTCTGCATTCACTTGCTTTTTAAAATTTTATCTGTTCCTTATTATCTTAGACTACCATTTTGGCAGCTATCTTTTTCTTTCTGTATAAATACCTTGTCTCACCATCATTTTTTTTTTTTTTTTTGTAGCAACAGCCATTCTTCAGTATTATTTTTTTCCTCATCCATTGTCTCTTTTATTTTTCATTCCATTAGCACCCTTCAATTTGGTGGCATTCTATAACATACTGTAATTCTCCTTACTTGGCCCCATCAGTTTCTGTACTCTATGTCCTTTTTCCATTTTTTAAATTCAGAGATTAATCTCTTCTATTGCTTGCTAAAAGAGGATCCACATTTTCTCTTCCTACTTTCTTTCACTTGTTTTTTTCCATGTTCATAATGCTAATATCCACTCTTGACACTACTGAAAATTTATTGGTATTATATTCAGAACCTTTCACCAATATTGTATCCTTCACTAATCCCTCAATTCGTCATCAAAACTGATCAGATTAATTGTGCTTTAGATTTATGGTCAATTTTTTGCCATGAGAATGTAGGAATTCTTTTAGGCTTAAGTCATGTATATGAAATAAAGTTCTTTTTTTCCCCTAAACATAAACTGACTGAGCAATGACCATTCTCATTCATTCATTGTTATCTGAATGGGCCAGTTATGTTTTCTGTACTCTGTCTCATCGCTATTGTTTTATTCACAATACCTAACAGAATAATTATTTCTCCTGAATTATAGTCACTCAGAATGAGGCACAATTTTCTCTAACGTTTATATCTATGCTTTCATTATCATCAATTATTGGAGCATAACATGCAGTTTCAGCTGGCTTATGAATTCCTACTTTCATACACATTATAGTTTAGATGAGACCACTTCTCAGTTTCTGACATACATTTTAATACTTTCATGCATATATTAATCATACATTTTCATTTATCAATTTCACACCACAAGATCAGACCACTAGATTTTTTTATATCTCTCTGCTTTCTCTTACGTTTATAGACAGTGTATTCCTTTTCCTTTATTCATTCCTGTTCTTTAACATTTCATGAGATTTCAAAGTTCTTAAAAGATTTCACAGGATTTGTAATTTTTGCAACAAATTTAATGGAATTTCAGTAATTTTTAATTTGGTCAGGAAGATTGGGGTTTCAGTTAAAACCAATCTAGTACTATCACTGGCTATTACAGAGAATGATTGTATACAGCAGAAATCAGAATAGAAATTTCTTGCTTTTGAAAATTTACTTCAGTAGTTCCAGTGCATTGCATATTATTGTTTCTGCATTAGAAATATAGCATAGTTTCTGTATTAGTAATGACTAATTGTGCCATATATTTTTGTGTTCGTTCTATAAGGTCAATATATTGAATACCACAATGTGGCATATTTTGTTTATCAAATTTATTTGGCACCCATCTCACAAAAAGTGACTTTGGGTGACTTACAACAATAAATTAAAACAAGAAACACATGAAAACAAACATGTTAAAATTTTAAACAAGTATTATTTAAAAAATTAAATATCATACAACACAGCTGAGAGTAATTATCAGCCATAGTGATGAAGCTATTGTAAATTTTCTTTAGACTCCTGGGACCCCCGGGCCTTGTGACAAAGACAGGTCTTGAGGGACTTCCTGAACATCAGGGGTCAAAGTAATCCCACTTCAGGGATAAGTGAATGGGTGGGAAAGAGTGTTCCATAAGGTGAGTGTCAGAGCAGAAAAGGCCCACCTCTTAGGACCCATCAAATGTAGATCCCTTGCAGATGGAACCTATAGCATTCTCTTTCTGCAGGATCTAATGGGACACTTAAGACAGGCTAATGTAATCAGGAAGAGGGGATCGAAGAGGCGATTGAATTGGAATAATCCAATTCCAAGAAGGAAGGACTTCAAAGATAAAAATCAGCACCTTGAATCGGCACAAAAACAAACAGGTAATCAATGCAGTAACTATGATCTAGGAATGGGCACAACTAGTGTACAACATGAAGTTGTGCAAAGGCCTTCCTAGCCATTCTGACCATCTATTCTTCAAGCAGGAGTCATGATTCCAGGAGAACCCTCTAACTGCAAAATGGGCATGTCTGGGGTAACTGATCAACCACCAAAGATGGCATAGTTCTAGAACCATCAAAACCTTAAACCCAAAGCCTCTCATTCTTGCCACACTTCAGTTGAAGCCTCTTGTTCCCCATCCAAACTATCACCACCTCCTGGCACCAGGATAAGACATTCATATGCAGGAAAGCTTGCTGATTACTGTTTTGCTCATTCTTATTAAATTTATTTTTTTAAATAAAATAATAGAAGGGGGTTGCATTGCTCTGCATGGATTATTTTCAAACATAATATATTACTACATACTATGTTTGTAAATAATCTGTGCAGACTGCAAAGTAATAAAAAAAATCCTCTCTCTCTCTCTCTCTTTTTTTAAAAAACTAGCAAGAAATAGTAAAACAGAATCTTCCTGTGCTTCAGCATGTATAACAGGAAGAATATTTGTAAACCAGAAAGAGTAAGCTTATTAACATTTGGGAGTTCTTGTGAGCTGCTGTATTTACTAGCCAGTGAATGTTTTATATGTAAATAATAAATGACATTATATCATTTTTTTAAAAAAAATCTCAACCTTTTCCAGTTGTCTTTTAATATCATATAACCTACGGTAAAATGCTGTGCCATTATAGGCCAAATGCCAAATAAATGAAAATAAACATAATTACATTGGAGGTTTTAAGTTTCATCAACTGAAAAAACTTAAGAAAAATGGAAGCCAAATCTCCATTCAGTTATCACACAATCTGCTGCTAAGAGTATTTTGCATTTACATGGTGCCTTTTACTGCTCATTTAAGTGGCATCTTTCATAAACAGATGGTCTTTTCTTGCCGTTGTGTTTTTATGCAGTGACAGATGAATTAGGATTCTTGATGCCTGATATCTTATAGTAGTAATCCGGAAAGCAGATAATATTAGCTGAATTACATTTACCCTGGATGCTCTTTTAATGCATCATCAAATCTGTTATTTGATGTTTCCCATCTTGTGGCTTGTTGGCACAGATCCACAGCTTTCTGCTATGCTACCATTCATACATTCTGTTTTACATTCTTTAAGAGTTTGTCGAGGAGGTCACAAAACTGAGCGTCAATAAAGAGGTTAAATTGGATAAATAGGAGATAAATTAGTATTGTCATACTATTCATACTGTTTGAATGTGTCTGGGCTCAATAGCTAAGCAGGCCTTAGCTTGGAGAGTTTTTGAATGGGAAGGCTCCAGGGCTTTAGGCTAAAATCCAAGCTGTTGCCAACGCTTCATTAAGGGAAGGGGTCTTCCCCGCTGCACTCAAAGAGGCGGTGGTTTGGCCCCTCCTTAAGAAGCCTAGCCTGGACCGTAATGTTATTAACAACTATTGTCCAGTCTCAAACCTTCGCTTTTTAGCAAAGGTTGTTGAGTCCGTGGTGGCACAGCAATTCCCTCAATTCCTGGAAGAAACAGACTACCTCGATCCTTACCAATCTGGTTTCAGGCGTGGTCACAGCACGGAAACGGCATTGGTCGCTCTAGTAAATGATCTCTGGCGGGCCAGAGATGGGGATTGCTCCTCTATCCTGGTCCTTCTTGAGCTCTCAGTGGCTTTCGATACCATCGACCATGGTATCCTGCTGCAACGGCTCAGAGAGATAGGGATAGGAGGCACTGTTTTGCAGTGATTCTCGTTCTACCTCTCTAGTCGCTTGCAGTCTGTTTGGGCGGGGGGTCAGGGATCCTCCAAGAGGCCCCTCACTTGTGGGATGTCTCAGGGATCAGTTCTCTCTCCCCTGCTCTTTGACATCTATATGAAACCGCTGGGTGAGATCATTCGTGGTTTTGGGATGAGGTATCATCAATATGCTGATGATACCCAGCTTTACATCTCCACCCCTAACCACCCTAATGATGCCCTTTCTGTGATGTCCCATTGCTTGGAAGCGGTGCAGGTTTGGATGGGGAGGAACAGACTCAGACTCAACCCTTCCAAGACTGAGTGGCTGTGGATGCCGGCATCTCGGGATCTGGAGGTTCCAACTTTAATGATCGGGGTGGGGGGGGGAGACTCTTACTCCCTCCAATAGGGTTCACAATCTGGGTGTCCTCCTGGATTCTCAGCTGTCCTTGGATGACCATCTGATGGCCGTAACCAGGGGGGCCTTTGCACAGGTGCGTCTTGTGCACCAGTTGCACCCTTTTCTAGACCGGGATGCCCTCGCCACGGTCACTCACGCCCTCGTTACCTCTAGGTTGGATTACTGTAACACTCTCTACATGTAACTGCCCTTGGGATGCATCCGGAGGCTCCAGCTAGTCCAGAATGCAGCCGCGCAGGTAATTACGGGGGCTTCTCGAACTCCTATGTAACACCTCTCCTGCGCGAGCTGCACTGGCTGCCGGTGGCATTCCGGATTTGTTTCAAGGTGCTGGTGCTTACCTATAAAGCCCTTCATGGCTTAGGCCCAGGGTATTTGCAGGACCATCTCCAGTTGCTCTCCCACCATCCTGTGTGCTCTCACAGAGTGGGCCACCTCAGGGTGCCTTCAGCCAAACAATGTTGGCTGACGGCCCCCAGGAGAAGAGCATTCTCTGTGGGAGCCCCAACCCTCTGGAATGATTTGCCCACCGAGCTCAGGACAGTCCCTGACCTCCTTTCCTTCCGTTGCAAATTGAAAACGAGGCTCTTTTGTCAACTTAACTGATCCATTATGGGTGTACATTGTTATAATTTTAAATTGTTTTAATTGGGTTGTTGATTTTAATTTTATTGTGACTTGTATTGGATATTGTTTTTGTAAGCCACCCTGAGTCCCTCGAGAGAATGGCAGCATATAAATCGCAATAATAAATAAAATAAATAAATAAAAGGGAAAGCCAAAATTCCCACATAGAAGAAGGCAGTGGTAAACCCTTTGTAAATTGTTGCCAAGATGACTATATTGTCAATACCCCAGGATCAACACAAAGATGATTTTATTCTTATGAAACCACATCTGGGAAAATAATTTTTGTAATCTAGTTTAACTCCCCCCACCGTGTGTGTGTGTGTGTGTGTGTGTGTGTGTATGAATATGTATATGTGTGTATGTATGTATGTATATGTATCTCCCTGATAATTTATATGTATATAAATAATCAGGAAAACCTTAAATCTGCTCTATGCAAAAATGGTATGATTCTAAAAATAATTTTATATCTTATGACTTCAAATCAGGAAGACACTTTTGTTACTACTTGGGTCAAGGAAATATTGTGAGTTTTGATTTAGAGGGCATTTTGAAAAAAAAGATGGCTTAGAGACTTTTTAAGATTGCAGTGGTGTAGCAGAAAACTGGAGCTTTGATACTGACTAGGTTAAAAGAACACTTCAGGTGAAAAAAGACTCAAATAAGGCTTCAGTCCCAATTACAAAGATGAAATATGAAAATAAATTGTCTCCCTGGAAACTCTGACAGCCTTTGATGAAGGATCTGTTTCAAAAAAATAAAATACTGGGAGAACAGATGAGCAGAAATCAAACTCAAGAAAAACGTGGATGTGCAGCAAAGGGTGAAAAGTAAGGAAGCAACTACAGTACCAGAGTAAGATTTGCCATAAAGCTGATCACGGGGAAGCAACCATCAAAAGCAGACAAGGCCCAGAATGACAGCTGCTGAAGATGAGAACGCCAGGAAGCAGGTTGTATAATAGTGAATGAAAGACTGAGGTGATATGTATGACTGATGCTATATAGCAGTGATGGCTAACCTTTTCCGGACTGAGTACCCAAAGCGTGTGTGTGCATGCCCCCTGCATGCACCCCACTCCCCATGCATGCAGGGGGAGTCCACATGCCCCCCACATATGAATGCCCCCCACATATGCACGGATATGCATGCCCCCCACATATGCACGGATATGCCCCTGCACAGGCCCCACCCCCGCACATGTATGGCAGAGACCCAAAGACCAGCTGGCCGGTGGGTGGCACATGCACAGCGGAGCTGGACTGGGGCGACGGCTCGGATTCCATCAGAGAGGGTACCATGTGCCACACCTGGCACACATGCCATAGGTTCGCCATCATGGCTATATAGTCTTTTTTCCAAGGCAATGTGCTTATTAAGCCTTAACCACTCCTATCTAACTCTGATGAATTAACTTCAAGGAAGATTTATTCATTTATTTTAAAACATTTATATAGCCACCTTGGGTGACTCCCACTCAAAAATTAAAAGACATATAAAATCATTTAAAAAGTATAAAATTATAAACAAAATATTTATAAAAGTATAAAATTCGACCAATTAAAACATTAAAAACAACAACAACAGCAGCAACAACAAACTTAGTTCTAATGTGCAATCATCTAATTTTCTCCCAGCACTTGGGGAGAAAAGCCAGGTCTTTAAAGCTTTACGGAAAGGTAAAAGGTGGAGGCCTGCCAAACTTCAGAGAACAAGGTGTTCTACAGGGAAGGGCTGCCATGGAAAAGGCACACTTCCCAGCTCCCATGAGCTGTGTGTATGTCTCAGCAGGGAGTTTGAAGTGGACAAAACAAAACTACAAACAGAGGAATTTTGTAGTCTTTTGGTGGAAAATCTTGGGTTCAATAATTGGAATACTTTTGAATTACATAGTAACTGGAAACATAATGAACCTTTAGAGGGAATCATGTGGGGATGACCAAGATTATGAAAATTCTAAGGAGATACTGTAAAAGTCTCCCAAAGATGAGACTTTGGGAGACCGGTTCTGAACATCTAGCTTTCTTTTGTTTCAGTATTTATGAAGAAGATCATGGAATGAATAGGAATCAGGTAGGAAATGCTGTCGCCATGGTTGAATGGTGTTAAGAATATCTGATTAGGTATGAATAAAGATTGATGTTAACTGAACTTCTGCCAACTTGAAACAGAGAAATAGAAGTAGTTAGGAGCCAGGACTAACCTGGATTTTACGTAAGACATCTACATGTGTATGTTAAACAAGGTGACAATGAATCAGCTAACTTATTCATTTATTTAATTAGTGTGGGTTGTCTTGTTTGCTTCTGTTAGCATGGAGAAACAAGCAGGAAGTTCATAAAAGCATACCCTCATAAAGTCAGCAATCATTTCAAAGCAGGAGGGATTTTATAACAGAAAGAACAGCAGGATGAATTTTTAAAAGGGGGAAAAGGCAGGAGAGAAGAAAATACTAGCAAAAGTTGTTTACAAGGGTCTTGTCAATTCCTTTGTATTGTCTTTGATATAATTTTGGTGATGAAAGGAAAAAAATGCAGGAAAATTATATTTGTTTGAATGAAATTTATTTAAAAATTATCCTTGCAGTATGCAAAAGATCAACTATCTCTCTATGGGAACTATATTACTCTGGGGACATGACTTGATCAACCTGTAAAGATTCATTAGTTGCTGGTCTTTAAGATTTTAATTAGTTTATTACATGTATGTCACACAAAAATAAAATAATTAAAAAAATTACCCTCACGCACACTGTATCAAAAGTGCAAGAAGAAGCACAAATAAAATATTTGAATTTAAAATATTTATTACAATTTCTAGAAACAAAGAGTATTGTTTGTTTGTCTCCCTACCCCCACCCCCACCCCTGAACTCCAGGAACCTTCAGTAATTGGGCAAGAAGGAAGGGGAGATTCTTACTTTATATATCGTTGCAGCCCTTACAAAATCAGGAGACTGATGGCTTGAGTAGTGTTGTTGGGTCTGCTGAGCTTCTCAGTATCACACAACATCATGTTCTATGGAGCATGTTCTATGGAGTCATTCTCGTCAATGAACACATAGATACTTGGTCCATTTAATTTTCCCACTGACATGGAAAGACCAAATACTGTTCTAGCAATTGGAAAACATTTGTGTTCCTTGGAGACTTATTCTTTGAAATAAGTATGGTTGACTTCATTTTTCTGTCTTCAATGTTGTCATGTTCTTTTGACCTACAGTATATCTGCATCAGTTTCTAAATGAGTGTGTCAAAGATCTGCACAAAATAATTATGCACTTTCCTGTGAACATTTATTCTAATATACATGTCTTATTGCATACTTTGCCAAACATATATACAAGTAATTTATCCTACTATAATGTACTTTGTGCACACTTTTGCTCAATGTTTATTTTTCTTTAATATAAAGAATTTTTGTACTTAAGTTGCAATCTATATTAGAAAATTTTGAAAAGTGCACAGCTTGTCATGCAAGCATACTCCGATTCGTTTGTATGTTTATGGGCTGCAAAGTGAATGTAAATTTGCATTAAAATGCAATATGAGCAAAATATTCAATTGCCTCTCTAGTATGAACTACTTTGTACTTTTGGTACTTCTGGTATGACTTGCTAATGCTGTAAATGCTTTGGATTCCAAAGCAAAAAGTTGTTTTGTACAAGGGGACGCATATATCATGTGTCCCCTTGTCCTTAAATTGGAGGCATCTTTACTGGAATTCAAAACGCTGTGGGAAAACATATGGTCCAGGACAAGAGATAATTCTTCTGAGGAATTACCATCAAGTGCTACATAACTGCTCTGTAGTAGTTTGAAGTCTGTGATGGTGAACCTATGGCATGTGTGCCAGAGGTGGCACGCAGTGCCCTTTCTGTGGGCACGTGCATCGTTGCCCCAGTTCAGCTCTGCTGCACATGCACATGTGCCTCCCACCAGCCAGCTGGTCTTCGGGTCTCTGCCGTGCATGCACGGGGGCGGGGTGCATGCATGGGGGCCATGCACACATTGCATTTTGGGGGTTCAGGCATGCACAACATTACAACAATCTAATGATTTAGACCTGGTTATACTTAGAAATCTGTGAGGAAAATAAATTGATTGTTGGAACACATGCTTCCTGCTTTATCTGTATTACATCAGTTGATCTACTCAATGAGCCATCCCTGCCAATGAGACACCAAGTGGTATGCACACATCAAGAAGTCAAATAAATATTAACCCCAGGGCATTTTTCACTGTACGCAAATTCCATATATATCTTGATTGAATCTGGCCAATGTGACATAATGTTCTTTCTCTTTCAGTTATTTTTCTGAACTTCAACATGTTTGATTCCAACAACTATAGCATGCTTTCTTTCTTAGAAAGTCATAATTTAAAACTCCTCTTCCCCCTTCAAAATGTAACTGTGCAGGAAACATATAAATTCAGCCCTTTTTTCAGTGTGAAAAATAATAAAAGTGTACTCAAAGTTCTACTCAAAAGAGCATCTACTTACAGGATAAAATTTATTTATTTGTTTATTTTTATCTCACCTTTAATAATCCAAGACAACAAATGCATCTAATGTTTCTTCTTCATTCTATTTTTCCCACAACAATACATGTGAAACCTCTAACCTGCCCAAAACTTAAAACAGCATTACTAAACAGTATTGTTTAGTAAACAATACAAAAGTTTTAAAAGTTGCTTTCAATTTCCAACTCCCTGCTCATCTGTATCTATTGCTTTGTAAGAAACAGCATGAAGGCTAAATGATGCTGTTATTTTTTCTTCTTCAAATGTATTTTTTAATGTGCACAACCTTATATTAAAAAGCACTCAACTAATAAGCAGCATTTTGGTTTACACACTTAAAGTGCTCATCTTTTGACATTACTGAGAATGAAGTGCACTTTTATTGGCTTTTTAAAAGCTTAAATGTATAATAAGAAGGTGAAGAAAGGGCCATATTTAAAAGGAACCCGTTCAATATATTTCATAGAATTATGCCTTTAACCTAGATGGGTAAGTATTTTTGTCTTTGAATGTTGAATTGAATTGATTTTCATTGTACCGGAGATTAATATTGCATTATTCCCCTAGCTCCTATCTCAGGAATGATGTGTTGGCATAGACATAGTGCTCTCTAATAATCTCCCATATGCAAATTATTACCACAGTCTCAGTAGCATCAAAGTTTCTGGCCTTTTCTTTTTCTTCTTTAATACTGAGATATAGCCAGCAGGGAAATGCAAAGAGAATGAAACAGGCAATCATCCATGTAGGCCTGAGATAAAACTCTGTGTCTTATATTTTTCTCCCAGCACTGATTTGATATCCCATTTTCTTTGTGACATTGCTATATTTCAAAAACACACCGGATTTCATTTTTTTGGGGGGAAGTTATTAGAAATCTGTGTCATGGTGTGTCCCAATTGCAAAAATCTTTTTCACATTTTATTGTTTATAATACACTGTTTTACATTTCATCCAGCAGGGCTAGATCAGAATATTCATGGCTAATGTTATGAAATTTAAATGTTTGTGACAGTCTGCTGTGTAAATATATTTATTTGTCACTCTCCTACTTCTTCAGAGAGGAGTCAAGTCACTCATTCTAAATATGATGCTTTTTCTTGAAAATTTTCACAGTGATATATTTCTAGTAGTTTCCCATAAATGCTTAATGTTCCTTAATTTTATATTGCTACTCCATATGTGTGTATGTGGGGGGGGGGGGTGTTCTTCCAAATAAACCAAATGACTCCATAATACTTTACAGCTCCATATTATGTTTGCCTCTTACTGTCTGCTAATCCTTCAGTTTATTGGTAACATTAACAAGTATCAGTGTTTACACTGGAGGCAAGGCTATAATTTAAAAGAAAACAACAGAAAAGAAGAAAAATGAATATTCCTAAATTTAACTAACCATTACAGGCCAGATACCAATGATCTTATAATTGTCTACTTCAATTACCCCAAAAGAACAGAGCTTTGTTGTGAACTACTCAATGCAATGGAAAAATCCAAATTTCCAGCAGCTCCAAGTATTTCTCTGCTAGCCTTTAATCAACTTTTAATATCATGTTTGTCTTTGAAATTCAATATTTTTCTTCATGAGATATACTGCTAATAATTAGGGCATTGCTTCAGTTCAAAGCTTTGGTTATAAAATGGATGATATTTTTAGGAACAGACTTTTATTTGCTCAAATTAGAGTGAAAACATTTAAATCTGTTCTGCCCAGATTATCTGTTTATATGAAACTCCATTTCTATAGACCAGACTACTATTGAAGAACTTTAATCTTTAATCTGTAAAGAAAAGAGTATTTTCTGGATATAGTAGTAGATTGGTCTACTTTTAAAGACCTTTAAAAAAGGTCTCTCTCTGTGTGTGTGTGTGTGTGTGTGTGTGCCCACATAGTAGTTTTGAGACTGTTTAATTGTAACTATTATTTTTCTCAAACTTATTCAGAATGCTTCTGTGATGGTTATTTCTGAAGTGAATCAGATGATTTGATATACCAATATGTTTATTTTATGGAAAAGATCATCAACGTTTACCCTCAAACTTTATCCATCAACCCTGAAAACTTCACTAAATTCAAGAAGAGGTATGATCTCTTCTTATGGATGACAAACTCTATTGCTATTTCTGTGAATGTAGTTTGTGATGCCTCTGCACTGTTGTTGTTAGTTGCGAAGTCATGTCTGACCTATCGCGACACCATGGACAATGTTCCTCCAGGTCTTCCTGTCCTCTACCATCCTCTGGAGTCCATTTAAGCTCATGCCTACTGCTTCAGTGACTCCATCCAGCCACCTTGTTGTCTCTCGTCCCCTTCTTCTTTTGCCCTCAATCTTTCCCAGCATTAGGCTCTTCTCCAGTGAATCCTTCCTTCGCATTAGGTGGCCATAGTATTTGAGTTTCATCTTCAGGATCTGACCTTCTGATGAGCAGTCAGGGTTGATCTGCTCTAGGACTGACCAGTTTGATCGCCTTGCAGTCCAAGGCATTCACAGGAGTCTTCTCCAGCACCATAGTTCAAAGGCCTCAATTCTTTGGCGCTCAGCTTTCCTTATGGTCCAACTTTCACAGCCATACATTGCAACTTGGAAACCATAGTCTTAACTATACACACTTTTGTTGGCAGGGTGATTCTCTGCTTTTTAGTAAGCTAGATTTGCCATAGCTTTCCTTCCCAGAACAAGTGTCTTTAAATTTCTTGGCTGCAGTCTCCATCTGTGGTGATCTTGGAGCCCAGGAAAATAAAATCTGTCACTACCTCCATTTTTCCCCATCTATTTGCCAGGAATTGAGAGGGCCAGGTGCCATGATCTTAGTTTTCTTAATGTTGAGTTTCAAGCCAACTTTTGCACTCTCCTTCACCCGCATCAAGAGGTTGTTCCTCTTTAGTTCCTCTTCACTTTCTGCCATTAAAGTGGTATCATCTGCATATCTGAGGTTGTTGATATTTCTCCCAGCAATCTTAATTCCATCTTTTGATTCATCTAGCCCCTGCCTTTCTCATGATGTGCTCTGCATATAAATTAAATAGGCAGGGCAACAGTATATAGCCTTGCCGGACTCCTTTCCCAATTTTGAACCACTCAGTGGTTCATGTCTAGTTCTCACTGTTGCTTCTTAACCTGTGTATAGGTTTCTCAAGAGACAAATAAGATGATCTGGTACTCCCATTTCTTTAAGAACTTGCCACAATTGGTTGTGATCCACACAATCAAAGGCTTTAGCATAGTCAATGAAGCAGAAGTAGATGTGTTTCTGGAACTCCATAGCTTTCTCCATATGTTGGCAAGTTGATCTCTAGTTCCTCTGCACTGTAGAGGCTATATATTAATTTATTAAATAAATAAGATTTAAAAGAAATATCATTTAAAAACTTCAAATCTATGAAATTAGATACATTTTTAACTTTCTTAATTGTTTACTTTGTCTGAAAACTTCATCCCATTTTTGTTTTGTTTTTTAAAGATGTCACAGTTACTTATGACTTTGCAATTGTAGTGATTATGTGTAGGTCAGGCTTGTCATGTTGCATTCTTGAAAACTTAGCAACCCAAAAACCAACTCAGAAGTCTCCAAAAATGAAATATTCGTATTTTCCCCATAATAGATTTTGTATTCTTTTTCTGAATACATTCTGAATCTGAGTAGCAAGACTACTACTTTGGAGTTTCAGACTCTACTAGTGTCTGCAAATTCCTGCTAGGAATAACATGAAAGTTTGAGTGGCAACAATTCCAAAAGAAACCAGCAAGCATGACCTACCTTTCAGATGTACAAAGACATGTTAATTTAGCTGTATCTTTTGATGATTGCTAAACAGTATTTTATATCAACTGATAAAACAGCTTCTTTTTCTTTGAGCCATTTTTTGGCTGCATATATTATGAAATATTGGGCATTTTTAATCTCAATAAAAGACTACAAAGAAGCATTCAGGTTTGTTTTTTTGTTTAATCTACATGGCACAACAGGAGAAATATTTACCCAAGTCCATATTGAAATAAATTCTACACTAAGAAAGGATCTGGGATGTAATTAGGTGCTTCTTATCTTCTCGGTATTTTGTAAAGAAATTGATTAGCACCTTAATCCAAGAGGATTTTGTTTGATTCTTGTTTATTTACTTTGGCTCATCAGATGCAAGACTTTGGTGCATCTGGACCCAGGCAGCTTTCTAATGCTAACCTCCCTTAGCTGATTAATGGAGGCACATTAGTATAAATGATTGTTTCCCTATCTTTACTTTAACAAACCTAAAGCCAGAATGATATTCTCAGTTGTACTGAGGGATAATCTCCAAATCAGATCATGAAGACCCAGGCTGAAAAGTGTATTGTTTTAGTAAATTACACTTTTTCTTCAGGAAATGCACCTGCACCCAGAATCTAGTTATATTTATTTCATTATTTCTGTGTTGATTTGCCAAATGGCAGGAGGCTCCAGGTTGGAAAGCAGCAGTGGTTCATTTCTAAACAAAATGGTTAATTTCTAAGCAAAGAGAGAGGAATTTGAAAGCTCCCACTTTTGCTCTAGAGACTGGTAAATCAAATCCAACATGTTGGGACTGTTGGCAATTATTTAGTTTTGTACGGAAGGCAGTTTGCAGCTTATTACAAGTCCTGATAGATGTAAGCTCATATATTAGCGAATAATCACCCTGTATTAATTAACAGGGTTAATAAATGGAGAGGAAATTCAGAAGATTGTTATTTTTTTCATTGTTGTTTCTTTTAAATATGTAGAAAATGGGAAAAGGGTAAATTTAAATGTCACCATCAAGGTGTCCCTTCCTCCATGCTGAACAGAATTTGCCCCACCTTTCATTATGTTTCAGTTTGATGTTACACTCTTTTTATATGTTGGGACAAAATTGAAATGGAATCATCGTTCAGCATAGCAATACTTTACATATCTACAGATTCCTCCTTATTCAAAGAAAAAAAAAAACTATTGTGGAAAATGAAAGGTGGGTGGAAAATCTTTTCACACGTAGCTCTATTTGGGCAGAAACCTGAAAGCAGCTGGCTATAGAATGGATTTTTTCATTAGATTAAAGTTTAAATAATATTGGCTTGAAGATTGAATTCTGAAATTCTATTTTATGGTAATTGGAGATCAGCAATAAGAAGATTAAAACTTTTGTAGTATAGAGTGGTCTTAAAATAATGATTTCTAAGTGCATTAAAAAAAGATAATATTTACTTGCATAATAAAGGGATTCCAGATTGTAGGGTGGAGTTTAATGGAATTTCTTGCAAAAAGCTCTACAATGTCAAAACTAATATAAAAAATTATTGGAGTTACTTAAATTATTTAAGCATTTATTTTAAAAAAGTGATTTTCCAACCTTATTTCTCTAACCCATCTTAATAGTTATGTCGATTTAGATTTTCTATAACAGTATCTATCTTTATGAAAGGCATTATATTTCAAACAATTTTATTTATTTATTTAAATGTATTGGCTGTTCAACTCCATTAGACACTGGGCCACCTACAAGACTAGAAAAAAAAAATCCCATAAAAACAGCTAAAGCATTAAATCAGTTGGACAACTCAAAGTAAAATGATCTATTAAACAACAGAATCAACAAAACAAAACAAATGTTTGTTATGGAATTAGTGAAACAATTTGTGGGTGGAATGCTGCTACTGAACAAACGTAGGAAATTTGTTTGTACAAATGTAGAAAACATATAAGAAATCAATAAATAAACATATGTTTAAAGGCATTCCAGGCCTGCTTTCGAGTTGACAGGGCCCTTAGTGGTCTCTGAGCTTGCATGTTTTTGCAGATGTTTCATTACTCTAACTACCGTGTTTCCCCAAAAATAAGACCCTGTCTTATATTTTTTGAACCCTGAAATAAGCGCTTGGCCTTATTGCCATGTGCTCAAAAGCCCGATTGGGCTAATTATCAGGGGATGTCTTATTTTTTGGGGGGGAACAGGGTAGGTAACATCATCAGTGCTATTGTGTTTCCCCGAAAATGAGACCCGGTCTTATTTTCTTTTGGGCTCTGAAATAAGCACTAGGGCTTATTTTGGGGGGATGTCTTATTTCTTTTGAGTGCCACCACTGTGAGGTGGGGGGAGTAAAACTGCCCTGACGTGCCCCACACCAGCTTACATCAGGGCCCCTGAAGCCAGGCGATACATGTCCTGACATCTGCCTCATCTCACAGCAGCACTCATCCAGCAAGACCCCACTGGCCCACTTCTTCCAGCATCAGCATGGCACCGGAGTAGGAGGCTGAGCAATGTGCCAGTGCTGTGGCCATAAGGCCAGGGGGGGATGGCGCTGCCCCATGTGGCCCATACCAGCTTACCTCAGGGCTCCCACAGCCAGGCCATCCATGCCCCAAAATGGCTGCAGCAACGGTTCATCTCTCGATCCTCTGCTCTATTGCAGCTGCGAGCAAGCAGAAGAAGTGGGCTGGCAGCCATGCAGGGTCTTGCTGGATGGAGTTGTTGAAGCTGCTACCATGAGGTGAGGCAGTTGTCAGGGCATGGGGGGCCTGAAGTAAACCAGGGTGCATGTGGAGCAGCTCCACCCCCTGTTGCCTCACCTCACCTTGTGTCGGCACCATGAGCAACCAGAGAGAAGGGGCAGCCAGCCAGCCGCACAGGCGTTAAGTAGGGTTTCTTTTGGGAGTAGGGCTTATATTGGGTTTACATGTAGAAAATATGGCTTATTTTTGGGATAGGTCTTATTTTTAGGGAAACACAGCAGTAATGAGTGCTATTTGCTGTCAGTTTATATTCTGACATCTTGTCTTTCGGTATGGTGGGGGCGGTCTTAGAGATTCTTTGGTTGAGTTCTTCACTGATGGCTCTTTGGCAATTTCTTAACTGGGATATGCTTATTTGATTGTTGGTCTGAAGTTAACCTTGGAGTTAATCTATGCTGATCTGGGTGCTGATTACTCGTGGAAAGATACTGGAATCTTTTTATCTTTTGGGCTGCTTCATTGCCTCTTTTGCAATTTATAGAGATGTTGTTAATGTCTATATGTCTGTTGATGGCTGATTTGTCAGAATGCCAAACTTCTAGAAATTCCCTGGCATTTTTGGACTTGGCCCGGTCTACGATTGCCACAATTTCCCAACTGAAACTATGGTTAAATCTGTCTATGTGTTGTGAAATTAAGAATTTTGTCATGTCTTCTGACTGCCAGTTGGTGCTCATGGATGTGTTCTGCCAGTCTCCTGCCTGTTTGTCCTATATAGGGGTTGTTGCAGTTCTCATTGTACTATTTTTTCTTCTGGGGTTGTTGGGTCTTTTGGTTTGCTTAAGATATTTTTCAAGGGCTTTAGTTGGCTTGTGTGCTTCCCTGATTCCATGTGGTTGCAGTAGTCTATTTGTTGAAATATGTTGTACAGATGCTCCATTTCCTTTTTCTGCTGTTCTGGGTTGCTGCAGTGTGTTTGGGCTCATTTAAATAAAGTCCTTACACAGCTTCTCTTGAAGGACGTTGGGTTGTTGCTTTGGTAGTGGAGCACCTGGTTAGTATGGGTGGTTTTTCTGTAAACTTGTGTTTCTAGTTTGTATTTAATGTCAAAGTTTATTCTTCTGTGAGGTACACAGACATTAGGCTTAGAGAAGAAGAAAGAAAGCAACAATTAAGAAATATTAAGTAATTTGAAAATTAATTATACATTTCCATAGAAACACATTAAGATGAGATGTAAATCTGTCTGTCTGTTGGTGTGTGGATGTGCGTACAGGCACCCCATTGAGTCAATGAGAGTTAGATGACATATAAGCAGCGGTGAAATCCAGCAGGTTCTGACAGGAGAATCGGTAGCAGAAATTTTGAACATTTCGGAAAACTGTTAGCAGAAATTTTGAGTAGTTTGGAGAACTGGCAAATACCACCTCTGGCTGGACCCAGAGTGTGGTGGGAATGGAAATTTTTCAGTATCCTTCCCCTGCCACGCCCACCAAGCCACGCCCACAGAACCAGTAGTAAAAAAAATTGGATTTCACCACTGCATACAAGTTTAATAAATTATTATATTTCTTATATGGAACCATTCCTGTCTGTTGAAGTATAACATTAATAAGTTGATAATACTAGCAGGTATGTTTCTTCAAGTTGCAACTGATTTTCTAAATCTGAAATAGTACTCAGATTGTGTTGAGACAGTTAAGGTTAGGATTAGGTTAGAACATAACATAAAGGAATTATGTTATCTCATACTATTCTGTTATAAAGTAGAAGTCTTAAATGTGTTCTCACCATAGAAAGCTTTACTGTCAAAAGATACTTAAGAAATCTTCATTATTATTTTTTAAAAGTATTTCTGTCATATTGACATATATCTTGATTCAGGTGCAGAAATATAACTGTTGTTAAGTGTTTTAGGTACCAGACTAGAAACCAGGAAATTATGAGTTCTAGTCCCTCCTTTAGCATGAAAAAAAAAATCACTTTAACTCAGCCCAATCTACATCACAAGATTGTTGTTGTGGGGAAAATAAAAGGAAGAAAGAATATGAAATAAGTTCACTGCCTTGAGTTATTTATGAAAATAACAAAGCCGGGATTTTAAAAAGTCTAAAGAAAATTCATATTATTGTATTTGTTTCTAAATAGAGAGGTAAAATGGTTTTTTTAAATTCTATTATTTGATTTGCTATATTTATACTGTGACAGATAGATGGCTAAAGTTAATCCAATTATTCTAGTAGTATATTTATTAAGCATATATATTCAGTCAAGTGATATAATATTAAATGTTCTGGGTGAGTAATTTAATGCACAATGAGTTTATCAGCAGCTGTTTAGCTGGCAGACAGTTTCTTCAGATTTTTGAACTAACATGTTATTTTAGATTTTTATGGCTCAGCAACATCTCTGGAATCAATCTGTATGTCCCATTTGCCTTCACCATGAAATGAAACCCACAATTTTCAACAGTTTTAAAGTTATTTATTTAACGAAACAAGAATAATAATATATAGCATAACACTATTGAAAATAAGGCAATGCAAATCATATTTCAATTCATCTTCAAGCTAATGCATCATCAAGATTTCACACAAAATGACTGTCTGTATACAAAATGCCAAACAAGGGATCTGGAACATAAGGAGAATGGAGGGAGGGAGGGACTGAGAGAGGCATATATTCTTTTGTAAGCAAGTTCCCTTCAACACAAAGGCCACTACCATAATTCTTAATTACTCTGAAAAATTCCTGCAAATATATGTAATTACATATAAGAGAGTTTATGTTTTGGGAATGTGTCTTTAAAAAGCCATTATCAGGGAAATCTTAGCAAAGAGATTTGATGCATTATATTAAGAATGGTCCTTGTTGCAATGACAGTTAAATAAATTAGGAAAAGATGCATGGAAAAAATTTGTGTGGTACATGACATTGCAACCATGATTCCCAAATCTTCTACATTTCATATAAAAAAATTAAAAATATATAAATAAGTCCATTTAAAAAAAAAACAAACGAACACTCACAGCCATAAAGAATATGAAAGGGGCCTATGATAATAGCATTTGCTATTTTATGCCTCAGCATAAAATGTTGAGGCAGTGGTTGTTCTGGACAGTAGATAAGGCAATTAGCTCTTCTCCCTGGTGCTTTCCAAATTATTATTAATAATAGTTGTGGGAATAAAACAGAAACAGAAGTAATATTACCAGATCTTTTTTTTTCCTACTAACATATCTAGCTTCTGTATATTTACAAGGACAGCAGGGTGGTAGTGGGAATTCTATACAATGTAGAGGCCAGAAAAGAATATATTGTGCTGTCATGCACACCTGAATACTATGTAAATCAAGCACAGTTGGAAACCCAGTTTTCCTTGAAAATAACTAACTTGGAACAGGCAGCTTTCTGGAAACTAACAGCCACTTGGTAGCTTATTTGATCCTCACTCTCCAGATCAACAAGGCCTCTTACTTTTGATTGAAACGAGACTGATGAATTTAACATGGATATTTTCTTGAGAGGTTTTTCCCCCCCCCCTCTCTGTGTGTATATGCAAGGTATTTTTTTCTTTTGAATTATACTGAGTTATTTTAAATATGCAAACCATCCTGGCCTGGACATGAAGCAAAATGAAGCAAATGCCTTGAGTGATACAGTGGAAGAAATAGTGAATTTGGAAAATCTTGCCTACTCCTCTGCCCATAGAAACTGTTCCATAATATCTGACCCCTGTGGTTCTTCAGAGATTCAGTTGGCCAGCTACTGTATTCTACTGCTGGAAGTCCAAATCACAGCTATAAGGTGGCACTGATTGCCAGCTAGAATATAAGTGATGGTGTTGATATTATTTAAGAAATGAAGAAGGAAGCGAAATCATAGATAGAAAGAGATCTTTCTTTCACATCAAACAGCAGTCTTTCTACAACCCCAAGTGGAAGTTTGCTCTTATGTGATCAGTTGTATAGTTGATCATAACTTTTCTACCTGTAATCTCAGCCTTACAACAAAGTAGATTTTGGTTAATAACTACACAACAAAACTTATCCTTACTAGGTTCTCTTAAAAAATAAGAGCCATGTGTTGGTTTTGGGATAAACAATGGAGAATTCTAGTTGCAAATAATGCAACAGGTTTAATGCCAATAAATTGTTTTCACACTTAAATATTCTGTGTTTATTTGGATATTTCATAATATAAGCATAGGTGGTACTCCTTTATTCCTTTCATTACATGTGTGGGTGTTGTAAACTTTAAGTAAATGCCAAATATTCTTTTGTCTCCTCAGGTTGTTTGTTTTTTTAATTTTTTTTATTATCATTGTTCCGCATGCCTGCTGGACCAGTCTTCCACTTGTTTCTGTAAAGAAAAGATATATACATACACACACACACACACACACACACACACACACACACATATATATATATTCAAAATCCATATGGAGCCTTGGTTGTATGCTGCTCACTTTTGAAAATAATGCCTAGCATCATTCCCAGGCTCATTTTGAAGGAGGAAAAATGACTCCTTTCCTCCCAAAAAGTCTTCTGGGAATGGCATTACATGATTATCAAATTGTGGCATTCCGAAAGATGTTCTGACTAGATTTTACACTAGACAGTAGTTGGCTGATATGTACAACTTTCTGAATAACAACTTCTTCTTCAAAGGACGAAGGGGAAGATCATATTAAGAGCAGTGTTTTGTGGTTATTTTGTGGTCTGAGCCAAGTGATGTCAGATAGATCTAGCAATAGTTAATTGATTATTGCCATTTAGGATCAGGGTAATATTTTGGAAGTAGAAAAAAAATTATACTATCCAGAAAGTAGGTAGAATTTGAGGCATTGGTTGACACCTATAAAGCCTTCCATGATCTGGGACCAGGTTATTTGTAGAACTCTCATGTTGTTTCTTCCCATCTGTCCAGGTCATGGAAGGCTCCAGGGATAAATTCTAGGTCCCTACAATTAAAGAATGTCATCTTATGGATACTTGGAAGCATGTCTTTTGTGTCACAGTGTCTTTCCTCTAGAACATCATGCCTCTCCTCACATGCACACAAAGACCAGAGATCAGTTTGACCAAAACACTACTGCCCTTCCTTGAGACAAATAAGATTGTGCTCTTGGGTCTAGAGTTGTGGGATTAGGTGACCCTATCAGTGGTCTATGCAACATATTGTATTTGGATTTATTCTTAGCGACCATTGTAGGTTTTTATTTTTTGCTAATATTAGTCATGTTTGCAAACAAACAAAACCTTTTGTCATTATTATTATCTATTTATAAATATGTTCTCCTCTTGTTTCTTTTTGGTTCAAAATACGTGCTTTTGGGTTGTGATTTCTATGTCTTCCATATTTCCATATCATATCTTCTTACATTTTGTCATCTATATTTGATGCCTTGTTGTTTGATTACTGCTATATTGCCTGTCATATCTCACTTTCTAATGGAATCATTTCATGAATATATTCTTTCTCTACAAATATATCTGTCATTCTCTAATCCTGTTTGTAAAGAATTTAAATACGCACTTTCAATCTTCTTTTAACTTCATTTGTCTTTATTAGATCTCTTCCATGATTACTTTTGAGTTATTCTTACATTCTCTTGCCATTTTTCTGATCTTCTTAAAAACATATCCCATTTACTGGTGATTTCCCCTTATTTGTTAACCTTCTTGATTGAGATATCTCTTCTTGACCTTTCTTGCTTAACAATGAAAGTTTTGATTCAGTCACTTTGTGGTTACTCAAGGTTTTCATTCTCCATTTTTCTTTGACTCTTATGATAGCTGGTTTTTAATAGCACTGGAATCATAACAGTGTATTAAATCTTTTTCCCCCCTGAACTTATGTCCCAACTGGAGAAAAAAACCCCAAGACTTTTATGAATTTGGGATAGCAAATTTTCTTCCAGGAGAAGTTTTAGAATATATTATCTATCACCTTTTAAAAATGGCAATTATCTCTTTGAACTTTATGTGACTATAGTGATTGTGTATTTAATCACATTCAATATTGGATTAGTATCTAGCATGAAATGGTGTGGTAAGAGAGCATTTAATAACTCTAAAGAAGTCAGTAACCCCGTTTGATTGATGGATTATGCACATCTGAAATGTAAAACTTTCTGATGAAACCACTCAGTTCCTGATGTAGCTAATTTTTGGTATTATTTTTCCATCACCAGAAGGAGAAAAACTATTTTTTCATTGCTCTTAATACATGTGATATCCATTTTCTTGAATGAAACATTTGCACAATCATATTTCTCTTTTTTTCACCTTTTGTAATACCGAAATGAAATGATATTTTTCAGGTGGTGGATGGAAGGACTTTTGCTAGGAGCATGAAGCTCTGTCCTGTTTCCTTTGCAAGTTTTTATTGAGTTTTGTGCAAAATAAAAGGCATGAGCTAAAGGACTTTTGACCTTTGGGAACTTAAATCTGATGTGGTGCTATTTGTAGCTGAGGATTGTTGTGAATTTTCTGTGCAGCTGAATAGAGATTATTTATTCAGGATATCTTACATGTCCAGACTTTCATTAGTTTCAGTTTATTAGCTAGAATATTTGCGAACAATTTATAGGCATTATTCAGTAATGCTGTCAACCTATATTTTCCTGTTAAAGTCAAATACATACTTAGTGTGATTTTAAGGTACTATAAACAACCCAAGAAAACCCAGATTTGAAGATCAACATACTAATTCTAAAATATATTTTTTTTTCATTTAACTTTTACTATTCAAAACTATAATGGCTGAGTGGTTAAGATGCTGATCTTGTCAGCTGGAGAGCTCACAGCTCGGGTTCAAGATCTGAGCTTCATGCGATGGGGTAACTTCTCATTATTTGCTCCAGTTCCTGACCACCTAGCAATTCGAAAGCATGTAAATGCAAGTAGTTTAATAGAAGAGTTGTGGTACCACAGTGGTTAGAATGCAGTACTGCAGACTAATTCAGTGCTCATACCAGGAGTTCAATTCTGACTGGCTCAAGGTTGACTTAGCCTTCCATCCTTCTAAGGTCAGTAAAATGAGGACCCAGACTGTTGGGTGTAAAGCACTATGAAGTAGTATAAAAATCTAAGTGCTATTGCTATTGCTACCTCTTTGATGGGAAGATAACAATGTAACCATGCTGACCTCATGACCATGGAAATTGTTTTGGGACAATGCTGGCCGTCTTGGCCAAGAAATGGAGATGAGCACTAGAGTTGGCCACAATTGACAGGGAAACCTTTACCTTTTTTTGTTCTAAAAATATAAGATGAAACTATGCATACACAGACATATCCACTAATTGGGTAGTTGGTGGAGATAAGCTCATCTCTGCATTTTACATTAACTTCTCTGCATTAAGGAAGGCAGTGCACTTAATTTAACTAGTTTACTGCAGCCTCCATGTTAACAGCTTCATTTAATTACTTCATCTCTTCTCTGCCTTTATTCTGAGGTGATAGAAAAACTGTATGAAAACAGATAGTCTGCCAATTAAGGTTAAATAAGAGCCTCTTCCTTATTCTTCTAATTACAGTACATGATATCTGTGTGAGTTTGAAAATGGATTTCCTCAATATGTTTGAATGCAATAATAACTTGCCAGTAATAACTACTCTCAAGTTAAGTGTGCCTTAAAAGTGATCTGTTAAAGCTTTGTTTATTAGAATCGGAAATCTTTGAGATAAATTGCAGTCATGATGACTTCTTGTAGAAGCACACTCTTTCTATAATGGCACTTATTCTCTGGAATGGTATCTCACCAGCTATCTAAATGGATCCTACCTCACTGATGTTTAGAAAACTATGGAAGATCTGGCTACTCTCATATATCTTGGGTGGACACCCTGTTGGATGGGTTTAGGTGTATATGTTTATCTCTTGGCTTCTTTGAATATTTTTTATGTAATATGGTTCCTGCTTTTCTAACAATAAGATGTTTAGAGTCATCAGAGTTGATGGCTATATAGGTGTTTTTAAATAAATAAATATGGAGTCAGGCCAGGGGTGAAATGCTCTCGGTTTGGACCGGATTGCCCAGTCCAGTAGCGATGATGATGGGTGGTTCAGAGAACCAGTAGCAAAAATCCCTGCCCTCCCCATGCCCAGCTGAGCTGCGCGATCATCAGAGGCTTTTTTTTTTAACTTTTAAAAGCATTTTTTTGGGGGGGGGGGGGGCAAAATGCTTTTAAAAGTAAAAAAAAAAGCCTCTGATGATCACGTGGCTCAGCTGGGATCGTCAGAGCCTTTTAAAAGCAAGCTCTTCGGCTGAAGAGATTGTACAAAAAATGCTTTTAAAAGGCTCTGAGAATCCCAGCTGAGTTGCCTGATCGTCAGAGCCTTTTAAAAGCATTTTTTTCTACAACTTCTTTGGCCAAAGAGGTGATAGAAAAAATGCTTTTAAAATTATATATATATATATATATATATATATATATATATATATATATATATATATATATATATATATATATATATATATATATGCCACGCCCACTCAGTCACATTACCCACCACCACCAAGCCATGCCCACAGAACCGGTAGTAAGAACTTTTACATTTCACCAGTGAGTCAGGCGCCTGTCTATATCTACCTGATTTTCTTGGTAATAACATTGAAGTGGTTTATCATCACCTTCTTATTGTTCCCAGTATGACCACTGACTTTTAATATCCAACTACTCTATAAACCTGGGATTTTATTATTTATTATCTCCCATGCAAATACTAATCAGGTTTGACCTGCTTAGATTTCAGAAATCAGCCATTAAGGTCAGCTTAGGTGTTGTCTATTCTTCTGATGAACAGTTAACCATGTGTTTAACTATCTTCTAATCTGGTCAGAGATGTAAATGTCCTTGAATTTGGACCTGTGGTATTACATAAATGATTTTGCTGAACATAATGTTGTTAAATTTCTAGCATTATGACTTATTGGCATGACAAATTTCAATTCAAAGTTTCTCAAATATGTTCCTTTTCATTCCTCCTACTTAGTATTTTTAAAAACAAGTCAGAAGAAGATAAAGTGCCAGCAAGGTGTGACCTTGATGTCTTTAAGTGAAACTTTCAAATGAGCGCACTTTAAAGAAAAATACCAAGAGTGGATGCCAACCTGAAACTAAAATTCCGAGTACTTAAATTTGGAAAAGAAATCTGAAATGCACATATGAGCTTTCCCACCTAGGGCTCTGGAGTGTGCTCTGAGTAGAAAAGGCTGTCAGCAAACAGTACAGCATGCTCCAAGAGAACAGTAAAAGCAATTATCTTCCCTGGCACCCTTGCTTTGAAAAACAACAGTGTTGTAGGGCAGGGAACTAATTGTTCCATCTGTTGCTTGTGGTGTCTGTGATGAAAAAAAGTGCTGTTTTGCTTCATTGTCTCATGCTTGCAATAGATGACATGAAATTACATCTCAGACTGGAGTGACGGATAAGATAAAAGAAAATTTAAAATTATAGAAAACATATGAGCAAGGTCCTTTCTACTTCCTTTGTAATAGTTCCATTTTGGGTCACATGATCAGGAAGAAGCAGGAAGAGATTTAGAATAAAAGAGTCAGTAAAATTTCTAAGCCAATTTCTAGGAAATTACCTTTATCCTAGGGATGAATTGGAGGAATTATTCTGAATTTGTTTAGTAACCCCTGTCTATATTTGGGTCTTTATAAAATTTTCAAATTTGCCAGCTTTTTCAATATGCTAAATTGAGTCCCGCACTGTTGAGATATTGGTAAGTGCTGGACAAACACTTTTTAAATAATTTCTTGAAAAGCAAGCAGAAAATAGCTTCTGAAATTCTTTCCAATCTGTTAGTCACCAATGGCCATATCTTCTCGTCTTCGTGCACTGTGAAGTAAGGGTAGGGTCAGTAGTGGGTTGCTATCGGTTTGCCCCGGTTCGGGCAAATTGGTAGTAGCGGCGGCAGGAAGCTCTGCCCACCTGCCCAGATGTCATCAAATATGCTCTGTGCATATGAGCGAACCGGTAACAAAGGTAAGTGAAACCCAGCACTCTGTAGGGTAGGGTACATGCACTCCTTTCTGGATTTTAGAGGACAAAGGCAAGGTGCTGGCTTTAAATGGAAGTGTTGGCAACTGTCTGAGCTACTGCTCAAATACCTTTCCCATAAAGGATACATCTGAGGAGAGAGGGGAGAGATTTTTCTGGGTTCTTTTTCCTCTGCAGCCTCTAAATCAGATCCACACTTTCAAACTCTTTCAAACTCTTTTTTTCTTTTTTCTTTACTATCTCTCTTGTGGTCCTGTGGAGACAATTTTATTAAAATGAAAATCAGGTAGGGAAGAGAACAGGTATCAGACATGGGCTTAAGAATGTAAGCCTCCCATAATTATCCTGAGGTAAGATGGATCACCAATAAAATTTACATACAAACAAGCAAACAAACAAACAAATAAATGGAGCGGAGCTATGAGTTCACCCGGGTTAAGGTGGACCCATAGCTAATGTTATGGCCGGTTCAGCGAACTGCCAAATCCCACCCCTGGCTGGCCCCGCCCACCCTAACCCGCCCCTCCCAGGAGTCTCCACGGGACCCGTTTTGTGAGGTAGGTGAGGTAAGTGCAGGACTCACATGGAGGCCCAGGGAGGGGGAAAATGGGCCTTTGGAAGTTCCAGAAGTCCAAAAATGGGCCTGTTTCTGGCCTCCAGAGCCTTCTTAGAGACTTAAGGAAAACCTCCAGAGCCTGGGGAAGGCAAAAATGCCCCCCCCCATTTGCCGTGGTTCAGGAAGCCGACTAGGCCAGGCCCACCATGGCCCCCGCCCACCCAGCAACTGGGTAGAGAACCCATTGCTGAAATTTTTGAAGTCCACCCCTGAGTGGAGTATTATCACTTATACACTGGTTCCTGCAACTATTTGGAGGGATTGATAGTATATACTTGTTATTCTTTTTTAAAAAAATATGCATATTAAAATGATTAAAGTATAAGATTGAAACCAGAATTTCTATTGTTAAGCAAGACAGTTGTTAAATGAGTCATGCTTGATTTTACAACCTTTTTGCCACAGTTATTAAAACAAATCTCTGAAGCTCTTAAGTGAATCATACAGTTGTTAAGTATACCCAGCTTCCTGCATTGACTTGGCTTGCCAAAAGCTGGCTGGGAAGGTTGCAAATGGAAATCACATGACTCGAAGATGCTGCAAGTGTTGTAAATAGAGGCTGGTTGCCAAGCACCCAAATTTTGACCACATGACTATGGGGATGCTTCAGTGGTTTTAAGTGTAGGGACTGGATGAGAGCCACTTTTTACGGCACCACTGTAACTTCAGTTGCTAAAAGTTGCTAAAAGAATGGCTGTAACCTGAGGACTACTTGTATATATGTTTTGTGTATCAATGAAATAATTCCTTATGCCTAATTTTGTTTTGTCAGTATCAGAATAAGTGCCTGGATATATAATCAGTATTCTATATTCATCATCATCTGAAGTTTTGCAGTTTCAGTGAATATTTGACATTATCTGCTAGTTCATTTGTAGACGCAGCTGGAAGTTGGCATTAACTGTCTGACAAAATTTTAGAAGAATGTAATAAATCATCTTAAAAATGTATTCTTTTAAGAAAACTCATTCAAATTTTCAAGTACTGATTGGATTGGAAATTTGAATAACATTTTTAAAAAAACCAGCTCTGTGAATTAAAGTGATTTTTACATTAGTTAGCTTGTTTTGAAACTTTAATTTAGATTTTTTGGAGGTTGGTATTTGTGGGGTGAAGATCTTGAAGTGAGAATCTGGTGCCTAGCCAACTTCTTGTTAACGTTTTGGAAGTTTTTAAAAGCACAGTTGTTCTTCTGATTATATCAAGTCATCTGTATTTTCTGTGGTTATTGTTTCCAATTTTATATTTGTGTTTTCTTATTTTATAATTAATACTATGGATAACTCATACTGCTTAATTACTTTATGTAAGCCTAGTCTCTAGGTTGCAACACGGTAGAAATGTGAAAAATAAAGACAGAAAAAAAGATCCATTTTTATTACAGATTCTTCAGAAATTTAAGATATAATATATATCTTAAATAATATAATCCTAAATTTGTCAACCCATAGAAACTCATCCCAAATTTCCTTGGATGTTTTATTCAAGCTGATCTAACAGGAATTCTGTAGATTCTTTATGTGAAGAATCAACAGATTCTTATACAACAATAAGCTATATGCATGGAAAATAAATATTTGAAATGTGAATTTGTTAAGTCAAATAGCAATAGAAAAATACTCAAACATTGTTTGCCAACTGTTCTCTTGTGGTGTTATATCTATATACTGAATAACAGGCTAGCAAAATAAATACGACAACTGTCTTAATAGAGAACTTGCACCAATAATATATATCTTCTAACAATAATGCATGCAAGCATCCAACTCATCTCATTTTCTCTAACCAATGTATATAAAAAATAGCATTTTTATTAATATGCTTAAATGTAAATAAGCAAAAGCTGTGCTAATTAACTATATTTAGTATCTTAGACTAAGAATCTGGTGTGCATCAGATCTGAAACTGAAAAGGTACTTCAGTATAAAGCAAAGCTACCTTCCTTCATTTAATCATTTCTTGGATTTGCACCAAAGCTGTGAGATCCCAAAAAAAACACATATTTGTGTTAAGCAGCTGCCAACATATTGCAACAAGGTTCCTCACTTCTTTAACTTATATTATTATAAATTAATATAAATTAATTATATTAATTTATATGCTGGGATTCATTGGCTACCATGCAAGCTAAGAAAAAGACACTTCTTTAAGAGTTGTGTGCATGTGAATATTTCTTCTTATGTACCTTTTTGGCTCTGGATCTGAACCACAACCATCTTCCAAAGACAAATATTTTACCCAGTTTCCATCCAGATCATCATTTTGGAATTGTTGTGCCACAGTTCCAACCAGTGGTCCCTACCGTAAAGTTAGCCTGGAAGATCTCAATTTTCTAATAACACTGAAGGGAGCAGTTGATCAATAGAGGTAAAGGGCTTTGGATGTAGGTTTCTGGGGAAGAAATGAAGAGGTAATTGTTTGTTTTCTTCTTTTAACATCCTTTCTTTGCAAATAATATCTCTCATTCCTGCTATAGAGAACAGCCTCAAAATTAGGAACAGAAGGGAATTAGAATAGAAATATTTCCCTGTAGCTATACAGTTGCTTTTTTTATATTTCATGATGACATTCTTCTCTCCCTGCCAACATTAGGAGCAAAGACAGCATGCCTTTTAATATCACTTCTCAGATATCACAGTAGGAGAAAACTATTTCCCCGATTTTCAGTATTTTCACTATTTCCCCTTCTGGTCTATTAGTGCAAGGTAGTTGCTTGGCTTCTCTGAAAATAAAATATTGGCCTAGATAACTAGCCAACCTTGATTGATATTGGAAAAAACTAACCAGTGTCATATCTGGTTACTTTTAGAATGGGATGCTATATGAAAACCTAGAAATTTTTCCCTCCACCCAAAAAAATCCCAAGAAAAGTTGGTGACAAGCCACTTCACTATTCTTGACAATATTATGGAAATTTCTTTGAAACCACCAAAAATTGAGCTTCACTTGAAGAAGAATTTACTTTCCCCTAGATACCTTTTTTTTCTCTTATCTGGAAAAAAAAACAACTTCCTACCCTTACCCCTGCCACTACCCTAACCCCATTGATGAGCTGGTTATAATATTCAGTAGTTCATCTTTATAATTTCTGGCAAGGTTCTATATATAGGTGAAATGACAGTGATTAGTATGACATACCTAGGTGATACCATTCTTACTAAATGATCAAAAGCACATATGTAGCATATCAGTGGTGGATGTGGCTTGGTGGGCATGGCATGGTGGACATGGCAGGGGAAGGATACTGTAAAATATCTATTCCCTTCCCACTCCAGGAGAGAGTTACTGCAAAATCCTCATTTCCTCCCTATCAGCTGGGACTCAAGAGGCAGAGAATAGATGGGGACGGGGCCAGGCACAGGTGGCATTTACCGGTTCTCCAAACTACTCAAAATTCCCGCTACCGGTTCTCCAGAACAGCAGGTTCTCAGAACCTGCTGAATACCACCTCTGTAGCATATGTGTAAAATTAAAATAAAAAATGTGAATGTGTGAGACAGAGTGGATAAACAATGTTCCACAAATTTCTTGACATTTTGCAATACAGCTCTCAATAATACTTTAAACATGGGATTGACAATTTGACATTCCTCAAATTTATGTTATTACAGTTGGCTGGACAAATACACATATGCATGAAAAACATTACATTGATAGGAGGATAATAATAATGAAATCATTTTCATTTGTTGTGAAATTTTGGCAAGGGACTCTTATTTGAGCAGAAGTTGTCATAGCTCAGGGGGTGGAACTACAACATTTTATGCTGTCTTATTGGTTAGCTGGAACAGAATGTTGACTGGCTACTGATGAACCGAGCATGTTGGCTATGTTTTGAGGCCAACAACAGTGAAGTTAATTGCAGTCAGGTTTCAAACTGTTTGGAGGAATTGGAGTGTGGAAATGATGTAGGAACAGTGCCATCTGGATATATCTCAAGTGGCACATTGCAGAAGCAACACCAAGATGAAGAAATAACAGTCACACTGGATTTGACTTACCAATAAGAAGTATATTTCAAGATACCAAGCAGAGTGGGGTTATTATTCTCACTCAGTCACTCACTTCTAGGCCAAATATTTCTAATTCTATTTTTTTAAAAGATCTTGCCAGAATTGTTCCAGTGCCATCCCAACCATTCCAGAAGTATTCTGAGCTCCAAACAGGCCCTAAACCCTTTCTGGATGATTAGAACAGCTTTTTGAAACTCAAAAAAAAAAAAAAAAAAAAAAAAAAAAAGGTGGGGGGAGGATGCCTGCTCACCACAGTGACTTAAAATGGCTAACAGGAAATAAAAACACAATTTAAAAGACATAAAAATAAAAATAATAAAATAGCAACACACATTCATTCCAACGATTTAATGGGCTCTATCCCACTCTGGATTCCCCAGGCCTGCTGGCAGAACCACATCTTCAGGGCCCTCCAAAAGAATGTCAGAGTGGGGGCTAGTCTAATTTCTGGGATTGATGTTCCAAAGAGATGGAACCACCATGGAGAAGACCCTTCTTCTGGGTCCAGCCAGATGTATCTCCTTAGGGGACAGCAGCCCCTTTACCCCCTCACTCTAGTGGGTCAGGTGGATGTGACCAGCAAGAGATGTCCCTCAGATAGCCATGAAGGGCTTTAAAGTAACACCAGCATCTTGAATTGCACCCGGAAGCAAATTGGTAACCAATGCAGCTCCTGCAGGAGAGGTGAGAGGTGACACACGTGCACACCAAAGTCTGCACAAAACCATTATCCTAATGCTTGAAGTGATTTTATAAGTTTACAATTAAAAAACCTTAAATGAATTTAATATTTGTTTTTCCTTGCAACCCTCGAAATTTAATAAAAGACAATTACTATACCAAATTATCATTTTATATTTGTATCCTCTCTATAGGCAAAATTCCACAGAATACAAGTAGAATATAAGCTGTATAAACATTATTCTATGTAACAATTGTCTAAATATATGTAAAGTAAATTACTTTAAAGTGGTCACTTGGGCCTTTATATTACTGTTGAGACAATTGCATAAGACTGGAATGGCTCATCATTAGAAAATGAATAGGATGCAAGCATACCTTCCTTTTTCCTCATTTTTGAAGTGGAAAAAAGGCAGAACTGCTGCTTTAGTTCTGTTCATATTATGCACAACTCTTCAAAATTTCACTGATCCCCAAAGTGTATTTATTTAATGGGTTCTTTGTGCTAGCTTTTATCTTTATTTTTTTTTCATGTAAAATAAAGTTGTAAATGTATATTTAATATTGGCAACCCCTGGGAAATTGTCTGCCAAACAGTTTCACTGAACATAATAACAAACAAACTTATTTTTTTTCTGCTTTCTTTCCACCTGCTTTTGCAGCTGCTGGGAGCCACACATCTCATTAAATCTGCATATGTCCACATGGAGAACCACACAACCCTTATATTTGGCATCCCATATATTTTTAGCAATCAACTAACTATTGTAAGGCTAAGTGAAGTCATTTTCATCAATTCTATCCTTCCCCATGAAAAGTGTATTGGTATACATTTCTTGCCCACAGGCTGAATCAAATCAATGTTCCTCATTTCAAATTTGCAAACTAGAGCAAAATTGCTATCCTGACCTATACTTCAATCAAGTTCCCTAAAGCTGTATTCTCTGTGTAAATGATATTGGGAATGGGATGAAATAGTCCTCTGTCACCTTAATTCTGAGGTTGTTAGGGTTCTATTAATGGCAGCCAAAAGGAATTGTCTTGAAAGGAAAATGGGAATACAGAATGTAAACATTCAATCATCTCCAAAGACTTGGAGTCATGAGGGAACATCTAGGTATAGGGGAAATATTGTGTGGGATTTCAAGTAGACTGAAATTATTTACTACATCTCTTGCTCCTCATAAACTTTTCAGCTATCTATTAGAGGTGCCCTTCCAGAATTAATGTAAAAATTTAGTTCCTAGCTATGTTTATCCAAGCCTCTGAGGAGTTACACCCAATTCATCCCTGTATTGGGGGAACCTGGAATAATATCTACTGTACTGTGTGAAGAGTCTTTTCTTTCTATACATAACATGTGAGAGAAACAGATGTCTACATGCATTTGATTAATAATTTCCTATTATGCTCGTTTCCTGATTTTCTTTCTTTGTTCAAGTCTCACTCAGGAGTGGGCTGCTGGGGGTTTTCGGAAGAACCTCTAGCTAGGATTCTGTGCAGTTTGGAGAACCCCCAAACCCCACTCCTGATTGGCCCTGCCCATCCCACCCTGCCCCTCCCAGGAATCCCCACGGATGGATGCAGGTAAGTGCAGGGTGCATGTGGAGGCCTACCAGAGGGCCTCCGGAGCATGGGGAGGCCGTTTCCGCCCTCCAGAAGCTTGAGGAAAGCCTCTAGAGCCCAAGGAGGGC
Source organism: Arizona elegans (assembly GCA_022577455.1). Classification (NCBI taxonomy): domain Eukaryota; kingdom Metazoa; phylum Chordata; class Lepidosauria; order Squamata; family Colubridae; genus Arizona; species Arizona elegans. Next base: position 178,645,732 of record JAKOOJ010000002.1, on the reverse strand, counting down.
AAAAATGCCCCCCTGCCATGGTGCAGGAGGTTGACTGGGCCACGCCTACCATGGCCACGCCCACCCAGCAACCAGGCAGAGAACCCCTTTCTAAAATTTTTGAAGCCCATTCCTGATCTTACTACCTCTATTTGTAGTTCTTAACCACCTCTCTTCCCATTTCTCTCACACAATTAACTGTACTTCAGGAGAAATAAAATTGACACATATATGCAAGGAGGAAATGAACATGATCAAAGATCAAAGAATTATTCATAGTAATCAGCAATCAGTTATGTGTGCCTTTGAGGAGTTTGTGTTCAAAATGTGTAGTCCTTCTGCATATATTTGATTCCTGGAATCCTTAGCTCAATTTTTGGATGACCCTATTTTGCTTGCAAAGTCAACTGCACTGGATGCATTTGAAAATAATCCAGATGCTGCTTCATCTTTTTTTTTAAAAAATTGATTTATATGCCGCCCTTCTCCGGACACTCAGGGCGGCTTACAATGTGTTAAGCAATAGCCTTCATACTTTTGTATATTTTTACAAAGTCAGCTTATTGCCCCCACAAACTGGGTCCTCAATTTACCTACCTTAGAAAGGATGGAAAAATGAGTCAACCTTGAGCCTGGCAAGATTCGAACTTACTAATTGCAGACAACTGGAGTTAAATTACAATGCATTAGTCTGCTGAGCTACCAGGCTCCTGGATAATCTTTTGTATTACAAACAGAAGAAAAATGAGTACTGCAGAATCATAAATTAAAGACTCACAAATTTAGAATATAATTCCCTTTAAGGGAATAGCCAATATGGCCAATAGTCCGGGATTATTGAAGAAATATTAACCATTAATAGAAATATTGACCAAAGAAGTTAAGATGCAATTTCAGATTTCTGTGTAGGTTACAGAGGTGAACAGAGATATATTTGGCATCCTTGCAGCAAATAAATATTACTAGCAATAATATTATTTTACCGTAACAGATTTTTTAAAAACAAGCATCATTTGGTCAGAAAGAAGCACATTTTTTTCAGTATAAAACTTTTTTTTACTTAAAAAAATCCTTATAACAAACCTCCCCTTTTCCACTATTACATTCTTTTAAGACTCTTGACATTTCCAGTTGAGATTTTCAAATTTTGAATATTGTTTTGGCAAAAACTTTGCGGTTTATGTTACAGGTTCAACAATTTTAAAATCATCTTTCATCATCACAGTGATGAAGATTCTTATTTCTTCAAAATTTAAGTAACATTGAGTTAATCTGCCAGTTGCAGATGAATACCTTTGTATTTTAAAATCATTGTTGTTGTTGTTGTTTTTAAAAAAAGATCCACCAGTACTTAAGTGTAATTTTGGTGTTAGGGCTTGATTTCATCTTTGCTCAGATGGGCTGAGATATCCTTATTTGAAATGAATTTGATCAAAGGTAAGACATTTTAGCTATGAAGATTAAACTTCATATTTTCTATTATGATTGGTCACATACCCAGCCAGATCTTTATACTGGATTTGGCTTTTTTATATACCTGTTGATGCCTTCCCTAGGGCCTGGGATAGGCAGATGATATTTCTCCCATCAGAAGCACAATTGTCATTCATGATAAGTTTGCAATGTTAAAACAACATATAATTTCTAACATAGAACTTTATTTTAGAAATCAATCAAACAGACAATAGGATTGCCTGTTTTTTGGAATAATCTGTTAATGCTTGAACATACATACATAGTACAAGATTTATAGTAGTTATTTTGCAATGCACAAAGAATTAGATTTAGAACATAAAGAAAAACAATCATAGCCATAGCTCTTTTTCTAATTTCACTGTTGTTACAATCAAACTTAATAAAGTTAATTTATCTCTCCCCCCACCCCAACCGAATATGCCACATTTGAAGGAGAATGCTAAAATTATTTTTAAGGATATTTGATCCTTGTTTGGAAAGAAAGAAAAAAACTCCAGAAAAAGATATTACTAAAATATGTTGCAGATACATTACCCGATATCTAAATTTATGGTAAAGATTCACACAAGTACAAAAGCAAGAGCTATGGCTAATACTATAATTTTTGCAATATTTTATCAATGGACACAATTATAATTTCCTTTCCAAAGCATGTTTTACATGTTTGTAGAATTATGGGATTAGAAGGGGATATTGCCTTTGAGTCTAAGCAGTTTTCTGAGGGATGGTGGTGAAATAATATTTTTTTTTCTCTTTACAAAGTTTAAGAGACCATTTTAAAACCCAAACAATGCCTTGGTGCAAAGAATTGATAGCTATCAGGGAAGCTTGGATGATTAGAATCACCTATTTTGTGAAAAGAGCATTTTAGTGAAAACCTTCAATAAGACTGTCCTATGGTACTATTTTGATGTACAGTGGTTTCAAATGATATATGTATTTACGGAACTAGGGAATGAGCATTAAGGTTTTGTACATTTTTTTGATATACTAAACTTTTGAATACAATTTATCATGCTAAAAGAAAGTTTAGAATAGAGAATAGAATAGAATAGAATAGAATAGAATAGAATAGAATAGAATAGAATAGAATAGAATAGAATAGAATTTTTATTAGCCAAGTGTGATTGGACACCCAAGGAATTTGTCTTGGTACATATGCTCTCAGTCATAAAAGAAAAGATACGTTCATCAAGAATTATAAGGTACAACACTTAATGATAGTCATAGGGTACAAATAAATCATAAGGATACAAGCAACAAAATTACAGTCATACAATCATAAGTGGAAGGAGATGGGTGGTGGGAATGATGAGAAGATTGATTGTAGTGCAGTCTTAGTAAATAGTTTGATAATGTTGAGGAAATTATTTGTTTAGCAGAGTGATGGCATTCGGGGAAAAACTGTTCTTGTACCTAGTTCTTCTGGTGTGCAGGGCTCTATAGCGTTGTTTTGAGGGTAGGAGTTGAAACAGTTTATGTCCAGGATGTGAGGGGTCTGTAAATATTTTCACAGCCCTCTTTTTGACTCGTGCAGTATACAGGTCCTCAATGGAAGGCAGGTTGGTAGTAATTGTTTTTTCTGCAGTTCTAATTATTCTCTGAAGTCGGTGTCTGTCTTGTTGGGTTGCAGAGACAAACCAGACAGTTATAGAGGTGCAGATGACAGACTCAAAAATTCCTCTGTAGAACTGTATCAGCAGCTCCTTGGGCAGTTTGAGCTTTCTGAGTTGGCGCAGAAAGAACATTCTTTGTTGTGCTTTTTTGATGACACTTTTGATGTTAGCTGCATATAAACATCATGAAGAAGGATGTAGAACTGGCAAAATAATTTCATTTATTTCTTAATTTGTATTTAGTTACTATTCAAGGAGTAGGTTTGAGGCAAGGAGGGTCTTTGCACAGTATAATCTTGTATGCCTGCCTGCCTGCCTGCCTGCCTGCCTATCTATCTATCTATCTATCTATCTATCTATCTATCTATCTATCTATCTATCTATCTATCTACCTACCTACCTACCTACCTACCTACCTACCTACCTATCATCCATCATCTATATCTATCTATCTATCTATCTATCTATCTATCTATCTATCTATCTATCTATCTATCTATCTCATCATCCATCCATCCATTTACCCTTCCACCTTCCCAAGGACCTATGATTGTGTGTAAGTTATTTTGGTATAAGGCATCATGTATCTATGAGCTTAGTGTGGTAATTAATATGTAAATATGTGGTGAGCAGGCAGGACTACAAAGATTATATTTCCTAAACATAATTTCTGTCTAGGAAAGTATTTTCCTTTACTTGTATCCTGGTACCTTTTCTTAGACTATCACCTTTCCTTGGCCTTTTAGATGTTTTATGGCTGAGGTGTCAGTTTTGTGTTCCTATGAAAATGAATTTAGGGCAGGAGTGATTTTGCTTGCCTAATTTGTTTCTTGTGTGTTTACTACATATTTTTCATTTAGAGCTGAGTTTTGTTTTCTCTGGAAAACAGTATTTGGGTTGGTGGCTTTTGAACATGGCCTCCAAACATCTCCTTCAACCAAAATGTGCCTAGCAATTCTTCCAGTATGATAAAGGCTTCTGTTTTTGTGTATCTTTGTGGTGCTTGAAACCTTCCCTCACTTGATTTGTGAGCTTTGGGATGTATTTTTGGAAATGCCAGAAGCAATTAATACTGCTTCTGTTTTCTGTTACAATTTTTCTATGCACTCTGAAGGCTTCTTGACTACCCATCAGTGTTGAAAGTAAAAATATTTTTCATCAAACTGAACAGGTATGAGAAATATAAGAGGGGAAAAAATCTGAGCAGTATTAGTTCTATATACAAGAAAACTACTGAAAGATGAACAAATGAAAAAACAGAGTCTGTGTTCTAGGCAAAACTTAAACTGGTCATATTTTTTGCTTGCAAATAAATTCAGAAAACACTACACACATTTTTATTTGATAATGTTTAACCTGATGTAAAGACCGAAATGATTTACAATGTTGACATCCGGCATAATAAAGACACTTTTAAATTTCATCATAAAGGAAACACAGATTTACAGTTTCAAGATCATCATCCTTATTGCTAGCTATTCATAATTGTTTGAAATAATATCTGGTAAAGAAATTGGGGACAAATGTAAATTCATATTGACAGCAAATATGTCTTAAATTAGACTCTAATAAGGTCAAGTTGCCACTGCCTTTTTAAAAAATGCACATTTGCATTTTCTTTTTAGTCATAGCCTCAACATAGCCTATGGGCTAACTTTAGATGATTGCAAAATTCAGAGTTGAGAGAAAATAATTTTAAAAACATTTGGGGTATATTTTGTGGTGGTTTTCTTCCCTACACATTACTTCTGGCTTCTAGAAACCCTACAAAGGAGAATTTTCTTGGAATATTTTTATGGCTGCTATTTCCCTCCCCGATGTAATGCTCCAGGCAATACCTGACACAGAGGTCATTGCAGAGGATGCAAAAATAGTGTCTAGGTTTTTAAAACAGTCGCTGCCATTTTCAGCAACAGCAACCATAAAATAAATAAAATAAATTATGGGGATAAAACTGACTTATTGCCACAGGTAATAGTGAGGTCCCACTCCATGACAGAGATGTTTATCTCTCCTTCCAAATTTGGTAAAAGTAATTACCTCAGTTTCTCAGCTCATCCACAGGATGGACAATTTTGAGCTGCCATTTTCAGTTATTTTTCTGCAAAATAAAATAAAATTAAATGTTTGTAGATATGTCAGAAAAAAACCAGCTTGAGAATAGCTGAATGGACACACTCTCAGTCTTGTAAATGCCTTCTGATAACTCAGATATCTCATTTAATTTCTCTGGTTTGGCCTAGTGATGTTTAGCCAAATTTAGGCATAGGTTCACATTATGCTGAGGCAGGATGAAGTTTCATTGGTTTTTGCTTAGTGGTCTGTTGTGGTTATTTTTCAAACTCCAGGTTAAAAATCATGTATTAGTTTAATGTGTAAGCTCCACTAAGTTTTTATGGTTTATTTGTTTTCATCTGCAGATGACAGATAGATTCTTTCAATTCAGATTTCAACTAGGGAACATTTTAGATTTATTTCAAATGTTGGGATAATGACATTGAAGATTCCTGAAATAATGGATTTTATTCCCAAAAATGTTCAGTTTAGTGGATTGGCTGTCTATGTTCCATTACCAACATTGTGATTCTGTGCTTAATGGGTAAACATCACATCGAACAATGAAAATTGAGGAACTTAAAATGCTAATGTTCTACCATCCTAATTTAAAAAATCCTGAATATCGCAAATTTCATTATTAGCTGCAGTACATGTTATCTCAGTAATGAAATAGTTTTGCAGGAGCTCACTCAATTATAATGGATAAAGAATTGGAACATATTGTGGGTGTTTTTCATCCCCCCCCCCTTGTTTTTTAAAGCAAACAAACCATTTTGAAGGAAAATACAGTGGGGAGAAATCTTATTTATAGCTAAGGCTCTTGGCAAGCAGAGCATTGTCTGCTATAAATTCTCCTTGTAATTGTGGGATCTTCCATGTGGTAGCAGTGTGAAATAAGAAAGGATATATATTATGCTATAAAACCCAAGTATAAACAAAGCACAGTGGTGTTTTTTTTCCCCCTCCTAAAGTAGTAAGGAAACATAAAAGGAAAGCAGAGATCTAGAGAGCGAAATATTGTTAAGGGAAACCTGGCAAGATTAATGTTTTGGACAGTAGTATTTGGCTGTTTTGGTTCCTAACCTTAACCCCAACTTTCAGTTCCAGGAGAGATTACATTTTTTTTCTTTTTGTTTTTTGTTATCTAGTTTTCCCAGGTATTGTGCAGGGTATTTTGAAGTGTTGCATTAAGCTATTTAAAAAATACAGTAAAGCTTTCATTTTTTAAAAAATCAGAATATATTCCAAAGAGGATGAAATACAATATGCTTAAAACATACAATAAACAATATCCTTTGTATTCATGTCATCCTTACGATACATAAAAAGATATCAGACAATCCATTATTTCCACCTCCTCCCCTCAACGCCCTTCATGACATTGTTGATTCTCTCTCATTATCTTGATTGCAATAAATCTTAGGTATGTCATCAGAGCCTAGACTTTGGTTCAAATTCATTTTTGTTTTCACTGCTTCAGTTTCGTTTTCTTTGCCCCTTTTATATAGCACCTCTTCCTAATTTTGTGTAACTTTTATTTGAACCTCTTCTTGTTTTTGCTTTCTCCATTTCACTGCAACATGTATATATTATCTATACAGGAATGGCTGTATTTAAACTTTCCATTTTCTGAGATCAGATGAGATCAGATACATTGAATAAAATTGGATAGAATATAAAACCAAAATATTATCAATCACTGTATGTTATGTAAATAGGTTTGGTTGGTGGGAAGTTTGAATAAACTGACCCTCAGCTGATTGGCTGACCACCACAGCTGCAAGGTATATAAAGGGAGCTGTTTCCCTAGGTCAGTCGCTGGGTTCTCACCCTACAATAAAGAGCTGATGTCACTCACTGCCTGGCTTGCTGCGTCCTCATTCACCCAACTTAACATTGGTGACGAAGGTGGGATATTGAGGCCAGAAGCCAAGGAAAGAGCTGAAGCCACAATTGAAAAGAGCTAAAATCACGTTCCGAGAGAGAAGCGGAACACCCGACTACAGAATCCAGCCAGGCAAGCGAGCGGAGCACAGGAGAATCACGAACGATGTCTGCCTACACCCCGCCAGCGCTTTTCAACCCCAAGGAGGAAAAGTGGGGATCCTACATGTCCTGGTTCGAGTGCTTCATGGTGGCCAACGACCTGCAAGGACTACCTGCAAGGACGTGCGTAAGAAGGCTCTGTTCCTGAGCCATTGCGGACCATGAATGTTCGACACAGCCGAAGCCCTAGCAGAGCCGAATTCGGTCCACACCATATCATGGTCAATGCTGCAGACCGTGCTGAAAGACCACTATGCCCCAACGCCTTCCAAGTATGTCCAGCGGTACGAATTCTGGCAAAGGCTGCAGCAGGACGGTGAGTCGATCAGTGAATACGTCGCTGCTCTGCTTAAGGCCGCAAACCAGTGCGAGTACCGAGACCTAGATGAGATGCTCCTAGAGCAACTAATCTGCGGAGTGAGAGACGCCAGCTACAACGGAGGCTACTTGTGAGATCGAACCTGACCCTGCACATCGCCCTTGATGAAGCAAGAGCACAAGAGTCATCCGTAAAGGCCGCCGAGAGACTGCAAGGGACCATCCATGGCCGGACAGCGCAGAGGTCGGCGACTGTGCACCATGAAGCTGTGAGCACCGAGAGCAAAGGGGACTCCGAGGAAGAAGACTACCACACAGAGCAGTCCAGGCCAGATCGACGAGGACCCAGAGATGACTGCGCCAGCTGCAGAGGCCCCACCCCTGACAAAACTGCAAGTTCCGGTATGCGATCTGCCGGTTCTGCAAGAAAAAGGGGCATATCGCTCGAGTCTGCAGAGCCAAGCAAGCACAAGGCCACAAGTGACGAGGCCAACACAGCTAACCTGAGATGGCGCCACGCTGGAGGCCCAATAAAGATGGCGGAATCCGGAAGGGCGCGAAAATTGAAGACATAGAGGCCTACACCATCCGTGTCGGCCAGACCTGCACATCACCCGGCGAGAAGACCTACACCACGGTCGAGATTGAGGGACGTGAATGCCAGATGGAGATCGACACGGGCTCCCCCATATCCATCATATCCTGGGCCAACCTCAAGAAAGCCATCCCTAGCGCACACAAGCGGCAGCTCCAACCACAGCGACGCTGGCTTAAAGATTACCAAGGGAACCGCATCTCAGTCGAAGGAATAGGCAAGTTCCAGGTACGATATGGGGAGTTCAGCGAGAGACTCCCCATCACCATCAGCAGCAGCAAGCTCCCAAGTCTCCTGGGCATGGACTGGTTTCGAGCCCTAGGCATGGGATTCACCGGAGTGAGGAACATCCAGAGCACCCTGAGGGACGACCTGATGCAGGAGTTCCAGGACTGTTCGATGAAAGGCTTGGCAAGTATGTGGGGACCCCTATCTCATTCAACCTCGACCCCAACATTGCCCCAATCCGCTTAAAGCCTAGGAGGGTACCATTCGCCCTAAAGCCCAAGATAGACATTGAGCTGGACAAGCTAATAAAGCAAGGGGTGCTTGTGCCAGTCAACCACGCCAAATGGGAGACCCCAATTGTGACACCCGTGAAACTGGGTCAGTGCGCATATGTGCCGATTATAAATGCACAATTAATAAGGCCCTGCAACAGAGTGCTTATCTGATCCCAATTGTGCACCACCTCCTGCATTCCCTGGGCCCCGGCAAGATCATCACCAAACTTGATCTTGCGCAGGCGTACCAGCAGCTGCCGGTAGATGGCACTACCGCGGAAGCACAGACTATCGTAATGCATAGAGGTGCCTTCAAATGTATGTGCCTGCAATTTGGAGTCAGCATAGCCCCCGGACTTTTCCAAAGTACAATGGAGCAGCTGCTGCAAGGGATCCCCGGGGTGGTCCCCTATTTCAATGATGTACTCATCACGGTGGAAGACGAGCAACAACTGAGGGGGAGGCTGAGAACTGTTTTAGGAAAATTCAGAAAAGCTGGACTCTGGGTCAAACGCAACAAATGCATGATCACAGTCCCCTCCATAGAGTTCCTGGGGTACCGAGTAGATGGCACCGCCATACACCTCACCGAGAGTAAAATCAGGACAATCCAAGAGGCCCCCACCTGTAAAGATAAGGCGGAACTACAGGCGTTCCTGGGACTGCTTAACTTTTATGCAATCTTCTTAAAAGACAAGGCAACAGTGGCTGAACCCCTACACAGACTGTTAGCCAAAAAGTCCACATGGAAATGCAGGAAAGCCGAGGACAGGGCATTTGCAAACATCAAGAAATTGCTAACAGCCAAGAGTTTCTTGATCCAATACAATTCAGCGCTTCCCCTTGTTTTAGCCTGTGATGCATCCCCTTTCGGCGTGGGAGTTGTCCTGAGCTATAGACTCCCGAATGGCCTAGAGGCACCCATCGCCTACTACTCCCAAACTCTGTCACACGCCGAGAGGTATTACAGTCAGCTTGACAAAGAGGCCCTCGCTGCCATCTCAGGAATAAAGAAGTTCCACGAGTACCTGTTCGGGAGGGATTTCGACCTAATTACTGACCATCGCCCGCTCCTGGGTCTCGTTGCGGGAGACTGACCAACACCGGCAGCCCTATTGCCCAGGATGACACGCTGGGCCATCTTCCTTGCAGCCTACTCCTATCGCCTGGTACATGGGACATGGGAAATGCCAATGCACTCAGCCGCTGCCCACTACCAGACAAGCTGGACGACCCCACATCCGGCATCCCCATCTTGCTGATAGACATTTTGGACTCGGGGTCCATCACATCAGCAGAGGTAGCCAGAGCCTCAAACAAAGACCACTTGATCCAGACGGTTGCAAGTTGGGTGACGAGGGGGTGGCCGGAAAAGACTGGGAGCAGGGAATTCAAACAGTACGCGAGCAAACGGGACGAACTAACAATGCAAGGGGGGTGTTTGCTATGGGGCGAACGGGTTGTTGTTCCTTTGTGCCTAAGGGAAAAAGTCTTGACACTGTTGCATGAGGGGCACCCTGGGATTGTACGGATGAAGGGACTAGCCAGGAGCTACATCTGGTGGCCCAACATGGATGCAGACATTACCGAATGGGTGGGAAAATGCCAGCCCTGCCAAGAGTCTAGGCCAGATCCACCGATGGCACCGTTGAGGGAATGGGAAAGACCCAAGGGGCCCTGGTCCAGGATCCACATAGATTTTGCGGGTCGGTTTCATGGACAGAACTTCATGGTCATAGTCGATGCCTTTTCCAAGTGGCTAGAGATTAAGCTCATAAGGGCCACTACCACCGACACAGTTATTAGGGAACTGAGGCAGTTATTTGCGACCCATGGGTTACCAGACATCCTAGTGTCAGACAATGGGCCCCAATTCACGGCCACACAGTTCGAGGGATATTTAGCTGATTTAGGGGTCAGACACGTCCTCTCAGCCCCGTTCCATCCGGCTTGTAATGGGCAGGCTGAGAGATTTGTAAGAATGGCCAAGGCCCCAGGGACTGGCAGGAAAGAATAGATAGATTCCTCACAGCCCAGCATTCCACACCTTGTACAGCCACAGGCCGGAGCCTGGCAGAACTGTTAATGGGGAGGAAGCTCCGAGGGGTACTGGATAGGCTAAATCCCAATTATTCCCCCGAGGTTTTCAAAGGGGGGGAGAGGAAACTCAGGGAGTTCACCATAGGAACTCCAGTCCATGCCAGAAACTACGGAAAGGGCCCACTCTGGGAAGCAGGGACAATCACTGAGATCACGGGGCCCAAACTGTACAGGGTAGACGTGGGGGACAGGAGAGTTTGGCGCAGGCACATTGATCAACTGAGAAGGCGAATCGCAACAGATGCCGAGAAAAACTTCAATGAACCACTCCCTGACTACCAGCCAGAACAACAAACTAAGTCAAGCCCGAGTGCAGTGGAGGACTTAGCTGATGATCCTGGCATCCGGAGCCGCCCCAGTAAAGAGTTTCCACCAGCCGGAGAAGTCGCCGCCCACAAAGAGATCTCGGAGGTTCCATTGGCAGAGCAGGGAGAAACAGGGAGTCCCTCCGACCTGCTCGACGCCGCCCCTCCGACTGAACTGCGCAGGTCGACCAGGCTACGTACACGCCTGGTCATCTGAGAGACTTTGTATGTAAATAAAACCCAAAGTGACTTCTGGGAGGGGAGGAGTGTTATGTAAATAGGTTTGTTTGGCGAGAAGTTTGAATAAACTGACCCTCAGCTAATTGGCTGACCACCACAGCTACAAGGTATATAAAGGGAGCTGTTTCCCTAGGTCAGTCGCTGGGTTCTCACCCTACAATAAAGAGCTGTTGTCACTCACTGCCTGGCTTGCTGCGTCCTCATTCACCCAACTTAACACTGTACTTTAACGCAGCTAAAATTATTTAAAGATGCCCAGGCCAGTCTTTACTCATAGATTTTCCTTAAATGTTACCCTTACAATGTCACATTAATTCTATTATTCCTGAAGTTTGTCCTGAATATGATATATATAGATTTATTTTCATTCCTATCTGTTTTACATAATACTTGTGAAATAAATGATTCACTGTCATTTGAAATGTCCCAAATATACTAACTACTTCATTATTAAGTTTCTGAGTTGTAAACTAAATTCTATTGTTTGATGCTAGGAATCTCTCTGTGCATCCTGAAAACATACTTATGATGATCTAAAAATTATACTGTGAATTTAGTAACCCTTCTGTACAATTCATCTGTAATCCCCTGGTCTTGATATTCTCTTTGACACTGGTAATGGTAATTTTAGGCTTCAAGCCTACGATGAACTATTCAGACATTTTTCTATTAATTTTTGCACAATTTATTTCTGTTTGGGTGATTTTATTTTCTTAAGATTTACTCAAACAACATATAATCCAAATTAATTGTTCCTCTTCTGTTGTTTTTAAACAGCTATATTCCTATCTCTTTTATTCGTCCTTTTATTAAGTAATCCACCCTTTTATTAAGCAAAATGAGATGGTTGGTTCTTTTCTTTTGTATGTGGTTTAGCCTATTCTTTTCTATTCTTCTCTTTCTTGCTGTATAATATCCTGTTAATGTATCAATAATTTGCCTTGGCTATAATTATCCATTTGAGTCTAAGTTTGCATGTGCTGATTTATTCCATTTACAACCTACTATTTTTTTTTACAATGTATATTTTTTTATTCCATAAATCCTCTTTTCTGTAAAGGAATTTGTTACTAAGAAATGCCCTCCTTTGCCATTCCTTTACTTTTCACTACCAATATAATTACCCCATGTCATACATTGTTTCTCTTTCTTATTGTTTTGCCTACTATATTGTCTCTATTCATAGTTGTGAGTGCCACCTGTTCTGTCAAGGCAATACTTAACAAATCTCATCCCTGCCCCAATGTTTCTACCTAATTTCCACTTTAATTTCCAGTCCCTTTGAGATAAAATGATATTGCTTACAAGTGACATTTTCATTTTAGCCAATAGATATTTAAAAGGAAAGCTATTAGTTTGGAAAATATTTCCTGCCCCTATATAGGTAATCCTCAATTTACAACTGATATCTTAGTAACCATTTGAAGTTTTGACGGACCCCCTCAAAAGTATTTACAAGCACTCTGTGGCCATATGACCACAATTTATGATATTTTGACAAAAAGCCCCCAGTGTTTACTTCTGGTTTTGAGCAAAAATGCCCCTTAGTGAACAATAGATTCATTTAACTACCACAGATTCACTTAATGACTGCCACAAAAAATGTTGTAAAATCAGGACCTGCTTTAGGACCATACCGACTTACATTTGTAATGGGCAGGTTAAGTCAATGACTACTCCTATAAAGTACAAAGGTTTCTAGCTCCATTATTGCAGCTGGGCACTGTACCTTTTTCAGGTTCAACTTCCTTTGACTATCATAAACTTGAGTATTAATTTTTCAAGTTTTTTTTTTTAATTTTTACTATTACAAGTACCTGTGTTTTACATGTATGCCCCTCCTGGCTTATGAAAGCTTCCCAGGAAGTGACATGCAGGTGGGTTCTGGTGGTGATTAATGCTTCCTGTAGGATGGGAAGGAGGCTGTGGGCCATGGTCTTCTTAAGAAACCATCAATAGTTTCCTTCCTACTGGATAATTTTAATTCTGTCTCCCATCTTCCCTTTCTTGGGAAAGGTTGTTGAGAAGGAGATTTTATGATGGGGTACCTGCCAGATAATCTCCTGGATGAAGTGGATTATTTAAACCATTTCCAGTCAAGTTCAAGCCTGAATATGGGATGAAAACAGCATTTGGTTTTGGTTCCCATCTGAACCATCTTTAAAATATTTATTTATTTATTTATTTTTATTTATTTTTAAATTTGTATACCGTACTGGTGGTATCTCACCCCAAAGCCACGGATGATCTCACCCAGCGGCTTCACATAAATGTTGAACAGAAGGGGCGAGAGGACCGATCCCTGTGGCACTCCACAAATGAGAGGCCTCGAGGTCGACCTCTGCCTCCCTGCCAACACGAACTTCGACGGGTCTGAGAGAAAGGAGGAGAACCACTGTAACACGGTGACCCCCCATTCCCACCTCTTCCAACCGGTGCAGCATGATACCATGGTCGATGGTATCAAAAGCCGCTGAGAGGTCTAACAGGGCCAGAACAGAGGAGCAACCCCTGTCCTGAGCCCTCCAGTGATCATCTACCAACACGACCAATGCCGTTTCCATGCTGTGCCCGGGCCTGAAACCCAACTGGAACTTGATGTATTGGCTATAATAGATGCTACCAATAGAGTAGCCCTTTTGATTTATGGATAATAAATCTTCAACTTTTCCATTTGCTTTGACCACTGACCAAATTGAAGGGGTTATTTGTCTTCCTTATTACTCCTTTTTTCTCCAGATCTTTTATTAACTCACAAATGCCTTGCTCTACAATCTTATGCTGCTTTTAAGTGGCTACTTATACACACATTCTCTCTTTCACATACACACATCGAGACATAAACAAACACAATATTCCACTGGAGCTGTCTTACATTATTATATTCTTCAGGGAATTGCTGCTATATTTTTGGAACTTTTTATTCCCCAAATTGCTCATTATTTTCTACTTGTTCTGATTACTATGTAGTTATGCTGTCCCTCTAAAACCGCCTGTCTTTCCTATTTTTTCTTGTAAATATTTTAAAAATTAGTCCAAATGAGAATCTGGCTAATTTGCCTGATTTAGTATCAGTTGTAGTCTTAGCATGTCATCCCTGTCATGCACTATTTTTCTGTAAAAATATTGTCTCTGGTATATTCAACAAATCCATATGTTGCCACATGCATTTTTTTTTTTTCATTCAGCATTAGATATTTATTAAAATTTTCTTCACATCAATGTATCTGTTAAAACCTTTTCAGTTTTCTCTTCGTGAATGCATATTTGTGTCTGTATGTACACAAACTATGGAGGGGTGGGTTGTACTTACCTTTACTACCGGTTCGCAATGGGGCTATGCGCACAAGCTTCCGTGCTTGCATGCACTTCTGCGCCTGTGCAGAAGCTTCCTGATGACATTGGTGTCAGTGGGCAGTGCCTCCCGCCAGTTTTACTTCTGGTTCTTGCGAACCGGTCTGAACCGGGGGCAACCCACAACTGAAATTATGCATCGTACCATCTTGTGAGAGCCACTGCCCATTCTAAGGTCATGCTAGGGAATTCAGAACCAACCATCAGGTGAAGGCAAGAGATCCAGCTTTGCTTCTTTTTTAAGCACTTGGCTTTAGTAAAGTGTACTTTTGGCTAACCGTGGCCCCGAGAATCTTTCTTTTTTAACTGACCAAGTTGGTATGATTGAAACTAACATATTTTCATATGTGTGCATGTATATGTCTTTATGCAATATTTCCATTCCATTACCAAGATCATTCTAATAATATTCTTTTATTCTGTTATTATTTTCCTTGGATTTTTCTTCGAGAACCTTGGTTCAATAATGGGACTGCCTTACGAATTCTGCCTTCTTCCTTTTGTCCAGTCATTCTTGAACTTGTACAAACTATCTCTTCCTTATTGTTCCTTATTCTCTATTAGTAGAATAGTACTGATATCTACCTCAAACACGTAGTTTAAACAATTTCCATAACTTACTCCTTAACTTTCTGTCTTCACACTCTTTCATCTTTGGAATTTTTCTTCTTCTAAAAATCCATGTTTTGTTAGTCCTTTGAACTTTTTATGCAGAGTTTTTCTCCTTTGATATTTCTTCTCTATCTAGCCCTAATTGAAGATTGATCAGATATATCCACTTAAAAAAACATCCCAACAATCTGTTCCAGTCTCTAATGTTTTCAATATGCTAAAGCAAATACTGTGGCCAATAATCTCAGGGATTCCATGTCTCATCCTATCCCTTCAATATGTGGGACTGATGAGCATAAAGGCATTCTTAAATCTGCTTATCTATCAAAGTTATCATAGTCTTATGAGGTTGCATGCCTATACTCATATCAGATGACCCCTTTTTATTTGCTGGTACTTAAAAGCAATTTTACATCACATCTCTAACACAAACTAAATTCTCCATCCTTGACGTGGTATAAGGAATTGATGTTCTTACTTCCTGAAAGGCCAAGATGACACTTTTCTGTATTTTTCAAATCTATTCTAGGTAATTTATCAGGTTCACTATTTTAGCAATTAACTGAGGTTCATATGGAGAAACTGTTTTACAACAGAAGTTATGAATTGCCTCCAAGGGTGCTCATCTGGTGTTTTCTCTATTGATAATCAAATCTTTTACAGAACTTTAAGTTGATGTTGTACTCAATTCCTTTATCAATTCTTTTTAAAGCATTTTTTTTCCTCCAACATCCCATTTGCCTACTTTTATCAACAGCTTCTGATTTTGTCTTTACAGATATTTAATTGCTGTTTATTTGTTTTCTAAAGAATCGAATGCCCTGCATGTCTGCTTCAGCAAATTCCTACTTGTTTTTCTCTTGCTCATATTTCACATCTTTCCCTCTTGAGCAGCTTGCAAACAAAAAATGTAACATAACTACTTGTTTCTCCTTCAAGGCTGGTTTATGTGCTTCTCAATATGTTTTTTCCCCAGACAATTGTTCTACTTCTTTTAGATTGGCTCTCTCTGGCTCTTCAGTGGCAACATAGACCAAAAGTGATTCTTTTTTTGCACATATTTCACAGGGTTCTCTTTAGTAAGATTTACTAAGACGGATGGAATGGAGTTACAAGAATTCCGGAAATTAAACTATTTTCAATTTATCCCAATTATTTACAATTAAGATTTTCTGATGCTTCTTCTTACTGCCTTCTGATGAACCAGCAAGGAGGTGCATCTCTTCACTGTTAATACAGAAGTTTGCAGTATAGCTTTTTGCATAATAATCTCTACCAGTCTACTACACAGTGTGCACACTGATGTTATTTGTTGTAATGTCCCTAATTTTCCACATAGAAATCAGTAACACATATATTTTCTTTGCTCACTGTAATATTTCCATCTTCACAATGCCCTTTAAAATATTCGTTTGATCTGTCCCAAAATCTCTTGTTTGCACAGATATTGATTGATTATGTGCTATCAAGTCATTTTCAACTTTTAGCAACCACATAAGAATCATCAATCACTTTGTATTTTCCTTCCTTGTTTTTTTTTAAAAATACAGGAATGGTTTACATTGTGTCTCCCACGTGGGATGAATTGATGCTTTTGCATTATCACTAAAGTGATCACCTGCCTCCAACATCTTCCTATATCACTTTTGCCCAATATAGGTGCCTGCCTCTATTTATTTATTTATTTATTTATTCAAATTTCTATACCGCCCTTCTCCTTTCGGACTCAGGGCAGTGAACAGCCAAGATAAAAACATCTATACAAACATCACAGTTAAAAAATAAAGTTAAAATAATTTATAAATTTGGCCTATAATTTAAAACTTGTCAATTAAAATCAATATTAAAATTTTAAAACTAACCCTAAAATCAAGACAGACCGGCTAACTGAAAAAAATAAGTTTTTAGGGCCCGACGAAAAATCCGGAGGTCGGAGATCACTCATATCTCTGGGGGTAGATTGTTCCATAGGGTAGGTGCCACCACAGAGAAGGCTCTCCTCCTGGGGGTCGTCAGCCGGCATTGTCTGGCCGACGGCACCCTGAGGAGGCCCTCTCTGTGGGAGCGAACCGGCCGGTGGGAGGCTATTGGTGGCAGAAGGCGGTCCCGTAAGTACCCTGGCCCTAAGCCATGGAGCGCTTTAAAGGTGATCACCAACACCTTGAAGCGCACCCGGAAGTCCACTGGAAGCCAATGCAGCTCGCGCAGGAGAGGAGTCACATGGGAGCACCCCGTCGCTCCCATAATCCCCCGCGCAGCCGCATTCTGCACCAGTTGGAGCCTCCGGGTGTACCCCAAGGGGAGCCCCATGTAGAGAGCATTACAATAGTCCAGACGAGAAGTGACAAGTGCTTGAGTGACCGTGCGTAGGGAGTCCCGGTCCAGAAAGGGGCGCAACTAGCGTATCAGGCGAACCTGACAAAAAGCCTCCCTGGCCATGGCTGTCATATGCCCTTCTAAAGACAGCTGCGCATCCAGGAGGACACCCAAGTTGCGGGCCCTCTCCGTGGGGGGCCAATGATTCGCCCCCAATAACCAGCGATGGCGTCAGCTGGCTATACCGGGACGCCGGCATCCACAGCCACTCGGTCTTGGAAGGGTTGAGTCGAAGCCTGTTTCTCCCCATCCAGACCCGCATGGCCTCCAGGCACTGGGACATCACTTCCAAGGCATCATTGGGATGGTCTTGGGTGGAAATGTACAGCTGAGTATCATCAGCGTACTGATGGAACTCCACCCCAAAACCACGGATGATCTCACCCAGCGGCTTCACATAAATGTTGAACAGGAGGAGCGAGAGGACCGACCCTTGCAGCACCCCTCAACCAAGGCACCTTGGGGTCGACCGCTGCCCCCCTGTCAACACAGATTGCGACCGGTCGGAGAGATAGGAGGAGAACCACTGCAGAACGGTGCCCCCCACTCCCAGTCCCTCCAGCCGGCGCAACATGATACCATGGTCGATGGTATCAAAAGCCGCTGAGAGGTCTAATAGGACCAGGATAGAGGAATAACCCCTATCCCGGGCCCTCCAGAGATCATCCACCAACGCGACCAATGCCGTTTCCGTGCTGTACCCAGGTCTGAAGCCGGACTGGAGCGGATCCAGATAGACAGCTTCATCCAGGTACTGGGGAAGCTGTCGCGCCACCACACTCTCAACAACCTTCACAATGAAGCGAAGGTTGGAGACTGGACGATAGTTAGCCAAAACAGCCGGATCCAGGGATGGCTTCTTGAGGAGAGGCCTCACCACCGCCTCTTTCAAGGCGGCCGGCAGGACACCCTCGCTCAAAGAAGCGTTAATAATCCCCTGGAGCCAGCCTCGTGTAACCTCCCGGGAAGCCAGCACCAACCAGGAGGGACACGGGTCCAATAAACATGTGGTTGCGTTCAGTCGTCCCAAGATCCTGTCCACGTCCTCGGGAGCCACAGGATCGAACTCCTCCCAGATAACACTCTCAAGGCCTGCCTCAGTCATCTCATCTGAACTAACCCAGTCAGCGGCCAAGTCTTCCCGAATCTGAGTTATTTTATCATCCAGATACTGTACAAAATCCTCAGCTCGGCCCTGCAAGGGGTCCTTCAGCGCTCCCAGATGGAGGAGGGAGCGGGTCACCCTAAACAGGGCAGCTGGGCGGTTATCTGATGACGCGATAAGAGCGGCAAAATAGCTAGATTTCACTGCTTTTATCGCCACTAGGTAATTCTTAGGTAGGTCTTAATATGAGACCTTACCAGTGTCAAGTCAGACTCGGAACGACTGGCCCTCCAACCACTCTCTAGGCGTCTTTTCCGGCGCTTCATCTCCCTCAGCTCCTCGGAAAACCAAGGAGCTAAGTGAGTTCGGTGCCGGGTCAGAAGCCGCAAAGGCACGACCCGGTCCAAAGCCCCGGCAGCCGCCCTATCCCAGGCGGCCACCAGGTCATCAGCCGAGTCATGAGCTAGAGTCTCAGGAAATGGCCCAAGCTCCATCTGGAACCTATCAGGGTCCATCAGGCGCCTGGGGCGGAACCACCTGGTCGGTTCCGCCTCCCTGTGATGGGGTACGGCGATCAGAAAGTCAAGTCGAAGGAGCGAGTGGTCAGACCATGACGAGGGTTCAATATCTACATCCCCTATATCAAGGCCACTCAACCACTGACCAGAGGTAAAAACTAAGTCCAGAGTGTGTCCCCCCATATGAGTAGGGCCGTGAATTACTTGGGTCAGGTCCATGGCCGTCATGGAAGCCATGAACTCCCGAGCTACCTCAGATGTTTCACCGATGGATGGCAGGTTGAAATCCCCCATGACCACAAGTCTGGGGGTATCAGCCACCACCTCGGCTATAACATTGAGGAGTTCGGGCAGGGTCGTTGCCACATGGCAGGGAGCCAGGTACGTGATCAACAGACCCATCTGCACCCCATGACCCCACTTCACAAAAAGGGACTCACATCCGGCTATCTGAGGTACAGTGGTCTCCCTCGGATCAAGACCTTCTTTTAGAATGACCACCACCTCCCCGCCCCTGCCCTGAGCTCTCGGCTGATGAAATGCATGGAAGCCTGATGGGCACATCTCCACGAGGGGAACTCCCCCCTCATGGCCCAACCAGGTCTCCGTGATACCCGCCAGGTCCGCTCCGTCCTCCTGAATAAGATCACAAATGAGGGGGGCTTTACTTACTACGGACCTGGCATTACATAACATCAGCCAGAGACTTGGGCGCTGAGACTCTAAGCAGCCTGGGGAACGGGAAGAGCTAAGGGGACCGGGGCATGCAATCGCTCGGAGATAGCGAGCACGTGCCCCCACCACATGATATGGCCCCCTGCTCCCGCCATGCCTGCCCCTCCCACTCAGCGTGTTAATAGAGAAGCCCTCACTAGAGGGCATTCTTACAGTCCCCTTTCCCCCAGAGTCCGCACCCCCTACGGCACCATTAATAGCAGCCGGACTGGTCTGCAACCCCCATGGGTTTTCCCCCAAACCCACATAACCTCCCCCACCCTCAGAACCCCTTAAAAGTCTATTTAAAAAAGTCTTTAAAAACCCCCTCAATCCCCATTTTGCAACATGCCACCTCTCGGGGTCTCAAGATCCGTCATTAAGTGGGCCCTCAATAACATAGAGGGCCAGGCCTGCGAGAGGGGGGAATCTCGCAGCGCAAGAAGCTTTGCCCTAGAATACATTTTAACACCAGAGTGATAATACAAGTTTGGCCTAGACATGGCCTAGGGGTTTATAATGATGGTTTCAAATGTCCAGGAATGGGCAGCTAGAATGGCCTTCATGCCAGGGGTGAAATCCAGCAGGTTCTGACAGATTCTGGAAAACCTGTAGCAGAAATTTTGATTAGTTCGGAGAACTGGCAAATACCACCTCTGGCTGACCCCAGAGTGGGGAGGGAATGGAGATTTTGCAGTATTGTTCCCCTGGCACGCCCACCAAGCCACACCACGGCCACTAAACCACACCCACAGAACTGGTAGTTTAAAAAAATTGGATTTCACCACTGCTTCATGCCTTTGGTAATGCTGGGAATACATATTCTTGGTATACATTCTTGGTGTTCTTCATTCATTCCTCCCAGAAAGAACCTCCACCATAATGAGGAAGCATAGCAGGCCTGGGGTGGGGGATGCTGCAGGGATATGCCATGTTCCCATTACCTTCTGAAACATAAACATTCTTATTTCTTCTAATAGATGCTGCCAACTGTGCCAATTATATCTCACTGACAGCCAGAAAACATCTTTAAAATTATGTGAAACATTACATGGAAACAAATTCAGGTTTAGAACTTTTATTGTTCACTTCCTGGACTGAAAGCTTTACACATGCACAAACACACACCAATATAAACACATGTATAAAACTTCGGTTAGTATTATTTGGTCTAGTACTTAATGTCCTGTCCTAGAAACCAGGAGACAGTGAATTTCAATCCCACCTTAGCATGAAAGCTGTCTGAGTGACTTCGTATATATGTGTATTTGGTGCGTGTCCTTCAGGTTAGTGATTACCTGTTTTATTGGCTAGATTTTCAGAAGTGGTTTGCCATTGTCTGCTTCCTAGAGCTGAGAGAAAGTGACAACTACAATGTCACTCAGCTGGCTTTGTCCCTAAGGCAGAAGTAGAGCTCACAGTCTCCTGATTTCTAATTTGGTGCTTTAATAACTGGCTGTAATTCATTCATATATTTACATAATCCATACATTTATTCTCATGCATACCCCACTCAGTGATCAGTTGGCTAGGCTAAGACTGAGCTCCAAAATAATTGATACGGGCTGCCCATCAGGTATGTTACCATATTCTGTGTGATAGCTCCAGAGACAGTGATCATGGCCTCTGCCGGTATAATTATGATTGGAATAGGCTTAAACATTATTCTCCCCTTGGAATTATGGCTGGAAAACAAGATAAACCTCATGCCTAATTCTCCTGCCTGATTTTGCAATATCAAGCTCATTTTATCACATGCTCTAATATTATTACATTATCTGTAATAATCTGTGGAAAAAGTTCAATGATATAAAACTTAAATGGAAATAAGATGGAATGTTTTTAGAGGAAGTTGTATATGCAATAGTCTGCAATGGTGTAGCTGTAGAATAAAATGCTCAATTAAAAAATACAGCAGCTACGGCTACTTTTTTTATATATAAAATAGACATTTCCATTTATTTTCCTGTCGTCTTACCCTAGAGCTGTTCTGTTCATTTAACACCTTTAATGGAATTTAAAAAAAAAATGTGCTAAATGGAAAACAGAATTTATTTCTTTGCTGTTCTTGAAATGTAGGAAGATAGACCTATTATTCTGATTTCTCTCTCTCTTTTTTGGCCATTTAATTGTATGCATGTATATTTTGAAGAAAAGTTTCTTTGATCACCTCCACATCTCCCCTCAGACTTTTCTTTTTTTTATTCCTTAAAGCTGACTTTGTTATCCTTCTGGAATAAAACTCCTTTTGTTACAAGGGAAAATGGATGGCAGAGAATGGCTGTCTAAATAATTTGAAGATATAACTGTAATTATATATAAGATGTCTCACTATTGGTATCCCACCATATGGTTTTTTGAGATTTGCTTCATTTCATAATACTTCCTCTTCTCTGCTTATTCTTACCAGCCTTATTTGTATGTTTTCCAGCTTGCTTCTCAAAAAGTAAGTTGATAAATTACCTGATTACCAATTGGTGACATGACAGGTGTATCATTAAAATCTAGTGCCTTCCTCCAAGCACTGTGGTCCATTCTGTACTTAGTCTTAATTACCAGTGTTTTAATAACTCACAGAGCTGTGTGAGATCTGTTCAAAATAGACTAATTCCT
Source organism: Arizona elegans (assembly GCA_022577455.1). Taxonomy (NCBI): domain Eukaryota; kingdom Metazoa; phylum Chordata; class Lepidosauria; order Squamata; family Colubridae; genus Arizona; species Arizona elegans. The sequence goes on along the minus strand of JAKOOJ010000002.1, from coordinate 178,623,204 downwards.
AAATGGCTGTTTTGGATTTACCAATCTGTTAGTGTTTTTAGTGGTTTGCAAAGATGTCATTAGTGTTATTAGTGGAACTTGTTGAGAAGATAATAGCATTCCTACTATTTATTTCTACTGGGGAACATTGACAAATACTAACATATTCTCACCTGACAAAGTTGTGCCTACAGATTCTGGTAGAAGTTTGTTTGTTTTGGTACATATAGTATAATGGTAGAAAATCTGATCATTTGGTATACATAGCAGAATCGATACAAATAGACATAGCAGAATCTGTTCAGGTAGACACTGTAATTCGGCAGACAATTCTAGTACAATCCAACAATGGCTCTTCTGCATACTAGTGTCAGCAGTGCGTTCATATGGCAAATCAGAAATATTAGGTTTGGAATAGAGATATAAAGGATTTAATTAAAGCTTTGCCCCTTCCATCAACCAAGGAATAAGTTTAGGGATATTCTGCTCACAGAGATAGGGAAATGATTTCTGCCAACTGTTCCTTTTCTCTGCCCCTTTATATTCTCCAACTTTCCCAGGTAAATGTTTCAGAGTGATCAGTACTTACTAACTATTCAATGTTTCCCCACCTATATTAACTTTGTTGTTGTTTGTTTCCATAATGCTTAAGGTCAGAAGTATCTTTACAGGTCATCTAGTCCAATTTTTCCTACTTCAGGAATCCATCACTAACATTTTAAGTTCGTGTTCCATTCTGAATTTATTATATTAACTTCTACACTAAGAGGACAAGTCTATCATTAGTCCAGATATATTTCTTTGAATCTCTGACATTCCTTAGTATCCTGAATTTCTCTTCTTTTCATTGTCCATGTCATTTGTTGCTTCAATTTGCACTAGTTGCAATTTCTCATCATTGTTCAAGAATAGCCCCATACAGAATGTAATCCAGAAGTCAGAAGAGGTTGAAACCAAGGTATGGATAATAATCACCAAGTAGTGCCAATTCAAAAAGAGTTCACAATTGTACACTAGCTGTAGGTATGCAGTCAGTATTTGTAAATTTATTGAAAACTTCTGGAGGGGATGGGATGGGGGTCAAAGAGCTCTCCTAAAACTGAACTTGCTCTTTCTGGTGAAGTGAAGTCTCACCAGTCATCACTTTGAACTTAATCCCCAGAAATGTTTTTTTTTTCCTTACCAATAGCCTCTCCACCCTGTCTGGATTTAATTTCAGATTGCTCTCCTTATCCAGCCCATTAGTGAAATTAGGCAATGTTCAGAGGTACTGATTGCTTCTTGAGCTTGATGAATACAGAACACCAATTCTGAGAGTCATCAGCATACTAATAGTACCTCACTGGACTGACCTCCCCACCCCCCAGCAGCAGTTTCATGTAGACATGAAGCAATGTGAAGAACAAAATAGGGCTCAAAAATAGTTCTTATTGAAAGACATGGCCTTCCAATAAGAACTATTGTAAAACAGCGCACCCAAAGGTCCAAGCATGTCTTGGTCATTAATATCAAAAGGCACCAGGAGGTCTATAAAAGCAGATTCATAGTTCCCCTAACATGTTCCCAATGTAGTTCATCCATCAAAGCACCTAAAGCAGTCAGAGTACAATATCTGAGGTACCTGAAGTAACTACCATCCCAACCAGTGTTGCCCATCTTTTAAGATATTCAAAGAGAATTTACTTACACTCCCCCATTTTTGAGAGGTTTAGGAGACAAAAGAAAGCAGTTGAGCTGGTATAAAAAATTCTTTTCCCCATGTCACATATACCCACACTAGCAACTAACACCCTGGGCCCAGTGCCTGGAAGAGGAGTCAGACATGCTATGGACAGCAACTCTCTTATTTTATTTATTTATTTATTTATTATTTCAATTTGTATACTGCCCTACTCCTGAAGGACTCAGGGCGGTGAACAGCCATAGAATAAAATATATGAGTACAAAATTTAAAATAAAGTAAAACAAATTAAATAGTTTGGCTGAAAATTTAAAACCCCAATAATTTAAGACCAAATTTAAAATTTAAAATTTCCATTTAAAAAGGGGAAAAACTTAGGTCAGGCCAGCTTGATGAAATAAGAATGTCTTGAGCGCGTGATGGAAGGTACGCAGATCCGGGATCCTCCGTATCTTTAGGGGGATCTCATTCCAGAGAGTAGGTGCCCCCCACAGAGAAGGCTCTCCCCCTGGGGGCCGCCAGTCGACATTGTTTGGCCGATGGCACCCGGAGGAGCCCCTCTCTATGGGAGCGTACTGGTCGGTGGGAGACTATTGGTGGTAGCAGGCGGTCCCTCAAATAACCAGGTCCTAAGCCATGGAGCGCTCTAAAGGTGATAACCAAGACCTTGAAGCACACTCGGAAGACCACCGGGAGCCAGTGCAGCTCGTGCAGGAGAGGTGTTACATGGGAGCGCCACTGTTGTGGCTCCGCCCTCTGAGCCTATCTCATTGGAGGAAGAAGGCTCCGAACATGAGGGAGAGGAGTCAGCCAGGCCTCCCTCTCCAGGCCCCTCCTCTCTGGCACTGCCTCAGGTGCCGGCCAAGGAAGGGGAGATTGGCCAGGAGCCAGGTGTCTCTGATGAGGGCGAGGAAGGAGAGCCGCAATGCGTATGTAATTTTATGTTATCTGTTGCAGTAAAACTCTTGGCAGACGGTGCTTATATTGTTGCCAAGTTTGAGATAATGACCTGTGTGCATGCCAAGTACTTTCTTAACCCTCGGCTGGCTGTGTTTGTGTGTGTGTGTAGACGGGGACAGATCAGCCACGTCGCTCTCATTACCACCCACGTGGCCGCACTCTGCACCAGTTGGAGCCTCAAAGTGCTCCTCAAGGGGAGCCCCATGTAGAGAGCATTACAATAATCCAGACGGGAGGTGACGCGGGCATGAGTGACCGTGCGTAGGGAGTCCCGATCTAGAAAGGGACGCAACTGGCAGATCAGGCGAACCTGATGAAAAATCCTCCCGGTCACAGCCGTCAAGTGCTCTTCTAAAGACAAACCTCAATCCAGGAGGACACCCAGGTTGCGAGCCCTTTCAGTGGGGGCCAATGATTCTCCCCCAATAGTCAGCGATGGCACCAGCTGACTATATCGGGACGTCGGAAACCACAGCCACTCGGTCTTGGGTGGGTTGAGTCTGACCCTGTTTCTCCCCATCCAGATCCGTACGGCCTCCAGGCACCGGGACATCACTTCAAGAGCATCGTTGGGGTGGTCTGGGGTGGAGATGTACAGCTGGGTGTCGTCAGCATATTGGTGGTATGCTATGATTCCCATGGCTTTTTAATCTCACTGGATGCTTCAATTTTTATTTTATGTAAGACCCCAAGAGTCATATGATTGTGGCAGGGTCAAAGATAACAGAATGAGAATCTCAGATGGAACTGCAACTGAAGCTGCATCTAGTTAAACCTCATTGAAATGTATCTGGAGCTTTCTCAATTCCCTTACTTAAGAATATAATATTGGAAACTGATATTGCAAACAAAATGATCATCTACCCCTATTTTTGGAAACAGGAAGACACCCACATTCTTAAATCATAGAGTTGGTATATAATATATATAGCTGACAGTATAGTATAAAATAACAGTATTTTTCTTCTTCATACTGAATTTTCTTAGAGTCTTATGAGCAATCCTAGAGCAATAGAGAGGTCACAGTTTATCTTTTAGGGCTGGGCAGAGCTTTGAAGGAGGACTTCAGTTTGACAAGCCTTCAATCAAATCACCTGTTCAAAGTAGATTTTGTCAGTTGAAGCAGGAATCTCTTTCAAAGCTGCAAATCAGATTAGGTGATTGAAGCAGTTTGTAGTCTTTCAAAGCACATTTGTGATACGATGCCTTTTCTGTTGTTCCTGGAGTTAATGAACACAGTATACTGTGTTGCAACTTCAAATAACAATATTTGTTTGATATGTGGTAGAAAATTGCATCATGAAAGTTGGTTTCTGAATTTTTTTGTGTCATGTAAGGCAAATATAGAACAAATGAAATTGTCTTTCTTGATAAAGGAGAATATTTGTAACTCAGGGTTGAAATATAGGGGGTCCTTGGTGTTCTCTAAGCTTGGTTGTTTTATTGCTGATGTTTCATTACCCAAGCTAGGTAACATTATCTGTGCTAGTAGGGAGTGGGATTTGTTCTCAGTGTATATTCTAGTGGTTTGTCTTGTCACTGTGGGTGGGGGTGATCTTGATGGTTCTTTGGTTGAGCTATTTAATGTTAACTTGTTTGGCAGTTTCTTGATTGGAGTATTGTTTATTCCTTGATTATTGGTTTGATGTTAATCATAATGTTAATCTCTACTCATCTGGGTGTTGACTGCTTGTGTGGAGGTGTCTTTGAAAGCACTGTAGTGTCTTTGTCTGCTGATAGGATGATGATAGTGTGGTCCTTGTTTAGGTTTTTGAGGCTGCTCTTTCCTCTGCTGTGAACGGATTTCATCTTTTTCCTCTTCATAATTCACTGGGAGATTTTGTCCCCTACACATACACACACTTATGTCAAACCTGTAAATATAATTCATATGACGAACACTGTGGGCAGGGAGCTCTAACTTGAATTTGTGGAAGATCATCTGAAAAATCCAAAACTATAGATGTAAAGAATAAATTTAAAAGAAGGAGCGAAAGCAAAAAAAAAAAAAAAATGTGGAAGGACACATTAGTAAGCATATAAAGAAGTTGGAAATTAAGTATACATGTTAAGTCACCAAAAATTACTTGATTTGAAGGTGACTTTAATTGATCTTAGCTTGATTCATGATTAGCTGGATTAGCAGATGACCTAGAATAATGAGAAGGTTGATCAGCTATATGGCTCCCTGAAGATACGTTTATCACAACAAGATATTCAGCAACACATTAAATATTCAGTTAAGTTTGATTCACTCTTTCCTTTTTCCTACATATATATATTTAAAAAATAAAGTTGAGGCTTTATGCAAATCACTTTCTCAAGGTGCTAAGATTCAGTCAGATCTTTTCACCTTTTGATTGCTTTTCCCAGGATCAGGATGAAAATTATTACTGTTTAAATGCAAATCTAACATGTCCATAATATAAATTTCAGAAAAGAGCATTTTGCAACAAAGCAAAGAAAAATTAGGAGTTCTCATTACTTTCTCAACTAATATGTTATTTTAATTATTCTTGAATAAGTGTTTTAGTAAGATAGGAAAAATGAAATGTTAATGCTATGAAGCATATTTCAGTAATAGAAAAGAAAATGCAATTGAGAAAACAGTTTCACAAATATGGGAACACTGTAATATTGAAATATCTATGCTTCTGACTAAATATGAGCATTTTGATAATTAAAAAATAAAACTTATCATACAATGCTGATACTGTAGAAGATTATAGTCTTTTTTTGAGTGATGCTATAATTTATAAGGTTGAAGATTAATGTGTTTTATCCAACTGAGAAATTAGTTTCCTTGATATTTTCTCTTTGAAGTGTTTTTGTTGTTATTGCATTTGCAAAATGGGCTGTATATAAACAGTCATCTGCCTTGTTAATGAATATTTTTGGCAATTTGTCCAGAATACCTTAGAAAGTTGCAATAGACATTTAGCGCATAGATATATCTATATTCCTGAAGTTTTTGTTCTGATACTCATTTCTCTTTACTGCATAGCCTTTTCTTCACAGATCAGTCTAAATGGATAAACCATAAATTTGTACCTGTCTCGACAACTAGTAAAACTAGGATATAAGGGATTCAATTCAGCTTTTTTTGAAAATCCCTTCTAAATCCATAATATCCTTTTGACACATTGCTCAGTTACTCACCATTTCAGATAAAAAGACTCCATGTTAGGATTCAAGCACCTAGGAAAAATTGGAAATTGAAATTATCAAGAGAAACAACTAGGGAAAATTGCTTTTCCCTGCATGTCTGCAGAGCTAATGGTGCCAGAGTGCAAGACAAAAAATATTTAAATTCTATGCTGAGAAAAAATAAATGCTGTTTTATTTGTAATGCACTGAAAACTTAGTTCTATCATACCACTGTTTGCTCCATGTCAAAGTCATCCCAAAACCACTGATATCACTCGGTCATGCTTTGCCTTGCTTTGTCATCATCAACATCATTACACAGTATTACACAGAGGCTGACATTATTTTCCTCATTACCAGCTCTGCCATCCAAGTGCCATTGGCATGATGTGATTTTCACCAAGAGATCAGCTTTCCATCCATTCCTCTGGAATGAGAAATGGGAACTGGGGGAGGAAGGCTATGCTTCTCTACTGTATCTGAACATGCTCTCAGAAGCATCCTGAGACAAAGCCTTTGTGTAAGGCAGGTCAAAGCACCATTTTTCCCCTCCTTCTGGATTATAGGAAGGAGCATGAGAATACTCCTCTCTAGATGCAGTGTTAGGACTCATCATAAAACAATTAAGTTTTAAATTCAACTTTACATTAAAATTTTTAATGCCAAATTAGTGGCAATTTGTTGCTGTTTGAATCATTTGCTTGGTTGAAAAGAACTGTCTTTTTTGACATCATGGATTGGGAAGTAATTTTTTAAAAATTCATTATTATCCACAGAAGTCCTCCCTCTAATAAAGGACATCACTGTCGCTACTCCTCACAAAACCTGTTTTGTGTTCAGAGGGTCTCTTGGATGTTCTGCTTAAGTACAATATTTTCTGTAATATTTTGTCTCAAGATAAATTTGATTAATTATTTCTTTTTAGGTGTGACCTATGTCCTCATCCAAACAGAAAATTAAGTTGTCACAATCTTTACAGGAAAAACTCAGAGCAGCCAAGCTTTATCCAGGACTAAATGGTTAATCTACTTTGCAGTTTAGGCTTTATCTATCTATCTCTTTGTTTATTTAATATGATCAGTCTTTTCATAGATTTAGTCTCCTCTTTACCTATTCAACACACTGTTTATCTTTGGCTATTCTTGCGGATAAAGGCAAAAAATCTACCAGTTCCATTTCTTTGTCATCCACATTTGAGGTCTTTAAGCATGTTTATTGAAATTATCTTTGTTACCTTAATATTTTCAATTAAATTAGATCTTTCACTTTCCATTTTATTTTTTAATGGTTTCTTGTCAGTCTCCCTTAATTAAAACTAAGTGGTATTCTCTGCATATGTCAAATTATTCACATTTTGATCTTTGGTTTTTATTTGCAAATTTCACTTCTGAGATATATATATATGCACGATGACAGCAAAAACAACACAGCTGATACAAGTGGGAGACGGCTAGAAGAGCCTATTACACGCGCAAGGGCTAAACTGATTAATGGCATATAAAGGCAGAGATCTCTGTAATGGTAGATTAATACTCTGACGATGTCAGCAGATGGCTGACAAAAGCTTAGTAAAATAAAAAATTTAATTCTTTTAAAATTTTAAAATCTTAAAGTTCCAGAGTTTGCAGTATGTCTGCTTCTTTTTTTACTAATATACCTGGAACTCGTATTTTTAGAATAGTTTGTAATATATACATACATACATACATACATACATACATACATACATACATGTGTGTGTACACACACACACACACACACACGTCTTGCTTCCTTAGATGAATAGTTCTATTCATTTTCCTATGGGATGTTCGGTCCTAGAAAAAGATGCCCCAACATTATTCAATAGTTCTTTATATGTGAGCATTTTAGAGAGCTGATTTCAACTCTTGATTTCAATTTACATTGAAAAGTTTACATTTGTGCTTTCACAGATAAAGAAATATAAGAATTGTTATTACAGATAATAAATTAATTTTCCACAGCTGCTCATTCACCAACTTTTGAGTTGTATATTTCATATGTTCCCCATCTTAGGTCTGAGATATTCTAATGCAAAATTATTCTTGACATATTGTGTAGTTGATGAAGATTCATAAGGTCCTCATTGGAACCAGATTTTGTTTGTTTGTTTATTATAGCAGTTCTTGCTATAATATCTCCTCTCTGTTCAGTTGTTGCTTTTCATAAACAAATCTGCCCCAGTTACAGAAGATGGTTCAGCTTGTCATTTCAAATATGATGCCTGTCATCTGTATATTCTTGGTGGATGAAATATAATTGCTCCTGTGGTTGACACTGATGAATGGTGTTGACTGGAATGCATTTCTCTGATTGCTTCAATGAATGATGCATGCACCATGCTGATTTCTGACTGACATCATAGACAAAAAAGGCTTCTTGGAAAAGCACAACGATTAACCTCTAAACAATGCAGATGCTAGTGAAATACAAACACCTTAGAAAAACATCAGCTTATATTCATATCAGAACTGTTGTTAACATTTGTATAAAAGTTAGACTTGCAGTTTCATGTCCACTTAATGGGGAGAAAATTCAAATGAATTCAGGAGTACAGTGGGTTTAAAAAGTCTACCTACTCCTATTAAAATGAGTTTTTTTTGAGATGTAAAAAAATAGACCAAATAAATCATTTCAGAATTCTGTCTACCTTTAACATATAACATATAAACTCTGCAATTCAATTAAAAAACAAACTGGAAGGGCAGGGGTGTCAAAATCATGTCGTCATGGCAGCATCATGTGACATATCAGGACTTTTTTCCCCTTCACTAAATCAGGCATGGGTGTGGCCAGCGTGTGACGCATCCAGCCCACAGGCCGGGAATTTGACAGCTCTGTTTTAAGGAGAAAAATAACAATAGAAAACTAGAATAAGGTGGATGTATAAATGTTCACACCCTCTTAAGGAGGTGGCTAGGTTCAGAATTAACCAATCACATTCAAACTGATGTTAAATAGCGATCAGTACACATCTGCCATCATTTAAAGTTGCTCTGATTAAGCTCATCTAAAGTTCAGTTGTTATAATAGGATTTTTCTGACTTATATACAGTTGTCTCTTATAGCAGGGCCTTGGTAGTACAGTGGTCTAAAGCACCCTGTTATTAACACAGCTGCCTGCAATTACTGCAGGTTCAAATCTTACCAGGCTCAAGGTTGACTCAGCCTTCCATCCTTTCTAAGGTAGCTTAAATGAGGACCCAGTTTGTGGGGGCAATAAGCTGACTTCGTATAAAATATACAAAAGTATGAAGTCTATTGCTTAACGCATTGTAAACCATCCTAAGTCTCCAGAGAAGGACGGCATATAAATCAAATTTAAAAAAAAAATAAAATAGCAAAAGCCATGGTCTGCAAAGAGCTTACAAAGCATCAAAGGTGTCTCATTGTTGGAAGTTATTGTTCAGGAGAGGGTACAAAAAAAAAATTCCAAGGCATTGGGTATACCATGGAATACAATGAAGACAGTCATCAACAACTTGAGAAAATATGGCATAACAGTGACATTACCAAGAACTGGATGTCCCTCTAAAATTGACAAAAACAGAAAAAGAAAAAGAAAACAAAAACTAATCCAACATGCTGCCAAGAGATCTACAGCAGCATAAAGGACCTGCAAAAATTTCTGGCAAGTACTGGCTGTGTACTACATGTGACAAATCATCAACACAAGATTAATCCACCTCACCCCATCACAATTTTCCAGTGATGCCATCATCTAGGTAGTCATATCAAGTCCTGGCTTCTTTCAGCTTCAACACATGGTTTGGGAAAATGTTCTGGAAACTAAGCAACAGAAACCAGAGGAATTTGTTTACACCCACCAAATCATAGTATTGTGGGAAGAAGGCCTTTATATAAGACAATATCTTATATTGAGGCTGAGAAAGAACTATCTGAGAAATACAATCAATCAACTGAAGGGAGATCTTGTTACAGCCTTATCAGATATATTTAGTCCATCATGGAAACATTTTAGAAAAAAATAGTTAAAATTAAGGTGTCAAGGTGCCACCTTATTATAGGAGAGGTGGAATCCCACTATATCAGTTCTTAAGATTTTGTACTCTAGTCCCTTAAATTTTGGCTTTAAAGGTCATTAAAAAGCCTGTGTGGTCCTAGTTCCTTGACTGTGCTCTATAATTAAGGAGTTTATTAGGCTGGTTAAAGTGGTAAACTTATTCTATAAAGATACCTCTAAGAAAATGGCATACTACAAAAGTTCAGCGCATTTTTTAAAAGTTGAATATTAAGTTCACAATTAGTTCTAGTCTAAAACTACAAAATTACAAAGATCTTCATTACTTTGACTTGTGTTCAAATCATTGGCTTGCAAGGTGGCAACCAAGATGCAACTAGGAATAATAAAGGGATATAGATTTGTTGTCAAGAAACTATTTCAAAGTGAATCTGCTGCAGCATAAATGGGCAAATAATTCACTTAATCAATGAGTTTCTGTCTCAAAATCTTTTTGGCTCAAAACCTGCATAATGAAAATGCTATGTAACACCGAGCAGGAAACAGATGTGTAGGACACACATGCACACATACACACACAGAGAAAGAGCAGTTTGAGAAAGATGCTTGCAAAATGCATATGTTGAGATTACTTACATGCCAATATAACAAATGTTTATTTCTTTTATGTACAGGTAGTCCTCGACTTACAATGGTCATTTAGTGACCATTCCAAGCTACAGTGGCAGTGACAAAAGTGACTTATGACCATTTTTCACAGTTACGACCTTTCCAGCATCCCCATAATCATGCGATCAAAATTCAGATGCTTGGCAACTAGTTCATATTTATAACCATTGGTGTGTCCCAAGATCATGGAATCACCTTTTGCAATCTTTTGACAAGCAAAGTCAATGGGGAAGCCAGATTCATTTAACAACCTGGTTACTAACTTATAACTGTAATGATTCACTTAACAACTGTGGCAAGAAAGGTTGTAAAATGGGGCAAAACTCATTTAACAAATGTCTCATTTAACAACAGAAATCCTGGGCTCAATTGTAGTAGTAAATTGAGGACTACCTGTATTGTCTTTTGATCAACAAATACATTAAAAATCAATGATTATTTGAGTATGATGGAATTCAGTTTTGCATGCACTGGCTTTTTGTGCCCATAAACCACTAAGTAAACCAGTTAGTAGAGATAGTTAGCAGAACATGTATTCTTGTTTATCTCTTTTCCTGGCCTACATGCCTCTTATTAGACTGATATTCTCAGGATTTTGACCACTTCATTTCAACAGGGTTTTCAACACTTCTTTCTTTACTTCAGTTACGTCTTCTGACACTGACTTTTGCAATGCAGTTACTTTCTTGACTTTCCATAATGGACTGGGTAGATCAGGGCAGGGTGACGAGGAATAGTCTTGAGAATGTTATCTAGGAGGAGTTTGATGCTGTGACTCCTGATGATGTGGACAGGATTTTGGGGAGACTTAGTGCGGCCACATGTTTACTGGACCGTGTCCCTCCTGGTTAGTACTGGCTTCCCGGGAGGTTACACGAGGCTGGCTCCAGGGTGTTATCAACGCTTCGTTGAGTGAGGGTTACTTCCCCACCGCCTTGAAAGAGGCGGTGGTGAGGCCTCTCCTCAAGAAGCCGTCCCTGGATCCAGCAATATTGGCCAACTATCGTCCTGTCTCCAACCTTCGCTTTATGGCGAAGGTTGTTGAGAGTGTGGTCGCACAACAGTTTCCGCAATTCCTGGAGGAAACATCTTATCTAGATCCGTTCCAGTCGGGTTTTAGGCCTGGGCACAGCACAGAAACAGCATTGGTCGCGTTGGTTGATGATCTCTGGAGGGCTCGGGACAGGGGTTGTTCCTCTGTTCTGGTCCTATTAGACCTCTCAGCGGCTTTTGATATCATTGACCATGGTATCATGCTGCACCGGCTGGAAGAGTTGGGGGTGGGAGGCACCGTGTTGCAGTGGTTCTCCTCCTTTCTCTCCGACCGGTCGCAGTTTGTGTTGGCAGGGGGGCAGAGGTCGACCTCGAGGCCTCTCATTTGTGGAGTGCCACAGGGATCGGTCCTCTCGCCCCTTCTGTTCAACATTTATGTGAAGCCGCTGGGTGAGATCATCCGTGGCTTTGGGGTGAGATACCACCAGTACGCTGATGACACCCAGCTGTACATCTCCACCCCAGGCCACCCCAACGATGCCCTTGAAGTGATGTCCCAGTGCCTGGAGGCTGTACGGGTCTGGATGGGGAGGAACAGGCTCAAGCTCAACCCTTCCAAGACTGAGTGGCTGTGGCTCCCGGCATCCCGATATAGTCAGTTGACTCCATCACTGACTATTGGGGGCGAATCATTGGCCCCCACAGAGAGGGCTCGCAATCTGGGAGTCCTCCTGGATACACAGCTGTCCTTGGAGGAACATCTGACGGCTGTAACCAGGGGGACCTTTTGTCAGGTTCGCCTGATTTGCCAGTTGCGACCCTTTCTTGATCAGGATTCCCTGTGCACAATCACTCACGCCCTCATCACCTCTCGCCTTGACTACTGCAACACTCTCTACATGGGGCTCCCCTTGAGGAGCACCCGGAGGCTCCAGCTGGTCCAGAACGCAGCAGCGCGGGTAGTGATGGGAGCAGCATGGTGCTCCCATGTAACACCGCTCCTGCGTGAGCTGCACTGGCTCCCAGTGGTCTTCCAGGTGCGCTTCAAGGTGCTGGTTATCCCCTTCAAAGCGCTCCATGGCATAGGGCCTAGCTATCTTCAAGACCGCCTGCTGCTACCGACGACCTCCCATCGACCCGTGCGCTCCCACAGAGAGGGCCTCCTCAGGGTGCCATCAGCCAGACAGTGTAGGCTGGTGACTCCCAGGGGGAGAGCCTTCTCTGTGGAATCAGCTCCCCCCAGAGATAAGGAGAATCCAGGACCTCAGTGCCTTCCGTCGTGCCCTTAAAACCCATTTATTTAAACAAGCTGGGCTGGCTTAAGATGAAATTTTTAACTGTTTTAAATGTTTTAAACGTTTTAATTGGTAATGAGTTTTAATTGGGCCAAATTTATATATCTTTTAATTGTTTTTTAATATTTGTCTTGCATGTCTTTTTAATTCTGGCTGTACACCGCCCTGAGTCCTCAGGGAGAAGGGTGGTATAGAAATTCAATAATAAATAAATAAATAAATAATGGAGGAAAGCATATTATAGATTCTTAGCTGTTGATAAATCTAAGTTCTATTACTACCCAAGTTATTTTCTAAATAAAATTGTATTTGTATTTCTTTCACAAACTATTATCTTTAGGAATACTTTCTTATCAATGCTATGGTCTAAACTTTAGTATTTCCTTTTGTACACTTTCCTTTATATAAAGCAATGGTGGAAAATATCTGAAGCTGAAAATTTAATCGTTGGGTTCTTGATTTTCTCTGAGCTTTCTTTTCTTCTACCAGATGTTTCATTACTAGACTAGGTAACATCTTCAGTGCATCAGAGATTGAAGTTTGATGGCAACTTTATTCACCCATGCATTGATGATGTTACTTTGCTTAAGTAATGAAATATCTTCAAGGGAAAAAAAAACAAGTTCATAGAACATCCTAAATGCCACAATTGGGCACAAAGCTAGCTGGCTGACTTTGGACCAATCACTCTCAGCCTTAGGATGAAGGAAATTACAAAACACTTCTGAACAATCTTGCCAAGAAAACTGCAAGGATTAATCCAGGCAATCACCAGGAATAAAAAAAAAAAAATGAGTTGAAGGTAGCAAAAACAATATTATAACTTATTATTTAGCAATGGCAAATAAATAAATGCAATAGGTTCTTTAACTGAGCATCTTTATAACTTGTCCTTCTTCTACAGAGTTTCAGCCTCAATCTTTTTATCTTGTGTATTCTGAAATACTACATTAAAACACTTTAGAGTCATGCATTAATAATGTTAGTAAGCTTGTAAATTATATTTATTTCCACAATAAATTTATTCTTTCCCTATGTACTCTACTTTTTTGTAATATACAGGATATACAGGATTCTATTATTTGAAAGCAATACTAATAATAAAACCTCTGAGAAGTACATGTGAATTGTTTCCAATTTACATTAACATACAAAAGGAAGGTTATTGAAATACAAAATAAGTATTATATATACCAATATGTATGAAAACAAACTTAATTGTATTCATGCTTTACAAGGGAAATTTCATGGATTGCTTTATGATATCTACCTGCCAGGACAATTACATAGTAGCTAATAGCTCACCAATGCATATTCATTCAGTGATCTTATACATGTAATTGAAAAGTTAGCTAGTTTTTCTTCAGTCATATAAAGATGTATTTAAATCACTACTACAAATCATAAATGTGATATTTGTAAATTCAAAAGAACAGATTATATCTAAGATCAACTCCTCAAAAAAATAAATTAATAAAATAGTGTATGCAATTTAGCATCATGTAGTAAATCTGCTATCTCCATAGTGATAAAAAGGTTTCCTACCATTTTGTACCTGTTCTAATTTCCTTTCCCATATCTAGTTAACTTAAACCAGCTATTATTGTTGTTGATGGTTATTTTAGATCATGCCAATTATACTATTTTCAATCATAAATAATAATAAAATAATAAATAAATAAATAAATAAACAAACAAACAAACAAATAACTTTATTGTCATTGTACATATATACACAGTATACCCATACAACGAAATTCACTTAACACCCAAAGACCAGGTCCAACACAATCCCCAAACACACTCCCACCCACCACAAATTCCACACCCCTAAACCACCATCCACACAACAGACCAAGTAATGCTGTCCAACAGCTCACTGATGGTGGCCCTTTAGTTCATTGTTGAGTGCAATTATAGCTCTGGGATAAAAACTATTCAGAAAATGTGTGGTCTGAGTTTTAATTGTTCTGTATGTTCTGCCAGAAGGCAACAGTCCAAAAAGATTGTAAGCAGGATGGGCAGAGTCTCTGAGAATGTTATGCAACTTTCTCAAACAGCGAGATTCAAAGAAGTTGTCCAGGGCTGGTAGTTGGAGACAGTTTTAATGATTCTCTGTAGAGTTTTTTTTTTTTGTCCGCTGCAGAGCTGCTTCTATACCATGCAAGAATGACATATGTCAGGACACTCTCAATGGTGCTGCAATAGTAGGACAGAAGTAGATGCTGAGATAGATTTATCTTCCTGAGCATTCTCAGGAAGTACAGCCTCTTCTTCTCATATTTTAGGTTATTTCATTATGAAGAAATCACAGATCTACTTAAGTACACCCTATATTTATTTTTATTATATAGAGTCAGAAGTTATTAAAACTAGATGAAGGAGAAAATGTTAGATCAAAGCATATAGCAATTCATTCATTTCATATCATCTGATATCAGAGTACACTTTTACACTGAAACATGCTCTTTGAAATGTTATGATGTTATAGTCATTTTAGAATCATAGAAGTGGAAGTGCATATTTAGGTCATGAAGTCCAACACCCTGTTAGTGCAGAGATCAAATGAAAGCTTTGCAGGCAGATGTTCGTCTAGGCTCTACTTGAACATACCCGGGATGCATAATTTCTTCTTCTGTAGAAAGACTCTCAAATGATCCAGAACTATTTGATCCATGACTATAGTGTCATGTCTAAAAAGGAAAGCTATATAACCCTGCATTATTTTGAGTAAACAGATATTTTCATTATGAAGAAAGACATATTACTTAGGTATCATGTAAATTTCAGAAATGATTTTTTTTAATTCCCCTCCCTCATTCACATTCCATTGAAGCATGAACACTAAGCCAGAATTGTTCATTCCAAATTTTATTCATAGGTCCTCTACAAGGACCTAGGATTAAAAAATAAAATTTCAGATGTGTTCACAACTGAACTCAGGGCAGAATTATTTATTTTCTCTGCTTCAAACTTTCTTATTCCCCTTGCATCCATTTTATATCCTTTTATTAATGATATAATAGCTCCATAATTAGAGTTACTATAGACAACCGTATAAACAACCATAATTAGACAACCATAATTCTGTGTTCAAATTCAAAGTTAACATCATTTTGGCAATATGTTTTCTGGAGAAAGCTAAGAAAGGGGGATTTGTTGTTGTTGAGGTGTCAGGAATAGCATCATCTGGTTCATTTGTCAATGAATGGAAATGCTCATCAGTTTATGTTGAAGATTCCAAGTATTTAATTGTTAACCCTATTTTACCTTCTGTCATTTTTTTCTGACAGCCATGAAGATGTGAAGTAACAAAAAATATATTTAATATATTCATGGTATAATGTGTCAAATGTAATGCTATCATGCATATTCCTATCTTGCTGAGTTTAAGAATGGTTGTGCTGCCATTTTCTACTTACTTTCTCTCCTCTCCTCTCTTCTATTTTTATAAAAATCATAAGAAGTTGACTATATAAAAATGTGAATATAGCTAATGTAGAAACCCTTCACAGAAGCTGTTTCAAATTGTATTTTGCTATGCTCATATTTAAGAGTCCTGTAATTTAAAGCCCCAAATTCAAAGTTTCTAAGCCCTCTTTTCATTGGATCAAGTCTGACTGCCTTCCCAGCAAGCATCCATGAATGACATGCTTACAAATCATGTTCCTTGCTCTCCCACTAGGTTGATTATGGGGACAAATGCAGAACAGAGTTTTAAACAGAATGCTGCTCCATGGTGTCATTATTTCTTAATACAGATTGCAGGATACACCAGTTTGACTTTTTCTTCTCTTCATAAGTAATTAACAGATTTGGATTTACTGACTAAATAGTCTTCACTCCCTCACTGCCTTCGAAATATCACTTTGAAAATGCCAAAATGGATTCTTATCAGCTGGTATTTCAGCTGATGGGCTCGGTAAAATTGATTTATAGTTAATCCAATGTAATATGAATTTTCTTCAGAAAGAAGGCAGATACATACATTTGTTGACATTTGCTCCCATGCACAGCGTTCAGTTTTCAGAACTGTGTCTTCAGAAGCATAGTTTGTCACATCTCTGTTAAGGGAATTGCCTTCAGCAAGATATCTGCCCTGTAATTAATGATGTAATGAATTTTACTAGCTCCTCTCCCATTTTTTCCAACTCTGAGGCTGCAGGAAATATAAAACATTCATTGTTTGATTTCTACACAACAAACCCATGTCCCTTTAGAAGCAAGAGGAAAAGCTCATTTATCTTTATTATTAGGTTGGCAGATTTACATGTTTTGTTACCATTGTCAATGCTGACAACATAACCAATATTCTTGCAGGAAGCCTCTCCTATTTTGTAGGCTGTTCACAGGTTCTGACAGCAAATTGTTGCTCTGAGTCAATATCTGCCTTTCTTAACACATGTAGTTGGGTATGCATTGATTAATCTATAACTACAATTGAAATGTTTAATGCAAACCTCAGCAGGGTTTCTTTTTCTATTTTGGCAATAAGAGCATTTAGCATCATTATTTCTCATCCAATCAAAGACAGAAAGTTCCAGATGCCTATCACTGACTGCTTGGGTATCAATATTTAGTTATTCCAAGAAACACACATGATTTGTTCAAGAGCATATTATCTGCATTGAGATAGGTGAACTTTAAAGATAAACACTTCCCCGAGGGCATCTAGCCAGCTTTCTGGGTAAGTAGGCATTTGAATGTTGGTCTCTCCAGCCTTCATCTAATAACTTACCATCCTACAGTGTGTCTCAGTATTATTTTCTTATTGGATTTATGTAGCACTTGGCCAAACTTGACTGATCTTGAAAAGACTAATCGGGGACAGATCAAGTTAAAACTTTGAGAGTATATGAACTGGAAGTTGGTCTGGAGTCAGGTGGCATTGCAATTGAATCAATAATGTAATCATTCAAGCAATCCTAGTGTTGTAGACAAGACTGGGAATGAAAACATCATTTCTGAATGTCAAAACACTTCCATGTTGTTAGCAGGAAAACTATATGAACATGTCCATAGGTCGCCAGTAGATAATGTGAGCCCACATTGGTAAAAGACTTGGACCAGTTTACAGTTTATGCCTAATTTATCAATACAACATGGCTAGCCTTCATTAGATAAGGACTTCAAAGAAAGGAATCTCAGAAGTCTTTGGTGCCTAAAAATCATATTAAGGGATATAGGAGACATGCAGATAAGGTCACATCTGGAGGTAAATTAGAATTTTTTTTCAGTATGTTGCAGTTTTAAAGAAATGGATGGTTTAAGCATATTGGAATAATACTTATTTTACCTTAAAAATAATAAGGCAAAACCTGAGTTGGTGCTTCCAAATTTAAAATGTGGTTCTGAAAGTCTTCCCAGGTTGCAGAAAGGGGCTGTAGATCACATGAAGAAAAGGGACATAGGCATCACACATGATATGAATTGTCTGACTCTAATCATATGATTTAATTCTAGGCAGATAGGTGCAGAAATATTCAAATACACACACACACACACAAACACACACGAAGTACAATAATGAAAAAATAATATTTTTATGGCAAAGTAACTAGGGTCAGGCTCAACCCATCCAAGACCGAGTGGCTGTGGTTTCTGACGTCCCGATATAATCAGTTGATGCCATCGCTGACTATTGGGGGCAAATCACTGGCCCCCACGGAGAGGGCTCGCAACTTGGGTGTCCTCCTGGATTCACGGCTGTCTTTAGAAGAGCACTTGACGGCCGTGACTGGGAGGATTTTTCATCAGGTTCGCCTGATCCACCAGTTGTGTCCCTTTCTGGATCGGGACTCCCTACACACAGTCACTCATGCCCTCGTCACCTCTCGCCTGGACTATTGTAATGCTCTCTACATGGGGCTCCCCTTGAGGAGCACACGGAGGCTCCAACTGGTGCAGAGTGCAGCCGCGCGGGTGGTTATGGGAGCAACATGGTGCTCCCGTGTAACACCTCTCCTGCACGAGTTGCACTGGCTCCCGGTGGTCTTCCGTGTGCGCTTCAAGGTTTTGGTTACCACCTTTAAAGCGCTGCATGGTTTAGGAACTGGCTATTTACGGGACCGCATACTACCACAAATAGCCTCCCACCGGCCGGTACGCTCTCATAGAGAGGGTCTCCTCCGGGTGCCGTCAGCCAAGCAGTGTCGACTGGCGGCCCCCAGGGGGAGGGCCTTCTCAGTGGGGGCACCCACTATCTGGAACGAGCTCCCCCCGAAGATACGGAGGATCCCGGATCTGCGCACCTTCTGCCGTACTCTTAAGACCCTCTTATTCCAGCAAGCTGGCCTGGCCTAATTTTTCTCCCCTTTCTTTTAAATTTTAAATTGAAATTTTAATTTGTTTTAAATTTATTGGGATTTTAATTGTCATGGGCCAATATTATTTAATTTGATTTTAAATTGTTTTTAACTTTTGTATTTCTGTATTTTATCCTGTGCCTGTTCACCGGCCTGAGTCCTTCGGGAGTAGGGCGGTATACAAATTTAATAAAACTAAACTAAAACTAAAACTAGGTTTTATTATATTTTTAAGAATACCTTGTAGAATTTTTTTTACAAAAAACTTGCATTTGCTATAAAAAAATCTCAGTGTTGATAAATGTGAGACAACTTTTTTACATTAGTTTAAAATGTGAAAGAACTTGTTTTATCACAACACCTAATGGACTTCACTGCATTATCTTTCCAACACATTAGCTTCCATCCTCAGTGGCATAAGACTGCTTAAAAAGCTGTCAGTGGTTGCCTCTGGCTCTGAACACTGATAGTATCAAATTAGACTTCTTTCACAGTAGAAATTCCAGAGGGAAGCATTGTGAAATATTGATGGGGCTAGAGATGGAGGTGTAGTTGTGGAATTGGTACAATAAGAAAGCTCTTCTTTAAAGTTGGAGTTTATATGAACCCAGTCCTATCAACAGTTTAATCTGATGGCTAAGTGAGAATTGAGTAGCACTCTGTTATGTTTCTATTACCATTCAGTGAGGGTGTGCAAATCCTTCAAACAAGTTGCCTGACCAGCTGCACAAGCTTGAAGAAAATTAAGACACGTAATACTTAAAACACAGGTCTCCTTCATATGCTGAAGTCCGCTATTTAACAATTTGTACAACCCTGCTATTCAGACTTCAACCAGCACTGTTGTCATGTATTTAAAATTTTCTCTCAACAACTTATATGAATGCTCTTGAATATTGAAACTACAATTTAATTGACTTCTATTTATCAACTGGGTTGAAGGAAATAGAAGATGACCAGCAGCAAGATGAATAGACTCAGTTACATGGGTGATGAAAGACCTGAAAAACCAAGTTAGAGACAGTTCATCATGGAGAAAATCTATATGTGTGGTCACCAAGAGTCATCAACAATTTGATGGCACATAATCAATCAATCGGTTTAGTAATGGACAACATTTCTAGCCAGAGATCTCCCTCTAAAATATTCATAGCATCTAGAGAAAAGACTTAAAATATTAAATTTACTTTATTTGCAGAAATGTTTATAGAATAGAATAGACTGACAGAGTTGGAAGGGACCTTGAAGGTCTTCTAGTCCAGCCTCTAGTCAGATAGGAAACCCTATACTATTTTAGACAAATTGTTGTCCAATCTCTTCTTAAAAACTTCCAGCAAGTTGAAGCATTCACTACTTTTGAAGGCAAGTTGTTCTACTGGTTAATTGTTCTGTCAGGAAATTTCTCCTTAGTTCTAGGTTGGTTCTCCCCTTGATTAGTTTCCATCCATTTTTGTCCTGCCTTCAGGTGATTTGGCAAATAGCTTGACTCCCTCTTCTTTGTGGCAACCTATGAGATATTGGAACAGTGCTATCATGTCACCCCAGTTCTTCTTTTCATTAAACTATATCCAATTCCAGCAACCGCTCTTTATATGCTTTCTAGTCCCCTAATCACCTTTATTGCTCTTCTTTGCACTCTTTCTAGAATCTCAACGTCTTTTTTACATCGTAGCGACCAAAACTATATCATTCATTTTGATTTATGTATATCATTCATGTTCATTTATGGCATTTATATAATAACATTATGCAAATGGCATTTATTTATATCATTTGCATAATGATGTTATTATACAAATGATGTAAATTAAAGTCAATTAAACTTCGATTTTATTTTGCTTCCTTTCTAGTTAAATAAATATAAATCTGTAGTTTCTATCTTCTTTTAGTAGAAAGGAATACTAGTTGGTTGGAAGTATCTAAACACACACACACACACACACACACACACACACACAAACAAACAAAGATGTAACACATGATCTTAGTTGAAAGGCAAAGAAGCCTAATGTAATATTTACTAAAGACATATCGTTTTCAATGAGAATAACATTGAAATTCAATCATATATCAAATAAAATTTCAATATTAAAAGCTATGTTGGTTCCTAATGGAGAACATCCTTGAAAACTCATGAGACTTATTTTTTTCCCAAATTCAATGTATCCTAAGTGCATATTGGTAGATTGTACCTCCAAATTGGCAGGAAGTGGGCAAAAGTAAAATGGTTTGCAAAATAGTATCTATGTCAGAGAATTTAGCTTGCGTAGAATTGCTTGTCCATGCCCTGGGCTATAATTGCACGTATGGCTTGTGCTGAATCTCATTGGTATTCGTCTTATGATTACTAGAAAATGCAGAATAGGTATGACTAAAACTTGTAACTTAGTCTACAATTTTTCTCATGTTGCAAAGCAATATCTGAAAACCTGATCAAAGCCATGATAGGTAACCAAAGTCAATATTTTTCTGTAAAGACCATGAAACAGAGAAGACTGAAACAAATAGTAAGAGGAGTAATTCAAGGCATTATTTTTTAAAAAGGAAACAAAGAAATATAAATATGTTTGTCTGTGGAATCTATTTTTCCTCTTCTGCAAATTGCTTAGAAACATATGAATATGCAAAAGTTAGTTATATGTATCTGTTGGTGTAAAGAAAGTAGATGATGAATTAAACAGTATTAAATTATGGATTATTTTGCAAGAATATGGAGTTGAAAATTGGTTACTGAATGTAAAAAAGAAAATATATGAGAATAAAAGGAATGCTAAGCAAGTGGTTCAACTTTGAGCAGGGAGTAAGTCAAGGATGTATGATGTTGCTTTTATTAAATAAAGTATTTATGGCTATGCTTGACTTGATTTTAGATCTGTGTCGACTGGAGATACAAAGAGATATATATTGTTTGCAGGGGATGTGCTGTTGGCCAAAAACCTGTAAATTTTGTAACAAATGTCAGTTAAATAATATGCATCTGCAAGTTAATGTATTAAAGATGAAGAAAAAATATATGAATGATTGCAAACTATACATAAATGGTTAAAAAAAGTATATAGTAAATTTGTACATCTTGGTACAATGCTAACTAAAGATGGAGAAATGGATGGAGAAAATGTTAAGAAATGGAAATGCTAGTAGAAAGATAGTGGTTATTATGTCACCTGATGTAAGAAGTGAATGTTTTTCAAAAGAAGTAAAAATTGCTGTGTATAAATGTGTGTTTCTGCATATTTGGTAATAGAGAAGTTAAAGTTGTCTATATCAGGAGGTAAGTTAAAGGTAAGTTGAATGCATTGGGAATTGGGTAAAAACATTAATAAATATATATATAGTAAATAGAAAAGCAGTTACTATGAGTGAGTCCTGAATAAATATGGGTTGTATTTTAAAGTGAGTAACAAGTATTGAGGTGGCTTGGACATGTAGTGGGAATAAATGAGGATCAAACCAAGTACAAGTATGTGAAGAAAAAGCAATTGTATCAAGAGGAAGAGGAAGAATAACAAAGTTGGTTACTGGATAACATGGATGGGTATCTGAAGAAAGAATGGGAAGTTTAAATAACAAAATGGTTATATGAATTGGTGGGGGAACCAAAAAATGGTTTGCAAGGATAGAAATATATGGTGAAGTATATTGGTTGATGTTGATAGAAACTATTTTAGCTACATTTCCTTTACTTTCCTTTACTTTCTTTGGCAAACTATTTCTCATTTCTTTTGTTTTCATAATGTTCCTTACTCCAAAAGGCAATAGTGTAGTGGGTGATGGCTAAATTTCAACTCAGGTGAATTTCATAAGGAATTTGATGTTTCCTATATAGGCAAAGCATCAAATAACTTCAAGCAAACCAAATATAATTTTAACAATGCTAGTGACATTTTCAGTTATCCATATGACCAGCTTTCACATATCTTGATGGTGATCCTTAAAGAAAAAGAAGAAAACCAGCAATTTACCTATGTGTCATCCCAGTGATAAACAACCAACCCAGAATTATATGTCTCTGTATAAAATACGCAGCAATTACAATTTTTGAAAATATTAAATGAACATATTTGTTTATTCATTTCACTATCATCCTATATTTAATAGCATCTAATACATGCAATATTATGTATTTAAAAACAGAAAATAGTTTTGAAGCATTATTCATCCAAAGCAAAATAGTACATGATGCAGCAGATGCTGTACTTTACATTAATCATTGCTCTTATTAGAAAAATGATTTATAATAATAGTACACATCAAGTAGGTGCTTAAATCATCATATGTGCCATGTAAACTCTTTGGCAACTGTCAATGTTAGAATGTAAACAAGCTGAAATATTAGACTAGTCTAGCATATTAAAGTTTGTGCAGCTTTTCCTAACCCTGTTCTTTGCTTTTCAGGAAAAAAACAACAACAGCATTTATAGTGCAGCTTTGTGGGAAATGAGAATTGTGGGTTTGATCTCTGCCCGTTTTACAGTTTAGTTAGCAGACTCAATTTCATTCTATGGGCAAAGGCTTCTTTTTATATTAACACTTCTGAGATCTGTTCAGCTAAGCATAGCATAAAAAGCATTCAGCATGAAGTGTGCGCTTATATCCAAATGCAGCTTCTTCAAAAGGTGTGGGAAATGAAGGGAATGTGAGATGTGAGGTTTGCAAGGCATGGCATTCTGAATTTGCTTTATGAACCCGAGACAATAAAAACATACTTCATCTCTAAGGAAAGCAGTAGGTGTATAATGGACCATGAAAATAAGTTTAAATAACAACACACTGCATATTTCCACATCTGCATTCATGATCATCACAGTATTGTGACATGGCTTAGAGATAGTTTATATGATATTGTCTTGGCAGAACTGAAAGTTTATTTATACTTTTATATTTTCTAGCATGATCTTTTTTAAAAAAAAAATTCTCATGTTTGATATTGCATAGATTTGGATCTTGTTAAGAATATTTATGTTACTAGCTTTCTGCTATCTTCTGAGACTGGTGACATACACTGTGAAAGAAAAGTATTACCGTATATCTCCTATTTATATTAAGGATGTGCAGAGATCACTTGTCCCAATGCTGGATCAGTCTCTGAATAATCCAATCCATTTTGGTGCCCAGTTCAAAAAGGTTGAGCCCACCACAGGCACTGTGAATGTGTCAGGGCAGGATTCTGAAAGAACTATCAATCACGATCCCACAGAGTTTTTGGAATCCAAAATTTCATTCATGTTGTCACATTCTAATGTGCCTCCATAATCTATTGTATCTCAGATTGATTCCTTTCTATAAAATATGCTTGTTTTCAATATCCTGTCTCTTGATGTGATTTGGTGACTGTGCTTCAAATATTGAATCACAAATCAGTATTCTCTCTAACAGAGTATTGCATATATAAAATTGAGCAGATGCTGTCTGATCCTCTATTTTTCATTTGTTTTTTTCTTCCTCATTTATGTCAAATAAAACATTTTAGTTAATTTATTACAGAAATGTGGCTGTCAGTTATAAACACAGCATTTATGAATGGATTGCTAATGGTGTTTAAATGGGCCATTTTTCTTGTATAGAGATCCCCCCACTTCTTTTTAAACTAAGAAGAAGCATTGTTTGTGTGAAAAAGAGAACTCTTTGTCTCTATATTGGTTGTTATTTTCCTACAGAATTCCTCTTTGGATTGTTTTTAATCTTTTTCAAATGTTTAAAATGATAAACATACGGTCATAGAGTGTGAGGATTGAAAGGGGTCTTGGGAACCACATAGTTCAATTTTCTGCTTGATGCAGAAATGTCTATGGACATTCTCAATCATCCAGGTCATGATTGTCCCAAAGGTGCTTTTTCAAGAGGCAACTGGACTTTCTGGTATTTTGCAATGTTGTAGGTGACAGAGTTGATGCTGCTGACAGTTGGTCTCAGTGGAATTCTCTCTCTCTCTTTGGATTTTGGGGAGTCCATATATTCATGGGGTGGCTTCCCCAGGGTAAGGACAGTAATATTGTGGATTGTCAATGCAAAGTCTTTCAGTAGGTGTTGCAAGAAATCAATGACCTTTTTCTTGTAACTGCTGATGGGGTCTCTTGTTGCTGGTGGGAAAATCCATTTGCCTCTTGAAAAAGCACCTTTGAGACTGATACAGGAATATTACAGCCTTTCTAGCAGATGGCCATGAACCCACTGCTTAAATACCTCAAACAAATCAGAGTCCACTGTTTCAAGAGAAGGTTTGTTCCATTGTGTAACAGGTCTTTTTTTAAAAAAAGTACAATCAAAATTTTCATCCTTATAACTTAAGCTCATGTCCATGTTCCACATAATATCCCCTCAGGTACTCAGAGTACCCCTCAAGTACTCAGGTACTTGAAGATAAGTATCATATCTCCACACAGACTTTTTTTTCTGCACACTAAACAAATCCAATGTCTCTAACCATTTTGCATATGGTTTTTCCAAGTTCTTTATCAACTGTATTGCCTTCCTCTAGGTATGCCCCAATTTGTCAATGTCTTTTCTAAACATTGGGATTCAAAACAGGATGCAATATTCCAAGTCTGTCCTAGTTAATACAGAATACAAACAAATAATGACTAGTCTTCATTTTAAAGCTACACTTTTGTTCATGTAGTCCACTATAGCACTTATTTATTTACTTATTTCTTGTTCTTGTTGTTTTTCAGCTATTTCACACTGTGGCTTTATTTTCCTTTTGTGGTGTAACATGACTTCCAGACTTTTTCATATATATTAATGCCCAGAATGGTCCTTCCATTGATACCATGCCTTTGATTTTTTTTTCCAATCCAGATAAAAAATTTGAATTTCACCGTGTTGAAATTCATCTTTCTGTTGTCTGTCCACTTTTTCACTTGATAAAATTCTCCTTAATTGTAAAAATGTTTGCTATCCCCTTTATCTCTGTGCTATCCAAAAAATTAGCAATTATATTTTAGAATATTTCATACAAGTCATTCAAGAATATATTCATCAGTTCAGGAGCTAGAACAGAAGTTTGCAGTATTTTATTTTCTTTTAAAATAAGTAAAACTCTGGCATTATAAATTTGGTTGCTAACATAATAAGCTCTAATGAAATAAATTCATAAACAGGATGGGACTACCAACTTTGACGATGGTACCAAATTGCAGATCATTATCTCCTAGAACAGCCTACAACAATGGCCTATGATAATTAATAAGTTCCTCTAAAATACTAAAATAATAGTATTTTTACAAGTTTTTTTTTTATCTTTCATTTCTGGAATTTGTTCTATATTATTATAAAAATAATAATGTGTGAGTCTTGGTAATTATATATTTACTTATTGTTTTAAAATTGTCTAATTAAATGACTCTTGGCAGTTAATGATAAAACATCACCTAACAAATCACCATCAGACCAAAACTATATAGCTAAAAACACCACACCTCAGATCAAATACCCAACTGAAGTAAGTGAATCTTCAGAACTTTCTGAAGTGCCAAGATTAAGAAGCCAGCTTTATCTCTGGGAGTAGTAACAAGTTTCACAGTGTTGGAATAATGATCAAGATCCAACCTATGTCACTTTCACCTTTTTCAGTGATCGGACTTTATTATTACATGGCAGACAAAATTCTTAAGTCTAAGACTGTTCCCAACAATGCAAAAGGCTTTGCTTTCTTAAATTATAACTGAAAGAAAGTCCCTTGTCATGAAACTAGCAAATAAAAAAGCACCCTATCAAACAGATCAAAACGTTTAAATGTTTAGGAGTGGTTTTCTAAATCTCTGGAGCTTGAAATACCTGTGCATTCCAAAAAACACAGATATCAACCTGAGCCATGCAAGCGTTTTATTTGAATAGAGACACACAGTTCATTCCAGTTTCTGTTAAGTTATCTACAGTTAAGGTTTATGCCCAGTTATTCCATGGGACTCATTTAGGGCCATATAGCAAGATAGT
This sequence comes from Arizona elegans, assembly GCA_022577455.1. NCBI lineage: Eukaryota > Metazoa > Chordata > Lepidosauria > Squamata > Colubridae > Arizona > Arizona elegans. Next base: position 178,596,237 of record JAKOOJ010000002.1, on the reverse strand, counting down.
AAATTAGAGAAAGTCCAATCTATATTGTTGAGAAATATTTTCCAAGTTCCTCTCTGTGTCCCATATAAAATATGCTTTAGTAAGAAGAAGGAATCTCTAGAGTTGAATCTGGACTTTATACTATTATTTTTAACTTTTGGTTGGATTCTCTTTCACTAAAGTAGAAGATATTAACTCCACCTGGAAAAAAAACCACTTTCCTAACATGGTATTTCTGTGCCTTTTCCTGTCATGCTCATTTGCAACTGGAACTCAATTTTGAACCAAAGGACTTTAGGTGGAGAAAGCCAAAAAGATTACACCACTCATCTCCATGATGTATTCATTAACAACCAGTTTACAATAAATAAATAAAATCAAAGCAATTTGGCCAGTTATCTGAAGAAGATCACTGCTTTGAAACCCAGAAATGTTTTATTCTTGGTTTACTCTGACATTCTCCCCACAGCAGTGTAACTCATAATGGTTATGCAATGTCTTATAGTGGTAGTCTTTTCTTTTTTTCTTTTACTCTATGGCCATAAGATAATAAATCAAAATATAATATGATGTCTCCCTCCTTTTTCAGGTTACCAGCTAATATTTCTGTGGCAAAACTAAATGTTCTTCTAATATCTAAGGGAACGTGTATATTTAATGTTTTTTTTTTTTTTAAAAAGAATAAACCCCAAAACTACAATGTTGTTTAAAGTAACAGAGAGGCAGACAAATGGAGAGATGGAGATAGAGATGGATGGAGAGATGGATGGAGAAATAGAAAAATAGAGTAATTTGTGCTGGCTAAAGTGTAAAGATTTTGCCGGCTCTGATGGCCTTACAAATCAGTGTCCATATCTTTATTGTTTATTTGAGGTCATTCTTGGCCTATCTTCATGGATGAAAAGGGCAAAAGTAGCAGAATGTCTGAGCACTAATTTGCTGGGATTATAATTTTTAAGGCACATTTCAGGAATACTGTAGTCAAGAGCAGTACAGAAGACAAGTATCTTAGACTGCCATGAAGGAAAGCCTTCTGGTCCAGAGCCTAAGACAGTGGTGTCAAACTCATGTAGTCACAGCAGCATCATGTATTGGGACTTTTTCCCCCTTCGCTAAACTGGGCATGGGCGTGGCCAACACATGATGCATCCGCCCCCAGGCCAGGAGTTTGATAGCTCTGGCCTAAGAGGAAAATCATTAATTGAATGCAGAAATAAAACTATTCCTAGTCTTTCTTTGGCACTTGACTAGTCCTTCCAATCAATCATCTGTTTTTGATCTTTCCCCCCTTTTAAATAACAAGGGGAGAAAATAAAATTTCTTAAATTGTCAGCTGGACAGTATCAAAGTATCACAGTATGAAAAGTCAAGGGGAAGTGACTGAAACTTTATAAGCCAAACCTGTGTAATTTCTCTTTTAAAAAGAGTTTCAAATAAATGCTTTCCTTCTGCACAGTGAGACATCAGAATTAAATTGCTGGGCAACAGCAGATTACCCTGGAAGTGTTTCTGCAATAGGAATTTACAGGCAATAGCTGTTTCTATTCTCTCACCGGGCTTTGCAGTTTCCCCTGGACTGCTTTAGTTTTTGTATCTGGGGCTCAGAGCTTCACTTAAAGCAGTGAGGAGGAAAACTAATCTTTTATGCTTGCTTTTCTTTAGTAGCCCTGCTTATAGAACTGATCCTAATGGTGTGGAAATTGGCTCAGGTGCCTGATTCCATTGGAAATTCAGACTGTTATGTACAGTGGATGGTCCTGTGCTTGCCTGCAGTCTTGTTGCTATAATGCCACAGCAAAACGGAAGGCTGTCCTTCAATATCTTTTGAAGCAATCAGTGACAGAAGTGGTTTAAAAACTGCCTTAAAGATCCAGTGTTCAATTTCTTAAACACTGAATATTTGTCAGATGGAACTGATGGAGATCATTTTTGCTTCTTGCTTCCTCTCTCCCCCGCCCCCAAATTTGTCATTTTCTTTTCCATATGTTTCTTTTAATTTATTTCCCCATCATTTTTCAGTTATGACAATAAGGGATGGGGGTTTTTTTTTTTTTTTGTTTAGAATTCAACTACTCTTTGCAGGTGACTTTTCTTAATGTAAGTTTTTTTGAGCATATTTTCTTTTGAACATAATACACCACTTTCATAAACATTTTCCCTTAATATATATGCATTTTCTGTATTGAATACAAAGATGTGTGAATTTCTATGCACCAGGTTCTTGATATTACTGTTTTCTAGTTTTTATTATTGTTGTAAGCCTATCAAAGTTGAGTTTCATACAATGGGCATTCATGTAAGTCTTTTAAATAGACTAATTTGCTGTTAGTTTTTATTCTTGTAGGAAGTTTCCCGATTCTTTTCCTTTTCCAGGATGTATAAGGCTTGCAATTCTTTGTACAGAGAGGATAGTCTGTACTTCCTGCAAGTGACTGTTGTACTGTAAACTAATGAAGATTATGCATTAGTAATAGGAACATTCATTAATACATTTCTTGTCACATGACTATTGAAAGATTTACAGGCATTAAAGGCATTTAGAATCAAATACAATGAAACTCTGGGGAGGCTTAAAAGTTGTTATCTTGTATCAACTTGTATCTATGCCAAATATTCTTTTGTTTGTTATATTTGTTTTAAACTATAGTATGTTTTAAGAATGGGGACAAATTGATTTTGCCAGGATGATAATAATCTTTACACAGGGAATCTCACAGGGCTTTTTGTAAGATCATGTTAGGGATATAGACTGGGAATTAATTCTTCAAATGATAATTTGTTGAAAAGAGGGGGGAAACTCTTTGATTTACAATTGTCCTTTTTATTGTATTAAAGGAAGTGATCTCTCTATGTATATTGTATGTAAGTATCTTGCCTTATAACAATTATTTATTGATTTATTGATTAGTTCGATTTATATGCCTATAAATTAGCTATCCTGGTTTTGAAAGTTTGTTCTGGAACAATACAAGTAAATGAATTAACTCTGAATCCTATCACAATATGGTTGGTTGGTTGGTTGGTTGGTTGACTTATTCCTTCATTATGTACAATCAAATAATTGTTGACTTTTAGCAACAATTGCTACTATAACTGAATTCATCCTTCATGAGAATTCTGCTTGTTCTTTTCTTCTCTTTCCTTCCATATTTCTCAGCATTAGAGATTTCCTAAATGGAACCTGGACTTCACATAATGTGTCCAAAATATGATGATTTGAATCGGGTTATTTGCATCACAAATATGATTTCTGGGTTAATTTGTTCTTTAATCTATTTGTTTTCTTGGCTACTTGTGTGTTCTCAGGAGTCTTCTCCAACACAGAATTCAAAAGTATTGACAATATAGCTAACTTCTTTAAAGTCTAGCTTTTGTTTCCATAGAGTATCACTGGCAAAACCATTGCTTACATAATTCTGATATAAGCATTTCAGAGCATTTGAATATATTTTCCAAGGCCTTCAGTGCTACTCTATCAAGGGTTAATTTACAACACATTTCTTAATTTATGCTTCCTTATTGTTAATTGATGCTAAAAGGCAGAAACTAACCACAATTTCTTTTGGGAGTAAAAGACAATTATTATCTGCCACTGAGCAATTGGCAAACCATATACAGGTGTAGTAAGTTAAAATACTCTCTATGGTGCAGTGGTAGAAGATCACCAGCAGTTTTTCATTCATTTGTTGTTTTTTGAAAAGTCTCAGGTAGCATAATCTCTGCTGGGCTCTTTTGACCAGTGCTGCAATGTGAGTGCCCCAGGTCAGGTCCTCTTTTATGATAACACCCAGAAACTTAAAACTAGCCACTTGTTCCACTCAGTCTTCATTGATAAGCAAGGGCTGGATGTCTGATCTATTCCTTCTATAGTCCACTATAAGCTTCTTGGTCTTATTGGTGCAAGGACCGAGTTATTGTCTCCACACCACAAAAGCAACCAATCTCGATATCAAGCATCTTGATAGGCAGACTCATCCCCCATGGAGATAAGTCCCACCATAGACTCTTAAGAATACTGTGGACAGCTAAGAAAACAAACAAATGGATATTCAAACAAATCAATCCAGAGTTTTTATTTAAAACATTCAGGCTGCGAAGGCGCTAATGTTATGAAAGGTGGAAGGGAAAAAAGAGAGGTTGACCAACACAAGAAAGAGAAGAAAATAATGAATTACAATGGCAATGAATAGCACATAATCAGTCAATCAGGTTGAAGCTCCTTAAAGTAGCTGATTTCCCTTTGAAAATATGAAAGTACAATCTCTTCTTATACCCATTATGATTTAAATTGAACACTTTCTGCCTTTTCCACAGTTTAGCAAACAGCTTACCCTTGCTTTTCTCAGACTAGAATGTCAGTTGGATGTTGGCTACAATTGGCATTCCTACTTTTAAAAATTCTGGCTTCCAATGTAACTTCTGTTTTACTTATGATGTTCAGGTTCATGAAAGAGAGTGTGTGCATTTTTTTTCTGTCTTCTGTAATATACTTTGGAAGTATATTAAACAATGTGTATCCAAGTCAGAACACAATAAATGAAAGAGTAAATCAATATGATAAAATTATGAGGCAGAACTCAAAGGATAAATGGATGGATGGATGGATGGATGGATGGAGATCGATAGATAGACATGGATGGATGGATGGATGGATGGATGGATAGATAGATGGATAGGTAGATAGACAGACAGACAGACAGACAGAGACACACACAGAGAGATAGAGATAGATAGATAGATAGATAGATAGATAGATAGATAGATAGATAGAGAGAAATAAAAACATAGACAGAGAAGAGAAATATTCCCCAATGATTCTGGAAAGCTTCTTTCCAACTTAAATTTTGAGGGAAAAATGAGGCAGTGTATTAAATTTGATATTTTATTCATTTTTATTAGCCTCACTACTTTTTTCACATTTTTGTGCAATATAGGGATAATAAAATAATCTGACTATAGCGAAGTTTTATAAAGCACTTTTTCTTTGCTTAGTGCTTTCCAGATATGTTTATTCCAATAATTTTCAACCATAGTAATCACCAGTCAAACTGGCTAAGTTATGAGACTTCAAGTCCAGCACATCTGGAAGTAACTGGTTTTGAAAAAGTTATTATTACAGTGATAAAGCTTGTGACATACTTTGAAGAATCAAGAAAAAATGCTATAGAAACACAAAAAGGAAAAAGCCATGAGGAAAAGCATTAGCACAAATGTTTCAGGATAAAATATAAGTTACTGTGGAAAGTATACTCCACAGAGGAATAATCTTTTTTAATAAGTAGTTCAATAAAATCATGACATATTTGTTAATTAAGTAACAGCATAATAATTGACTTTGCTCTTTCAATGTTTATATTTGTGATTACAGGCTCCCATAAGTAACATATATAAGCAGGTTTTATTTTATTAATATTAGCTATTTTACATAAACAAAACATTTTCTACAGGACTGTGATATTTTTGATCCTTGCAAGCTATCACTGTGCCAGTATTCATCTGTGCAAAACCGCTGATGTAATAATTATAAACAGACTCTCGTCTTCAGCTTCCGTAATTGGAAATTAAAAATAATATGCACACACACACTCCTTGCTTAATTGTTACTAGTCATGACATATTATTCTTTTTAACCCGTTGATAAGCATTAAAGTTTAGAATGCAGAATTGTGTTTTGGATCACTGCATTCTTAAAAACACTATTTCTGCACATTTGTTTTAAATGAATAGGTAGTAGTATGTTTTATGAAAATTAAGAAAACAATCTGCTCTACTGAAATCAGATTTAATAGAATGAAAGATGACTGAAGAACCAGAAGTGAGGACATAATAAATGTAAATGTTCTCTTTTTGATCTTGAGTGTAGAATACTAGCTTGTACACTCTTGGTGGCCATAAGGTAGATATTTTATATGCCTCCATTTGTATTTGCAAGGGCCAATTCACTGCTACTGTACCCATACATTTTAAATATACACTATAAACAGAAAACTAGGGATGCAATCAGTACCAGATTCCAAAGCCATGGATATGCATATGTTAGGCACCTAGAGTCGATAGTTCCTAGTGTTGCTGTTGTTGTAGAACATACATTTCTTAGCTAAGCCAGATTCCCATCATATCATATGCGAAAAATGCAAAATAAAATATTTCAAGGACTAACAAAGGGCCCATTCCATAAAATTACTCTAGCTGGTATTCCTTTGCTCATTGATTCATTGTGGGTTGAATTTGGGAATGAAGCAGAAACTGTCTTTTCAGCCTTGACAAGACTGATCAAGCTACATTTACAGCACTATCCTGGCAGGAACTGGAGGGGAAAGTACTTTATTTTAATTTGTGTTTACTGACAGAAAAGCCAGTATTTTGTCCAGGCAGACTGCATAACAGAGAGAGAGAGAGAAAAAAAAAGTAACTGTGAAAGAGAAATGCTTATCAACTGAAGCAATCCTTTGCCTTTTTGTTGTTTTTCCCCCTGTATAATTCAAGACAATAGCAATTATGAAAAAGCGTCTCTACTTAAGCAAATGTTTCCACAGCATTCGTTCCAAGGCCTAATTACCTACTCTCATGGCAGAGGGAGGGATTTCATTTTTTTTCATGGCTTAGAGGTTAGATTTGGATCATATCAAATCTACTGACTGAGTTTTCAAAAGGATGTTTTAAAAAGGCAATGGCTTTTTTTTTCTTTTGTAAATATCAAGTCTTGTCGTAGCTCAATTTCCCTAACTTATTTTTCACTCCTTTATAATTAATTCTTACAATAATTAATAATGCATTCTTCATTCTGTGTGCTGACATAATTTTGCAAAAGCATGATAAATACTTTTAATAATTGTCTTTTATTGTTGCTGCTTTTTTTTAATGATGCTTTTCATTTAGTGTTGCATATCATAAAGATGGACTATTGACTATTTTTAAACTTTTACATAATAAGATAATAGCTTGTCAAAACAAATTTACAGAGTTTGCACCTATAAAAGGAGTGTGTGTGTGTGTGTGTGTGTGTGTGTGTGTTGTATGTAGAGAAAATACAACAAATACAGAGCCAGAATTGCTAAAAGCAGATTTGGCATTATTTGACAGCATCATTAGTGCTGGATTCCAGACTTTTATGGGACATCAGAAAAACAATTGGATAGGATAGCCGAAGTATACTTTGTCAAGCTAAGACACGGAGAATTCTCGATAGAATCAGATGACGAAAGCGAAGAAATGTCCTGCATAAATTTCCAGTTCTGTTTTATGAAGAAACACTAGGTAGGGAGAGAGTTGCATTTCTACATTTTATGCAAAAGGACGGATACCTTCTAAAATAGGCATTTTGTACAGCTTTTCATTTATCCAAGATATCAGAAGGGAGTCCTTTACTTAGAAAACACATTCATTTAGTGACTGCTCAAAATTACAATGGCACTGGACAAAGTGACTTATTTCAAATTTACAATCTTTGCAGCATCCCCATGATCATGTGATCAAAATTCAGATGCTTGGCAACTGATTCATGCTTATGACCATTGCAGCATCCTTGGGTCATGTGGATCACCTTTTGCAAAGCAAAGTCAATGGGGAAGCCAGATTCACTTAAGAACCAGGTTACTAATTTATCAACTGCAGAGATTCACTTAAACAACTATGGCAAGAAATGTCATAAAATGGGGCAAATTCCCACTTTTGGCCTCAATTGTGGTCATAGGTTGAGGACTACCTGTATTTAGATGCCATTCCTGTGACAATTGTAACTTATGCTCCAGCCTTAAACTAGCATGCAATAAACAGAGGACAGAAAAATCAAAGAAACATTGTGAGAGGACATTTAGGCTGCAAAGTCTAAACCCCTGATCAGTGCAGGAATCTGAATGAAAAGATTCCCAAGATAGCTGTTTATGGCAAACAGAGTATTCTGCTTGAATATTGACTAGAGATAAGCCCACAATTATCCCTATTATGTACACAAAGGACATCAGAATGGGGAAAACAGGTTTAAATAATGTTTCAGAAATTGACTTCATCCATATATAATAGATAGTCATCTCTAAGGGAGATAGGTGGCATATAAATTTTATAATAATATAATTAATATAAATCAACACAACACAATAATAAAAGGAAATTGCCAACATTTCTAGTCAAGTTTAACTGCTGAAGAAAATAAGTGTAGCAACTATATACAGTATTATAGGGACGGTATCATTCCAGAGATTAGCTATGTAAAATCCTTTCAGGTGAATAGAAAAAAAAATATTACAATTGAAAAGTGTATGAAAAGGGATCTGAATAAATGTAAGTTTTGAGTAGCTATAGTTCACAGTGCAAAAGTTTTCTGCCTGCCTGAATTATGTGTTAACTCAAAATCCACATAACTACAGTAATAAAAGATATTTCTGTATATATTTTGTATTATTATATTGCTACATGGAATCAAATGTCTTATGAAAAAAATCAAAATTATATTGTGTTCAAAAAGAATTTCAGGTGAATTTTGACCCACTAATTAAATTCAAAAAAGGATTGACAATCATGTAATAAACTGTTATGAATAGTGAAAGTTTTAAAATGTCTGTCTTTCACTGGGATTTCCTTCTGTTCAAAAGTTCAGTTTCTGAATGACCACTTTTCTAGATAAGTTTTGTTCCTTTTAGCTCACATTGATTCCTTTTAATCATAAACCATTCAAGTATGTTTATAGTGTTACTTTGAAATAATAGAACTGTGGTCTTAATCTCTTCTCTGTTCAATTCTTTCACCAATTTTTGAGAACCTTTAAAATCAGTTCTATTCTGCTTTATATAATTTCCCTTTGTCTAGCATTAAAAAGTGCAATTTGTTACAAATTTTGGAAGGGTTTCAGGCCAAGGTTTTGAGAGCTGCATGAAGCTCTAGAGTATGCTGCTCAGCTCTAAAACTGTGGAAAGAATTGATCAGCATGGGGAGATGTTAGAAAAGTAAATCTCAAGTGTCATCCTTCTTCTTCCTTAGATTTTTCAGTTAGCTTCAAAAAATGTGATAGATTATAATCACCATCATTTTGCTGAAGAATATAGGAAGCTGTCATACCAAGGGATTATATACCTAAATAATATGTTATAATTAAGTAAATGGTTGTCAAGCATTCAAAGTTATTGTGCAAAAATCAAAATGTCAGATATCTGCAAAGAATGGCATTGTAGCCACAAGTGAGAATACCAGCATTTTTAATTTAAAATTGTCTTCATTTATTTAAAGATTAATTATAAGGCAGTTAGGAGGCACAATTAGAAACTACATTATGGAAGAAAAGTCTGTTAATCCTACGGATAATGTGCTGCTACAAAACCATGCTGAGTGTTAGCATGCAAATTAGCGCAGCATTATTTTATGCAGTGTGATACCACCACTGTGATATTTAAATTTCAGGGTCTTTATTTATTTCAGCTGTCATTTGAGCATTTGACATCATGTATAAATAATTCATTGACATCCAAAATGTTTATCCTGTCTATGATGCAAAATAACCCTGACCTACTTGAGCATTTTATATGGAAACAATGATGTAATTGATTACATTAACAATCCTACTATTTGCCCTGAATTATAAAAAGAGTGATAAGAGGTTAATTTGTCTAGTCCAGATAGAGTGGCCTTTAGCCTTCACTTCTCTTTCTTAGCTAATCATAGTAACAATATTCCATAACTGCTTGAGTTCCAAAGCATTCTGAGTACAAAATTCTTACCTACAATTATATATTCTCATCCCAAAAGTGAGATTTATTTAAGTGTTCAATATTTCATTCTTCTGACAGCAACATAGCATGTAATCATTTCTAATTGGTTTAGTTTTCATCTATAAGTCTGGAAGATCAGCATTATTTGGTTTGAGATTTAGAAATGTTATTCTTTAGTTTAGGCTGACTAGATCTTACTTTGTGTTATTTTTCTTCTACTTTTCAAACCATTTCTTCATCTTAAAAATTGTCTGTTAGAAATGTGCTACTTATTTGGAAATAACCTAAGGTAATTCTCCCATTTGACTATACACTTTAGTTATGCTATACCTTATCAGCTATGTATATTGCTTTGAGGAGAAAATATGGAAAGGAGTTGATTTTCTCAGCAGTAACTGGAAGCATAGGCTGACTTTTTACCTTCCCGAATTAAAATTCCCAGAGACTTTAAACATAGGAAAGAATCACATAATGGAGACAGAGTCATTTAAAGAAGACTCTGATAGAATTAAAGCAGCTTTTTGAGCCCCATGTATAGGAAATGTTTACCAGAAACTATGGGTCCAAAAAGGAGTAGCAAAGAGGAGGTGGCAAATACACTCAGCTGCTGAGCCAGTAAGGTCACGAGTGAAATATGCCTCAGGGTGGAGGGGGACACCCAGCACAGGCTAGAAGCTGTAATCCAACAACATTTGAGGGTTAAATACTCTGTCTTTTTGCAATAAAGATAATGTCAGGGTTCCAAGTAATAGACCTATAGCAAGAAAAACTCCCAGGCAGGTCGATTCCTCAAAGAATAGCTTTATTGGATATATCATATTGGCACAGATCTGGTGAAAACCAACTCTGAAATTTCCCGTGGCTTTCATCTAATTAAAAGTTTTCCCTCAACCCCAAACAATTAGTCACATGGTCCAATCAATGTGTTAACTGGTTGCCCGGTGACATCACTTCTCCTTCATTGGGCCATGTGTGAGAATGTCCTTAGTTCCCAAGAGAAAGTATTAGAAAGTATTAAAGATACCCCAGCTATCTCTAATCCCCTGTCCCTATCCCTAATCTCCAGTGTGGGAACACTGAATCTCCAAGATGGCTTCCGTCAGGTCAGCTTCAGGGTTAACAAATAAAGCTGAGAAACTGATTCTTACAGAAATCATGGAAGCAATAGTGTTAAATTCCTTAGATTTATAATTTTTGGAGATTTCTTCATATATATACATAGAGTTGCATTAGAAGGCCACGATTACTTTTTGTATCCAGAACTTTACTTTTTCCCAAAAACATGTTGTGTCAGTCTCCTACAGTGAGAGCATCTCATTTTGTATTATTCTGCTTTTTCTTCCTTTTTTGAATGGTGATTTTCTTCATACTTCTGTGATTGCTGGCTTATAGGAAGCTATATAACTGAAAATTCTGATTTAGAATCTTCTTAGTAAAAGTTATCTGCCTCCCACTGTCAAGAAAGCAGACAGGGAAGAAAGAGACAACTTCTGTCAAACTGTTGAATTTGAAATGGAAGGGTTCAGCTGAGCATGAAAGCTAAATAGAAACAATCAGGTATGACCCTTTAGGCTAACTACTTGTTGCAAGGGCCTAATTGCAAGAAACTGTTCCTGTCACTAATGAAATATCACTGGCTAAAAGATGGACAGATTGGTTTGAATCTCCCAAAGCCCATTTTTGTAACCCAATTGATGCACAGAGGCACACACAAATTCAGTTTCCCATTAGTCAATTACATAATCATTATTATAAAAGAAAGAAAGAAAGAAAACAGCTTTTAAGAATATTATTTTTCAGTCCTTCCTTTCTTGGATCAATGTACAATATTGTTAGAAGAAATGATATTTTTCTGCCTTGTTAGGTTGAAACAGATATATATTTTGTTAGTTATATGAACCCAGAATGTTAAACAATGGCCTCAGTGGATATGTTAGGGTTTTAAAGTTTAAAATGATAATGGTTGCATCTGCACACACAACATTAGTGCAGCCAATCTTAGCTTTGGAATTTGCAATACTATTATACGAACAAATCCAAATATTGTATTAACTAATTCAGTCTATTCATAATCATGAAACCTCAAGAAGTTTTTTTCCCCTCCACATTCCCATTTCACCACAATAAGATGGAGTTAAACAAAAATAGTCATTGCTAAATGCCTTATAAAATTGATTAAAAGACCCTGCATCATGTGGAGAAGTTGATTCATATAATCTGTATTCATATATAGAATAGTTAATTTTTAATTAAGCTTCAATTCATTATTTTAATTAAGGACCACATTCTCTTAATGCAATTTACCTGGCCAGTTCAATATCCCCAGGAAAAACTTTTAGCAATGTCCCACTTTTAGGAAAGTGAGAGGTCTTTGAAATACATATATTTGTTCCTACTCATCTTCCAAAAATTGGTCAAAACTGGTCACCAAGAGTTCAGTGTGAGCTGAGGGAATTGGAACTTTTTTTACCTTTATCCCAAAGGCGCTTTTTCAAGAGGCAACTGGACTTTCTGGTTTTTCTTTGAAGATGTTTCCCTTCTCATCCAAGAAGCTTCTTCAGCTATGACTTTTTACCTTTATGCTATAACTTAGATTTATACAATAAATATATTATTGTATCTGCAATAAAGGGAAAAAAATGAGCTTCCTTGTGACAAAATCTTGGCTCTCTAAGGACTCAACACAACACAACACAGCATAGCAAATATGTACATACTATTTTATTGTACCACAGTTCTTCTCCAACAATAGGCTATAACCCTGGGTTAATGGGTTCTGCTCTTCTAGGACTTTGCAAGATGACATTGTTTATTAATATATCTAATACTCAATCCTTTATACTTTATACTGTGTCTTAATGCTCAGTTTAAACAAAAGTCTCAAAGTTTATAAAGTAGCATACATTGCCTTTTTCCAAAGTTCTTACACTATTTGGAAAGAACTATTTCAGTGTGATTTTCTCCTCTTCTGGTTGATGCCGAGCTCCAGGCAAAGCTCCAAGCTCTAGGCAGGATTCCCACCAGGATATGCTGCTCATTGTAGCTTGTGATCCTGCAGTTGAATGGAAGTTCTCTTGCCTGCCAATCTTCAGATGTTGCCTCTGATTCCCTATCTGTGTGCTGTTTGCTTATCACCTTTGCTGCTACACCCTCCCCTTCCCCATTCTTAGCGTTTGTTTTTGTAAACTCAGAAGACAGGATGGGATGAGGCTGCCTCTGGACCAGCACATCCTGGAAAACATGAGGATGTGGCTAAATTATCCCAGGCAGCTGCAGCACCAATTTAGATGCCTGTTAGTATAGTTCTGAGGAAATAGGTGAATGCTTCAGGGAGGGAGGGGGGACCTTGTCTGCATGACTGCAGCTACTTTTGAAAAGAGCAGAGAGCAACCCCAACTTCACTGCCTCTCACACAGCAACAGAATAAATATGTTTACTGACTTTCTGCCTGCTGTGCATAAAGGCTGCTCTGATGAAGGAGCAGTATGAGGTTGGAGAAGACAGTTGAGGAAGACTGCAAATGCAAAGGACAACAAAAAGAATCCTGCAGAGAAAGCACCTGCTGGATTACTCTTATCAGGCCTTTATAAACAGACCCCCCACCTTTATACACTGCCTGGCCTTGGCATAACTCATTGTCCAAGCAAAGAAAGGAGATGGGTTCCTCAGACTGGAAACCCTTTTTCCTCAGGGGGAAAGAACAGAAGCAGAGACTTCATCAATAAGGAATTGCTTGTATGCTCACAGCTGAAGTTGGAAGGCTTATTGAGACTGATGATGTGAGAACAGGAGAATGCTCAAACTGCCACTTCCAGAAGAGTTCCTTGGTGAGACATTTTATTTTGAATGTTACTTTGAATTCTTGACTGCTGAGGTTCCAAAGAGTTTCCTTTGTTTTCAATCTCTGCTCCTGAAAGCTCAAGGGATTGTGAAGAAGAAACTTCAGTAGGCTCTGTATATCTTTAAAGAGTCTATAAGGATCTGGGAGAAAAAGATAATTAGTACAAATTGATTGAGTTCCTAGTGGGCCTCCTCACATAGATTACATTGGTTTCATGTAGTTATACACTAGAAATGCCATGGTGCCATGTATACTTTATCCAAATAGCCTAGGCATAGTGGTTGAATCTTGTTCTGGAAAGGAGTGACATAGACTATTTAAACTGTCCTCTGGGCATATTGAGGGGTGACAGGTTTTTTGTACATGTTTTTTTAAGATGTTATTCTTATACAGAAAAAATATACTTTTAATTTCCTGTTACTTGCCCAAATAATCATTTTTCTTACTCTGTGAAGAAAAGATCAGAAAGAAATAAAAAGGTGATGCAGGAAGCAAGTTATTTAAGCTGGGAAAAAATGATTGATTTTTGCATTTACCATTTTTTATTTCTAAAAACTGAATAGAGTAGAGTAGAGTAGAGTAGAGTAGAGTAGAGTAGAGTAGAGTAGAGTAGAATTCTTTATTGGCAAAGTGTGATTGGACACAAGGAATTTGTCTTGGTGCATATACTCTCAGTGTACATAAAAGAAAAGATACATTTGTCAAGAATCATAAGGTACAACATTTAATGATAGTTATAGGGAACAAATAAGCAATCAAATCATATTAGGAAACAATATAAGGATACAAGCAACAAAATTACAGTCATAAAGTCATAAGTGGGAAGAGATGGGTGATAGGAAGGATGAGAAGATTAATAGTAGTGCAGACTTAATAACTAGTTTGACAGTGTTGAGGGAATTATTTATTTAGCAGAGTGATGGTGTTTGGGGAAAAACTGTTCTTGCGTCTAGTTGTTCTGCAGTGCTCTATAGCGTCGTTTTGAGGGTAGGAATTGAAACAGTTTATGTCCAGGATGCGAGGGTCTGAAAATATTTTCACAGCCCTCTTTTTGACTTGTGCAGTATATAGGTCCTCAATGGAAGGCAGATTGGTAGTAATTGTTTTTTCTGCACTTTTAATTATCCTCCGAAGTCTGTGTCTGTCTTGTTGGGTTGCAGAACCAAACCAGACAGTTATAGAGGTGCAGATGACAGACTCAGTAATTCCTCTGTAGAACTGTATCAGCAGCTCCTTGGGCAGTTTGAGCTTTCTCAGTTGGCACAGAAAGAACATTCTTTGTTGTGCTTTTTTGATGATGTTTTTGATGTTGAGTGTCCATTTTACGTCTTCAGATATGGTAGAACCTACTACTTTCTCTACTGTTAATACTGTGTTGTCTAGTATTGTAAGAGGTGGTAGTATGGGAGGATTTCTCCTAAACTCCATCATCATTTCTACGGTTTTGAGTGTGTTCAGTTCCAGATTATTCTGGTCTCACCATGAGGCTGGTTGTTCAACCTCCCGTCTGTATGCAGATTCATCATTGTCTCGAATGAGACCAATCACTGTTGTATCATCTGTGAATTTCAGTAGTTTAACAGATGGATCGTTTGAGATGCAGTCATCGGTATATAGAGAGAAGAGAAGTGGAGAGAGCACAAAGCCTTGTGGGGCACCTGTATTAATTGTACAGGTATCTGATGTGATTCTGCTTAGCTTCACCTGCTGCTTTCTATCTGTTAGGAAGCTTATGATCCACTTACAAGTGTGTTCAGGTACCACTAGCTGGTTTATCTTAGTTAGAAGAATGTCTGGAATGATGGTGTTGAATGCTGAACTAAAGTCTACAAAGCATAGGACTTTAGAAATTCAAGATGTTATAGGATGTAGTGCAGAGCCATATTAACAGCATCATAAACATTTATGCTAAGAATCCCTCTGTGGTTAATTGCTTTATATACATATGCATTTGTGCTTTCTTCAGTATTATGGGAATTATGGGGTTGGAAAAGCTATCCGCTGCATGGGAAAACTCTACTAGTTTAACTGAAGCATGTAGATTTAGTATTATTTAGTTACATTTGAACAGATACTCAGAATGAAACAAAAAATGTTGAAACTTATTTCAAACAAATCAGGATTTGAATTCCTAAAGCTTGGGTGCATGGATAAATCAGTTTCATTGATTAAAGGATGATTCATTGCAGCTGACAGATTACCAAAACATATGCTACACTGGTTGAAGGCCATCTAACAATTGGATAACAAACTTAGAAAAGATGTTAAACAACTTGGTTAATGCACTGCTATTTTCTCTTCTGTCTGATGTGACTCTAAAGTTTAAGGTTATCTATAGCACACATAAAGGGACACAATGGCTCAATGGCTAAGACACTGAGCTTGTCGATCAAAAGGTTGGCAGTTCAGCGGTTCGAATCCCTAGTGCCATGTAACGGGGTGAGCTTCCATTACTTGTCCCAGTTTCTGCCAATCTAGCAGTTCGAAAGCATGTAAAAAATGGAAGTAGAAAAATAGGGACCATTTTTGGTGGGAAGGTAACAGCGTTCGATGTGCCCTGGAGACATCTTCGGACAGCACTGGCTCTTCAGCTTTGAAATGGAGATGAGCACTGCCCCCTAGAGCCGGGAATGTCTACCACATATGTGCGAGGGGAACCTTTACCTTTACCTTTATAACACATATGGCAAGCAAATCTGAAATAGTCACCATTTCTGGTCAGCACAGAATACAAAACCAATTATTCACCCCATTTTACATTCTAATTACTAATTCATATCTGATAATTTGTTACTACAGTAGTATTGCACTTTGTTTAATTTAGGCACAATGCATTTTGCAAAGCTAGTGTTACAGAATGTAAACTAGTGTTTTTGACATAGTCTATGTAATAAAACAATTGTGGTTTATTCAGCAAACCATGGTATGACAAACCACAGATTAATGCAAGTACAAATCTAATTAGAATGAAACTTGAAGGTAATACAGCAAGGAGTTGCGTATTAAGATAATACAGCAACTCCTTGCTGTATTATCTTAAAATAAAGAATAACCTCCATATTTCTTTAAATGGTCTCACCAGCACAAACTGCTTTCCCTCCATGGGACAAATACTGATTTTAACAGTTTAGACTGTTGAATCATTTTTTGTTAAAAAAATAACACATTAAAAATAAATGTGACAATATAGGTTTTATTAAAAGAGACGGCATCAATAAATAGAAACAGTGCAGCAATTGTTCAAAGGATCTATTCCTTATTTATGAGCAAATTAGCAGAATAGTTTTTTTTTTTTTTTTAATTTGATTTATATGCTGCCCTTCTCCGGAGACTCAGGGTGGCTTACAATGTGCTAAGCAATAGCCTTCATCCTTTTGTATATTTATACAAAGTCAGCTTATTGCATTTTTGTTTTGTTTCCTGAAGGAAGGTCAGTATACTGCATCTACCTACTATTTGGTGGGTGCCAATATTATGTTGGCTTTTAAAATGTTTGATGAATTTGAAATGCTTGGGGTAAAAGTTATGATTTCATTTCTGATATACCAGACAAGCCATGCCAAAACTGACTTGAATTGCTTCTTTTGTATGGGTGGAATTGAGGTTACTAACCTAGGCCATTTTTTCTGTCTTGCTAAAAAGTGTATGAACATTTTGATTGACTAGTGCCATGATGGCAATAATGGTAAATATCTATGTGTTTAACAGTTTACTGCACACTTTGCAGCAGTGATATATGGAATGCAAATGGTAAAGACATGAATTAAAGGATGAAATGAAAGATAAGAAACTGGGTTATGTGAAATGAGGACAAAGGGAAGGATGCAATATATTACAATGAAGAAGATCTAATCTTGTGGAATGGAATGTAGTTGAATATTTCTATGGAAATAAAAGTGTTGGTTTAATTATGAATGAAAAAGGTAAAATGCATGTTAGAAAATATGAATTGGTATCATCATAGGTTGTTATGGATGGACATTAATCTATACGGTAGTGCTGATTTTCAATAATTAATATGATCTGGGGAAACAATCTGGTAGTTGGCATGGAAGGATGGCTGAAAAAGAGACCTTTTTTAAAAAGTGTCATTAGGTCATTTGAAGCTCTAGGCATGAATGGGAATAGTGAATACTGAGCATTTGAATAGAATGTTTATTTATTTGAATATCTGGTTTAAGCAAAGCTGTGTTTCTTTTAAAAAAAGAAATGGAGTGAATGAAGAAGCGTGATGCTTTTAGTGAAGGATGCAAAGATTATGAAAGTTGGACGGAGTGCTTTTTGATAATAAGGGATGAAGGGGGATGAGAAATAGCAACAAACAACATAAAACGAACATCCACCAATTAATTAATTTCTTTTCCTAATGCAGAAGTTCATTTCATAAACAGCTTTGTATATGGGAAGATCTGTAGATGTTGGTTTTGTTTTCACATGTGAGATGTAGCTCAATAATTTCTAGGTTATTCTTAGTGTGTTGTGGTGATACCTTTCCCTTGGTTCCTTTGGGAGGGACATATAGATCAAGACATGAAATTATTGGGTTGAATTTTGCACAACAGTTGCCTATAACCAATTCAATCAGTTTTTTATTTTTTAAAAAAAAATGTTATTTTCAAGCCTCCCAGTATCTATTATGTAGGATGAGTGGCTATATAAATCATATAAATAAATGTAAGAATTTGTAAACCAAAGTAGCTAATTTATAAAACAATCACAAACATAAGTACTACATTTAGTAACCTCCACTGACACCCAATCTAATGGGAACGAATTAAATATCAAATACAGAACAATATCTTTTTCATGGTCTTTCAAAAACTCATGAAAATGGGCACCAACCAAACTTTGGGGGTTGGAAAGGCCAGGAGCTATAGTGAAGAAAATTTCCTTTGTCCTCCTGAGTACCTCCATTCTAAAATTCTAAAATGGAGGTACCTTAATTATCCTTTTGCACAATGAAAACATAATAAAGTTCTGTTTGAAGTAGAAAATACTTAAGATCCTTAAGTATTTATCCTTAAGATCCTTAAGATCCAAAAAATAAAAAGCTCGAAAACCAGCACTTTGAATTGTTCTCAGAAATCCATCAGCAGCCCATGCAATGCTTGCTAATGTGATGTTATAAGGCCACAATAGTTCTTAAATATGAGCAAATGGACTCTCACATTCTATATCAAATGCAGTTTCTTGGCAATCTTCAAAGCAGCCCTGTGTAAAGTACTTTGCAACGTTATAGATTTGAGGTGTTAAGGGTATCAGTTGCTATTATCAAAGACATATGTTCCAGATAAGATATGCCAGCTGAAGCTGGACAGTTTCTTGGTCTAGTGTTCATATGCAAATCCACCAGATGCTTTCATTTTTCATAAACTAAAGCATTACGTATTTTTCCTCCACAGATCCAGTCCATGGTCCTCAGAATGTAGAAGTTGTAGACATCCGATCACGTCAGTTGACTTTGCAGTGGGAACCTTTTGGTTATGTTGTGACTCGTTGCCACAGCTATAACTTGACAGTTCATTACCAGTACATATTCAACCAGCAGAAATATGAAGCAGAGGAACTAATTCAGACATCATCACATTACACGTTGCGAGGATTACGACCCTTCATGACCATCCGATTGAGGTTGGCTCTTTCAAATCCAGAGGGCAAGATGGAGAGTGAAGAATTGGTGGTGCAAACAGAAGAGGATGGTAAGAAATAAAGTTCTTACTATTTAAATTGTTTGGGGGAGGAAAGGAATTAAAAAACCGCTTAAAGTAAGATTTTATTGGTAGATAAGAAATTCAACCAATATGTTTCACAGCTCATTCCAAAAATAGACTATAATTTAATATTGGTAAAATAAACCTCTGAAAATTGTTGCAAGCTAAAATTATAGCTAATACTAAACATAATGATGCTTCCCATTTTGCTTTTTGGAGAATTAGTTCTGATTACATCTTAACAAAATCAATAACTATATGTGTTGGGAGATTTTGGTTGTCTTCTCTAAATATGTGTCAAAATGTGTCAGGTGAGTTTGCTTAAAGGGTGCTTAAGAATTAATTTATGTTCAAGGGCCTGTCAAAGTTGATGATTACTGCATTTTTAAAAAAGAAATTTCAGCTTAATAGATAATGTGCTAAACAGGCATCTGAATGGCAGAAGTTATTCCTTACTGCTATTTACTGGTTATTTATTTAATAGGTCATTCTTCCAGGAGAGTAAGGGTTCAAGAGAAGGAAATGATTTAAAGATCTATATGTTGATTAAACATATTTATTTATATTTCATATTTCTAAACTGTTCATCTCCCTCAGAGAGGAGCTATCTCTTACTCATTGAAGTGAGTAACCTAGTTCAGGGGAACCCAACCCTGGGCTGTATATGTGAGCTGTGGGCATGCATTTGAATGTGCAAAGCTCCATTTGTGCAAGTGGCAGACATGTGTGCCTGCTGCATGTGCAAATGGAGCTTTGCGTGAGAGTGTGCTTGCTCTCTGCTTGTGCAAAACCATCCCCTCTCTGCCCCGCCGCCACCGCCGCCGCCACCAATCCATAAAACTGGAAAGTTTGGGGATCACTGACCTAGTTAATAAAACACAAACAAAATCAAGTACTTCAGTTTTATTTTAACATATCACTACTGAACATCCTTGCTTAATGACCACTAATTCAGTAACCATTCAAACTTACAATGGTATTGAATTAATAGTAATTATGACCAATCCTCACACTTATTTCAATTTCAGTGTCCCTGTGGTTACATGATTGCCATTTGCAATCTTGTTGTCTGCTTTACTACAAGCAGTCAATGGAGAAACTGGCAGAAGGTTACAAATTAATGGTCATGTGATGCAGTCACATGACATTGTACTTTATGATTGTGTCACTTAGCAATGGAAATTTGGGTCTCAATTACTATTATTAAGGGAGGACTGTTATTTACAATTTACTTGTATTATTGTGGCACAGAAATTTGTACATGGTTTGGGAAAAATTGCACAGTATTTTGTCAGAAATTAGGGTGAACATTGATTATGATATTAGGTTATAGAGAAAAAAAATGAAATATTATAATTTACAAAGTTTTCATTTTATTTTTAGTTCCTGGAACCGTTCCCCTTGAATCTATTCAGGGAGGACCCTTTGAAGAGAAGATCTATGTTCAGTGGAAGCCACCAAATGAAACCAATGGAATAATTACCCTTTATGAGGTAAGATAGAATGGATGCCTCAAGCTGTACTTCTTCTATTCCTTCTATCTTTATGATGGATTTTATAGTTACGTTTTGAGTAACTATACTTATTATGGCATGTTATCATTTGGCTAAAAGGATTTGAGTGTTTGAATGAACAGTTCTGCATTGGTTTCACCTGTGAGGAATATTGCAGTGTAAGGATTTGAATTACTGGTGTCTTACAACTCCTTAACTCAAATACCCTGATGCTTGTACCAAATAAAATTCATGCTCTTTACTTTTGCTTGTAATTGATGGCATAGTTGTAGATATATAAAGAAATCCTAGTTATGAAATGAGAACGATTTATAGTGGTATGTCAATGCAAACATACCTACAGCAGAGCTGAGATAAAATTAGTGACACAAATCTTAAGAGCAAACATTGTCTCAAACTGGTATGTCTTCCCAAATTTGAGATTTGAATGCAATTACTGCATACATAATGAAGTCCACTGCAAATCTGATTTGTGCTGGATATAGTTTTCACTTTGCCTGAATTACCAGATGTGATTCAGTCCCATTGATCAGATATAGCAGAGGTTTTTTTTCATTGTAGTAGCAATTCTGGAGAATGGAGGATAGGCATTACATATCCTTTGCATGTTGGGATGCATTTTTTCAGGAAATCTAGAGTCCCAAATTCTTAAAATGCTATGATTTAGCATTATGAGAATAAAATAGTATTTATCTGGATTTATGTCATTTATTTTATTTTATTTTATTTTATTTTATTTTATTTTATTTTATTTTATTTTATTTTATTTTATTTTATTTTATTTTATTTTATTTTATTATTTATTTTATTTTATTATTTTATTTTATTTTATTTTATTTTATTTTATTTTATTTTATTTTATTTTATTTTATTTTATTTTATTTTATTTTATTTTATTTTATTTTATTTTATTTTATTTTATTTTATTTTATTTTATTTTATTTTATTTTATTATTTTATTTTATTTTATTTTATTTTATTTTATTTTATTTTATTTTATTTTATTTTATTTTATTTTATTTTATTTTATTTTATTATTTCTATAAGTCCCTTCTCCTGTGGGACTCAGGGCGGTGTACAGCCGAGATAAAACATTGCATATAAAATTTAAAAACAGTTTAAAAAACAATTAAATAATTTCAGCCCAAGATTTAAAACAACCCAATTAAAACCGAATTCAATTAAAACTGAGAGGATGGGATCAAGCCAACCCGGCTAGATGGAATAAGTGTGTTTTCAGGGCCCGACGAAAAGTCCGGAGGTCTGATATTGTGCGTATCTTGGGGGGGTAGGTCATTCCAGAGGGCAGGTGCTGCCACAGAGAAGGGTCTCCCCCTGGGGGTCGCCAGCCGGCACTGTCTGGCCGACAGCACCCTGAGGAGGCCCTCTCTTCGCGAGCGAACCGGTCGGTGGGAGACTATTGGCTGCAGAAGGCGGTCTCACAGATACCCTGGCCCTAAGCCATGGAGAGCTTTAAAGGTGGTCACCAACACCTTGAAGCACACCCGGAAGACCACAGGAAGCCAGTGCAGCTTGCGCAGGAGAGGTGTCATATGTGAGCGCCCCGTCGCTCCCATAATCCCCCGCGCGGCTGCATTCTGGACTAACTGCAGCCTCCGGGTGCACCCCAAGGGGAGCCCCATGTAGAGAGCATTGCAGTAGTCCAGGTGGGAAGTGGCGAGTGCTTGAGTGACTGTGTGTAGGGAGTCCCGATCCAGAAAGGGGTGCAACTGGCATATCAGGCGAACCTGATAAAAAGCCTCCCTGGCCACGGCCATCATGTGCTCTTCTAAAGACAGCCATGCATCCAGGAGGACGACTAAGTTGCGATCCATCTCCGTGGGGGCCAATGATTCACCCCCCAGTGATGGCACCAGCTGGCTATATCGGCACGCCGGAAGCCACAGCCACTTGGTCTTGGAAGGGTTGAGTCAGAGCCTGTTTCTCCCTATCCAGGCACTGGGACATCACTTCAAGGGCATCGTTGGGGTGGCCTGGGGTGGAGATGTACAGCTGAGTGTTGTCAGCGTACTGATGGAACTCCACCCCAAAGCCATGGATGATCTCACCCAGCAGCTTTACATAAATATTGAACAGAAGGGGCGAGAGGACCGACTCTTGTGGCACCCCACAAGCAAGGTGCCTCGGGGTCGACCGCTGCTCCCCTGTCAACACAGATTGTGACCGGTCAGAGAGGTAGGAGGAGAACCACCGCAGAACGGTGCGCCCCACCCCCAGCCCCTTCAACCGGTGCAACTTGATACCATGGTCGATGGTATCAAAAGCTGCTGAGAGTTCTAACAGGACCAGGATAGAGGAACAACCCCTATCCCGAGCCCTCCAGAGATCATCCACCAACGCGACCAATGCCGTTTCCAAGCTGTGCCCAGGCCAGAAGCCGGACTGGAGTGGGTCTAGATAGACAGCTTCATCCAGGTATTGGGGAAGCTGCTGCGCCACCACACTCTCAACAACCTTCGCAATGAAGTGAAGGTTGGGGACTGGACGATAGTTAGCCAAAACAGCCGGATCCAGAGAGGGCTTCTTGAGGAGGGGCCTCACCACCGCTTCTTTCAAAGCGGCCGGCAGGACCCCCTCACTCAGAGAAGCATTAACAATCCTCTGGAGTGAACCTCGTGTAAGTCAGTACCAACCAGGAGGGACAGGGTCCAATAAACATGTGGTCGCATTCAGACATCCCAGGATCTTGTCCACGTCAGGAGCCACAGGATCAAACTCCTCCCAGATAACACTCTCAAGTCCTGCCTCAGTCATCCCATCCAGACTTACCCAGTCAGAGGCCAGGCCTTCCCGAATCTGAGTGATCTTGTCATACAGATACTGCACAAAATCCTCAGCTCGACCCTGCAAAGGATCATCCCGCACTTCCCGATGGAGGAGGGAGCAGGTCACCCAGGGCGGCTGGGCGATTATCTGATGACACGATAAGAGCGGCAAAATAGCTGGATTTCGCCGCTTTATCACCACTAGGTAGGTCTTAATATGAGACCTAACCAGTGTTCGGTCGGATTCGGAGTGGCTGGTCCTCCAACTACTCTCAAGGCGTCTTTTCCGGCGCTTCATCTCCCTCAGCTCCTCGGAGAACCAAGGAGCTAGGTGAGTTTGGTGCCGGGTCAGAGGTGCAAAGGCACGACGTGGTCCAAAGCCCCGGCAGCCACACTATCCCAGGCGGCCACCAGGTCTTCAGCCGAGTCATGAGCCAGAGTCTCAGGAAATGGCCCAAGCTCCATCTGGAACCTATCAGGATCCATCAGGCGCCTGGGGTGGAATCACCTGGTTGTCCCGCCTCCCTGCAGTGGGGTGCAGCAGTTAGAAAGTCCAGTCGAAGGAGCGAGTGGTCAGCCCATGACAAGGGTTCGATGACTATATCCCCTGTATCAAGGCCAGTCGACCACTGACCAGAGACAAAAACTAAGTCCAGAGTGTGTCCACCCATGTAAGTAGGGTCATGAATTAACTGAGTAAGGTCCATGGCCATCATGGAAGCCATGAACTCTCGAGCCACCTCAGACATTTCACCGATAGATGGCAGGTTGAAATCCCCCATGACTAAAAGTCTGGGGGTATCAATCGCCACTTTGGCTATGACGTTGAGCAGCTTGGGCAGGGCCGTTGCCATGTGGCAGGGAGCCAGGTACGTGATCAACAAGCCCATCTGTACTCCACGGCCCCACTTCACAAAAAGGGACTCACATCCGGCTATCTGTGGAACAGTGGTCTCCCTCAGATCAAGACCTTCCTTTATAATAACCGCCACCCCCCCCCCATCCATGCCCTGAGCTCTCGGCTGATGGAATGCTCGGAAGCCTGATGGGCACATATCTACAATGGGAACTCCCCCCTCCTGGTCCAACCAGGTCTCCGTGATACCTGCCAGGTCCGCTCCCCCCTCCTGAATAAGATCGCAAATGAGGGGGCCTTTATTTACCATGGACCTGGCATTGCACAAAAGCAGCTGAAGGCTCGGGCCCTGAGAGTCTGAACAGCCTGGGGTGCAAGAAGGGCTATGGGACCGGGGCACGCCACCGCTCGAAGATAGCGAGTATGCGCCCCCACCACATGATATGGCCCCCTGCTCCCACCATATCTGCCCCTCCCACTCAACACATTGATGTCCCTTTGTCTTTCTCTGTGGAATGTAGCCATATGGAAATCAAAAACTTCCATATTAGTTTGATTGCTACAATTAATTGCAATTAGTGATTTTAATCAGGAAGCCAAAATGAAGTCGAAAATCTCTTGCATGTTAGTCAGGGTTTAATTCCAATATTCTGGCAAGAAGAGATGAAATGTGAATAGCAAAATTCCACCTTATTTCCTACCTGCAGTTTTCTTTAAAGGTTCAGTTGATACACCACGTGAAAGACTTTTGAAAATGTAATATGATCTTGTGTATTGTGTCAAATTTTAGTCTCTCATATGACTACAGTAGTTCCATTGAAATGCCTCTGCTATAAAAGCAGATGGCAGAAGGTTGGGGGTTTGCAGCAAGGTTAATGTGCTGAGCCTTTCACATCTGGAAACATGATTTTCCAAAGTGGTTTGGGTCAAAGGAAGAAATTGAGTTGAATGCTTTCAGCTGAGTCTCGGTGGATCTTTGTGCATGTCACTGAAAAGCTTCCACTGTTTGCTGCAACTAGCAATCTGTGCAGCAGACATTCTCTAATGTGTTTTTTAGACTGCAGAGCAGAGTATTTTAGGTTACAAGATGAGGGATGCAGTATATCTAACTTGAAATTAAATTCAGACAGCATCATTGCCACTAGGATAACAGTCCTTAAATAGCAAGTTCCATCTCTACAAAAGATACTCAATTAAAACCAAAACAAAAACAATAACCCTATGAACTAAGTATTTTAATAGAATTAAAATATTTACAATGGGAATTTGGATGATTTGGTGTTATAAAAATTTCCAGAAGAAATTACAATACAGATAGTCCTACCTTTGGGTAGACAATTGCACCCAAAGTTTATATTGTTAAATGAGACATTTGTTAAGTGAATTTTGCCCCATTTTTTGACCTTTCTTGCCACCGTTATTAAATGAATCACTGCCGTTGTTAAGTTAGTGACACTAACTAACTAATTACTTAAGTAAGTAATCACTTACTTAACTAATTACTTAACTAATTCACTTAAGTAAGTAAGTGAATCTAGCTTCTCCATTGACTTTGCTTGCCAGAAGGTCACATGACTCCAGGGCTCTGCAACTTTCATAAATATGAGTCAGTTACCAAGAGTCTGAATTTTGATCACGTGACCATGGGGATGTTGCAATGGTCATAAGTGTGAAAAATGGTCATAAGTCACTTTTTTCAGTGCCATTATAACTTTGAATGGACACTAAATAAGATGAGGTTTACTTTTACAGGCTTTTTTTACTTTTTGAAAAAAATCCTTCTGTATTCTTGCCAAGAAAACTAATGATCATATTTATAAAGCTGAGCTGGGGAAAAATGAGACTTTACTTTTTTTTTCTTTAGATATTTATGTATGGCAACAAAATAAACTCAGTTGTCTATAACAGCATTTACAAAATGGCTGACAGCCCCGTGGAGAATGCCAAGGGAGCGCTTCTTGGAGTACTGCTGGAGGTGTTAGGTAGATGAAAAATATCCCTTTTTTTGTCAGCAAAAGAATTTATGTTGGAGGTATTCTATTGGGTGGCAAGCAGGGAAGGCTTAGATAAAGTGCTATGTTTTGCAGAGAATTCTGGGAGTCGAACTGACACAGACATATTTCTAACAAGATACTAGCTCTTGAGGGCTAGTAGGGAGATCTTAAGGGATCTCCCTACTAGCTTAAGGGAGATCTGATAGCAGTTTTCTTAAGGGAGATCTGATAGCAGTTTTCCAATACTTGAAGGGTTGTCACAGGGAAGTGAGGAACAATTTATTCTCCATAGCACTTGAGGGAAGAATAAGAAGCAATTGGTAGAAGCTTGTCTGAGAAGATCCAACTTGGAAATAAGGAGGAATTTCCTGATCTGAGAATGATTAATCAGTGGAACAGCTTGCCTCTCAGAGTTGGGTGTGCTCCATTGCTGGAGGTTTTCAAGAAAAGATTGGACAACTGCTTGTCTGGGATGATATAAGGACTACTGCCTTGGGCAGGAGATTGGACAAGAAGACCTCCAAGATCCTTCCAGCCCTATGATTCTAAGTGGAAACACTTCTGATGAAATATTGATCTTCATTGTACATCTTTGTAATAGCAGACCACATGGTGTCTGATACTGCAGAATCCATGAAAGAACCTACAACTGTACACTTTGATTGTTTATTATGCATTAGACTCTAAAAAAGCAAGATTCCCAGCATGTGAAGGAAGCCGTGCTATGCATTTATAAATGTTCTTTTCATGGTAAACTAGATTGAACTCACAATCCCAACTTCATTTCCTTGTTATGTATTTTATACTGTATGTTCTATGACAAAGGCTATGAAGAATTTAGGTTACCTATTTTTAATATATAGTTGCAAAAATGCTAAATCCTCATCAGAGTTAGTTGTGGATACATTCTATATATGGAAACTGAAAGGAATTCCTTCAGGGTATAAAAAAAAGTCAAGATGACAGCCATAATAATGCAATTGATATCCTTCCTCTTTTTGCAACAAAAGCACCCCCACAAAAAATGAATCTTCAATATCACTGTTGTAGTTTCCCCTGAATTTTTTGACTAATTTTGCAAACATCCCTGATCCAAGTTTTCAATATCAGTATTGGAAGTAATAGGATCTATATTTGGTCTTTCCATAATGGAAGCAACTTGGCTTCTCCACCTGTGAAATGCCAGATTCCCCATATTGTTCCCCTTTTAAGAAAGATACACATCCTAGAAAAACACAACATAGAAACCTCAGTAGAAGCTAAGGTAGAAAGCATACTGAATGAAAATTAATGTTTGACTCTTTTAGACCAATGTATATAATCGCTTATTTCCTATCTTAATATAAATTATTGGTATTAGTTTTTAATTCTCTACATGGCTTAATATTTCAATCTTGTTGAAACACTTCTTCTCATAAATTCCTAGCCATATCCTCGAACCAATATTGAAAGCACCTCCATTCTGACATGTGGGCCTCTCACTGGTGGCCCCATGGCTCAGGATTTACTCCCCAGTGACCTGTGCCTTTTCCTACTGCCCTTCAGGGACCTGGCAAACATGTTATTCTCTCAAGTCTTTTAATGAATGATTTTTTTGCAATGGATTTTCAAAATCTAATATATTTCCGTTATCTTTGTTTGTTCTGTATGCTTTGCTTGAGAGATTTTTAAATTGAAATTTGAGAATGTTATATGCCAGCCTATGAAAGCCTGTCTTGAAGGGCAGCATATATATTTTTTAAAATTAAAAATAAATAATTCACATCCTCTCAAGGTTATATTCAATCCCAGATAAAGTCTAATTATAATGTCCATCCTTACAGTCACTAGTAAATTAAACGTTCATGACCAGTAAATTCAATTTACAAAAATTGAAGTACAAGTGTTTGTCTAGCCAGCTGATCTCTCAGAGAATCATACAGATGAATAGGGTGCTTTTTATAGTTCTGAGGGGGAATAAAATGGATGAATTGTTCACATAATTTAATATATATAGCATAATTCATATATCACATAATTTTTAGAAGGGACAATAGAATATCTAAAATTATATTGACTACATGAATGTTTCAAAAGATTTTGGGAAATGATGTGGATGTCCTAAAGAGCCTTAATATTTTTCTCTGGGCTCTGTGATTGAAATTTATCTTATAGAGCAGATGTGGGCATTGTCAAGGTTCCAAGTAATAGACAAAAAACCCCTCAGCACTCCCAGCACCACTTTTAGAGTGTGGAGATCAGTATTTATTTATGTGACTGAAAGCCCCCCCCATTCCAAACGATCAGTCACATGGCCAAGTGGGCTAGCATGTCCTTCATGTGGGGCAGGGGGTAGGTATTTTCCATGCACACTGCATTAATACATCTAAAATTAACACATAATCTCATTGACTCATCTTTCTTCTCTTTGGTATTTTGTTTTGAGTACAACCCCAACTATCTCTAATTTCCCCTCCCTATCCCTCAGCTCCGGTGTGGCAGCACTGAAGCTCCACGATGGCTTCAGCTAGGCCAGCTTCAGGATTGACATTTTATGGCCCACAGACCACATCTAATCCCTTTGACTGTCTCTGTCTGGCTGTGGCGGTGGCTGTCCATAGAAGTGCCAGTTTCTCATGTATCCCTTGAGAAAATTAATTGCCCACCCCTGTTATATATAATTCCTTAAAAGTAACAATACATCCAAAGCACAGCTTCATTTTTAAATTTTGATATTCCTCTCTCCTTCTCTCTCTCCCTCCCTCTCTCTCTTTCTCTCTCTCGTAATTCATTCAATTCAGAAAGAAGGGAATGACAAAATATCATGTCCATTACTTCATGAAGTCATTCACACATAAATACACATAGAGGTTGAAAAATATATATGTAGGCAGAATCATTTCCAAACCAGTAGATAAGTATTAGTCAGGTGGAAGATGATGTGACAGAAAGGGATATTGATAAGATAAAGATTTTGTTACCAATAGCAAAAGAAACCAGCATAAAACATTTTAAAAGTAGTTAGAGAAACAAGCTGACAAGTGACAGATATAAAATAAAGATACTTGATTTAATTATATGCTTTTATCATGAAGAGGCCCATTCAAATGTTAACACTGTAGGATCAAAACACGATATAAGATTTAAAATGAAAATAACTGAACAGATGAGATAGGAATGGATCCTCAGTCTGATCTTTAAATTATTTCCAATATTAAACCCTGGATGGATTTGGATTAGTTTGTTTTGAACCATGACAACATTACACAACAAACACAAAAACTTATTAGTATTGTATTAGAACAGATATTTATATGCTTATATTGAGGCTGCTTTTGTTGCACAAGGCAGGATAAATTTCGTACTCATGCCTGTTCTGCATTTTGCAAACACAATCCATTTGTGTTTGTCCTTGGCAGAAGGAAGGAGAACCTTTTTTCTTAAACAGAGAAAGTCTCATGATGCAAAGTCTCACAGTTTATTTAAATAACTGTAGGGAAGATGAGAAGTAGACAGGAGAGCTGTGAGGATTTCTCATCATTTGTACCAGTGGTAAAAACAGCTCATAAAATAAAGATACGATGCAGCCTCCAACTCATTAGTTTTGAGTTTCTTCACTTTTTCATCAAAGTTAAAAACCTCTTTATTTGTTGTACTTGCACAGTGTTGTGGCCCGGCGGCAGCCAGCAGAGCTGGCAGCAGAGTCAGACAGTGAGGAGGTTGGGGTGGAACTTGAGCCAGTCCTGGAAGCTGGGGAAAGCTTAGACAAGGGCTCTGCATCAGAGGCAGAGAGGGGTCCAAGGCCATCTGATAGTTATGTGCAGCCTCCGGAGTCTGACAGCAGTGAGGCAGAAGAACACCGGGAGCCTATTTCCAGTGTGTGCATGTGCAGAGCTGCCAGATGACAATTAAGAAAACAGGGTTGACTTGGGAGTAAGGCTTGGAGATGATTGGCCCCTCCCATAAGACATAAAAGAAGAGAGAATGGAATGTGAGCTTTTGCCGGAAGCAATTAATTCATCTGGCCGATTCAAAGTTTGTTCGTGACTCTGTACCAAATTTGGCCTTGCCCTGCCAAACTTGGTACAGTTTGTTGGTTACAACTTGGAAATTAGCTCTCTGGCAGCGTTCCACGTGAGATCGGTGGGTGTTGATAACCTTCCTCTGAAAGACTGTTTATCAAGCCTTGCAGACTGTAAATGAAAGTAATTTACAGTCGTATACATAAAAGAGGTTTTGTGGGACTAAGATTGTGTTTTATACTTTCTAAGGAAGCCTAGGTCAGAACACACAGATCCAGTACAGTGAAATATCACAGGAACTAAGAGACCCAATTTGTTGTGGTGGTTAAAATATCAGCCTGGAAATTAATATATTCTTAGTTCTAGTCCTAAAAACTAAGAACCAACAGCTGGGTGACATCGAGCCAGGCCCTCTGTCAGCTCTAGGAAATAGACAATGTTAAACCAATTCCAAGTCTCACTTCAGGAACTGGTCAACATTGGAGTTAACACTGATTCAAAAGGGACAAAAAACAGTTCTAATGATGTTTGTAATGTACCATTTAAATACCTCATCAGGAATTCTTGGGGTAATATCTGATCCATATTAGTTATAAAGAATCTCCATTTTCTAGGTGCTGAATTGTTCTTTGGGCCAGATGGTTTGTGTTTAATTTCTTTTTCATATGCATTATTGAGTTTTCTTCTTTATGCAGAAGAATGAATTCTTGAGGGTTTATAATCTTCCTAAGGGATGCTTTGAACACAAACGTTGGACAGTCTAAACAATACTGTTCTAAAATGTGAATAAAATAATTCTGTTTTAAAATCAGACATTTATAATCATGATACTGTTTCCTCAGTTCTTTCCTCGTTTTTTCTTCCAGATTTGAATGAAGCATTGCATTTAAAAGAAAATGACAATTCACTTCAGGCATTCAGCAATTAATGTAATTAATTGTACTTGAGAAAAAAATGACAGTACTATTAAGATTATATTTTTAATAGCTATTTGAAATAATGTATTTTTATAATGAAAATTGAAGAGTTCACTATGTCAGGAACACATTCCCTTGGAATGGGATTACACGCTATATGAGGTTTATTGTAGCAAGTGAAAACATAGAAATGCAATAACCAAATTATTTCCTTCTTTTGCTAAGATGGTTGGTCAGGATGCAATGGGGTTTGGAATTGAAAGACAATGCTGTAATTTGTTACTACCTTGACAGTACTTTGGCAGTTTTGCAAGACATAAAGTAGTCACTATATGTATGTTTGGATGGAAAATTCAGACTGGTTAGAGAATGATATGTCTAATGTTGGAAGGGATAATTAACTGAGTCCAGCCAGCTGTTCTGTGCAGAAATCCAAGTACCAGAATCCATGTCAGATAACTCCCTAGCCACTACTTAAATAAAAACAGTGAAGGAAAGTACACAGACTTTTCAGATAGATAGTAGTTTATCACATCAATATTATATGTGAAAACAAGGCTTCAGTATCTACAAGCAGTCTCATCACTAGTACTGCTTCTGATTAATTAGAACAACAGAAATCCAGACTGACATATGTAGTAGCAAAATTAACATAATCCCTAAGCCACCATAACAAATGAATGTGTTCAACTTTCATGGTCCAGATCTGATGCTGTTGTGTGCAGAATGTTTACCAGAGCATGTAGAATACAAATGTACACCAAGCCAATGAAATGAATATATTCTTTAGGATGTGAGAAGCTCAATTTTCACAATGACTATAATTTAATGAAACCGAATTCCACTTCGGTTGCTTCAGACTGAATTTTTGTTTGACTCTTGATAGCATTACAATGTTTTTAGGATATATTATGGAATGTCGTAAAAGTACTAAAGGCTTTGTTAAGTAGCTGGTAGACACCGGAATGAGATCAGAGGAAATTATAGTAATGCTAACTCAAACATTCTTTCTTTCTCTCTTCTACTTTTCTGGCAACGATCCTAAGAAGATTTGAACACTGCAATGTTATTCTTTAACATTAGATATACCATGCTGTGGTATCTCCTCAGCAGCTTTCCATTATCCTTATCTTATATTTAGGACACTGATCCAGGTTGAGAAAAAGTTTAGAGATAGGCAGTATCAGAGGTATCTACCTAGTTCACAGAGAGTAGAATGTATGAGTCCCATCTTGCATATGTAGTTATCTTGTGAGCAAGTATGTGGCCTGTTCTATTTCCAATCTTTTATCATTTTGGAATTATGGTGGAGACCCTGAATATTTGCCTAAGAAGGAAGAAGCCCCAAAGCCTGAAACAAAGACACGTGCCAGGTTCAAGTCAGGAAATAGGGATAAGTATTGGTACACATATAGGAGAGGAAAACTGAAAATAAAAATTTAGGACAGTGCCCCAGTATTTTACTTTCTAAAAATGAATCACTTTTTTCCAAATTTAAAATCTTGTGAAATTCTCTAGAATCAGACACATTAGTGCTCCAGAACTGAAATTCCAGGACAAGATCTGGCTTTTATTCTCTTGCTAGTAATGATGTCTATAGACAACATTCAGATATACTTTTCTTCCTCTTATACACTCACATATGCATACATACTACAGTCTGAAAGACAAAGAATTACAGCAAGATTGGCCAACTTCCTTACCAAAAGTAAAAAACTCTTTCCCAAATTTTAAATCAGTGTGTACTAAGCTCAAAAATTCCAATAAAATCCAAAAATGAAAACAATGAAACATTTGGTGTTAAGAATATAATGGCTCTCTCAAAACAGTCTCTTTCAAAAATTGTGTTCTTTTTAACCTGATTTCTACAATAAACAAGGGACTTCAAGCCTTGCACATCCAAACTTGCCTACATACCTTTCTATTTTCCCAACTTTTTCTTTACCTTTCCTTAACCAACACATCAGTGTATTTATGGCAAGAAAAGGAAAATCCTAAGAAACTTCAGGTAGCAGACCAACTAGTTGGTTATGCCATACATGAAACCAGTACTTTCTCAAATGGCTTGTTAAAATCAAGATAAGGTATGCCTACAACTGTCCTAAAATTGTATTAAGTTACTTGATCAAAAAGTAACAGTAAGTTATACTGAAAAGGTTTGTTTTTAACTATCTGCTTAAGATAATGCATTGTTTTAAAGGTGCTTCATATCAATCTCTTTATGATGTCTCCTAGAATCTTCCATGACATCAGAGTCAGACTGATTGGTCTACTTAATAGTTTCCAGGATCTTCCTTTTTTCCTCTTTTTGAAGATAAGAAGATCTTCTAATACTTTTTCCTCTAGTCATTTGTCACTTCATCAGTTCTCCAGGATTTTGATAAACATAATACCAAGGCCATCAGACTGTTCCTTTAGCCCTCTAGGATGAATAAATTTTGTTTTAGCTGTTTTCCTAGTTTTTGAATACTTTAATTTCTGTTATTGATAAGGATTTTAGATATTTATTGTTTTAGCCTTGTTGTATGCTACCCAGAGTAACAGAATGATAGAGTTGGAAGAAACCATGGAGGTCTTTTAGTCCAACCCCTTGCTCAAGCAGGAAACCCTATACCATTCCAGACAAATAGTTGTCCAATCTCTTCTTAAAAGCCTTCAGTAATGAAGCACAACTTCTGAAGTCAAGCTGTTTCATTGGTTAAATGTTCTCACTGTTAGGAAATTTCTCCTTTGTTCTATATTGCTTCTCTCCTTGATTAGTTTCCATCCATTGTTTGTTTTCTTGCCTTCTGGTACTTTGAAAAATAGGTTGACTCCCTCTTTTTTGTGGTAGCCCCTCAAATATTGGAACACTACTATCACTACTAACCCTAGTCCTTCTTTTCACTAAACTAGATGTATCCAATTCCTGCAACTGTTCTTCATATGTTTTAACCTCCAGCCCTAATCACCATTATTGCTCTTTTCTCTAATCTTTCCAGAGTCTCAATATCTTTTTTATAATATGGTGACCAAAAGTGGATGCACTATACTAAATGTGGGTATGTGTTTAGTCACTTGGGCAGCTATATAAATTAGATAAATAATTAAATAGTTATATAAATAAATACATAAATACAGTCTAATTCAGCCTTAGGATTTCAGTTCTTTCAAAACCAGTCCCTGGCTATGTTCCCTCAGTCACAATCTTCAGTTCTGCCCTTTCAT
Source organism: Arizona elegans (assembly GCA_022577455.1). Taxonomy (NCBI): domain Eukaryota; kingdom Metazoa; phylum Chordata; class Lepidosauria; order Squamata; family Colubridae; genus Arizona; species Arizona elegans. The sequence goes on along the minus strand of JAKOOJ010000002.1, from coordinate 178,561,730 downwards.
CTTGCTCTTCATAATTTGTGTGTGTCTGTTTGTGAATGTATATACTATATGTCTGTATGTGTAGAGAAGCCTAATCCAAAATAATGTTAGTTACACATTTAACTAACACTAGTTTTCTTCAAAAACAATTATATCCAGTATTACACAATAATTTTCTTTCAACATTCCTTTCTACTTCCATTTCTTTAACTAAGGCCATTTCTCCTATAGTGACACCTTAGTGCTTTCAAGTGTTGTCCAGCCATAGCTGAAGCAATGAAATATCTGTCCTCAGTAATGTTATTTTAACATATAAATTGTTATAAGGTGTAAAAGGCTATCAATTACTAGTGAGAAATTTCTTATTCAAATTGTCCATGCTCTTTTGGTATCACCTTTAAAAAGTATCTCTTACAAAATTCTTCCAAATGGAAGAACTGTCTCAATAAATGAGAATATTTGTAGCTCAGGGTTGAAATGAACCAAGGATCCTTGGTTCTCTCTGAACCTGATTATTTTCTTGCAGACAAACTAGGTAGCATCATCATTGCTAGTAAATAACTGAAAACAAACCCCATTCCTTACTAGCACTGATGATATTATCTAGTTTGAATAATGAAACATCTGCAAGAAAACAACCAAGCTGGAAAGAAGCTGTTTTTCATACAGGAATGAATTTGCATTAGAAACAGCAACATGTAGCTTCAATAGTTGACTCCAATCTATTTGTTTGTTTGTTTGTTTGTTTGTTCAACTTGTATGCCACCTTTTTCCGAAGACTCAAGGTGGCTTACAATGCATTTAAAAACCATATATAAAAACATTAAAAATTAAAACATTAAAAACAATTAAAACCTATTCACACCATTCATGGCCGGATCTCGCCAGATCATAAGAGCGAGATCAATGGCCCCAGGCCTGCCGGAAAAGCCTGGTCTTCACCGCTTTTCGGAAGGCCAATAGGGTGGGGATGGTCCGGATTTCAGGAGGTAACTGGTTCCAGAGAGCTGGGGCAGCCACAGAGAAGGCCCTTCCCCGTGGGCCCGCCAGCCAGCATTGTTTAGCTGATGGGACCCAGAGGAGACCAACTCTGTGGGATCTTACCGGTCGCTGGGAGCTATGCGGTAGAAGACGGTCTATGTACCTATAACAAGCACCAAGTTAACAGTTTACAGTTAACAGTTTGCTAGATTTGGAGGCTGAGTACTCCATCCCTTGTCCTAATGGATCAATCAATACAGTTTTGAATATCTAACTTGTCATATACATTGCTGGACTCTCACTGAAAAGGCTTTACATTTATCAATTGATTTTTTGTTAGCATTCATTTTCTTTCTTCTCCTTGTTTGCCTTAAATTTTAGTTGTAAGATTTTTAATACGTGTTTGTATAAATAATAGGATGCAAGTGAGAAATTACTGATTCCTTCATATTTGAAAAAGGAAAGGTTTTGGGAGAGTAGAAGATGCAACTGGTTAATCACAACCTTAACATAAAAACAAATAATAAATTAATTTTATTGTTGATTGAATTTGCAGAGTAATATGGTTGGCATAGAAGATTAATATATAAATAAATGTACTGATATCACTGTACCCTGCCACTGAAATAAAAATGTAGGTATTTAATTACATCATTTAGTTCCATGCCATTTGCTAGTATTATGTAATATACACATTCCACATTATATTACATACTGTACATAGTGTATTTTCAATGGTAGATTAGGTTGAGCATGTCAAATTGTTGGTGTTCTCTGAAATTCCATTATCCTACTAGGTAATAGCAGTACAGGAGTATTGGAGAAGTCTTATGTTGATATGATAGTAAATATGTTAGGAAGCAGGAGTTAAATATAGGTTCTCCTCAACTTACCACTGTAATGAAAACCTGCCCATTCTGGTCACAAGTCATGAAGGTTGTTAAATTGAGGTGCTCACATAATCACCTTGTTTAATGACCCTCATCCCTGATGCAATAGTTAAGCAGAGTGTGGAGTACCTCAGATGTGAGAGGTCTGGGAAGACTTAGCACTAGCCAAGGGCCTCAATACAGCATCTGTACATGGCCTGTTCTATACCTATCTATGCCTCTCCTATCCCTTGAGGCATCTCTAGCAGGGGACATCTCTGTGGTCAATTATAAGGGCAAGCAAACTGGCAAATTGCAAATTGCCAAAGTTCCTGAATTTTGTTCATGTATCTGGAGAAGTTTGAAAACAATTTTTGTCTATTTAATGGCAATCATAAAGGACTAATCAAGAATAGATGGATATTAATAGATGGAAGAGGCTAAATGTTCTGTGTGCCATTTTCCTGTGGTGGGTGAAATTGTTACATATTCATACATCAGTTAGGTGTTCTGTCACTCTTTGTGTCTGTGTCTCTCTGTCGGTGCATCTATGCATCTGTGTATATATTCATTCTAATGGGATTGTTTTTGTCATTTGTGTTTTTGGTACTGAAGGTTAGAGTGGCAAAAGAGAAAGATGGCTCAAGAAAGTGTTAAATTTTCCCCTTACATTTATTAGAGCCTTGTTTAGATTGTCCCCAAAGATCCTCAGTTTTAAGTAAAACCAAACAGAAAAATGCATTGAATTGCATGTTGTATATTTAATGTAATAAGTAGTTTGACACTGCAGTTAAATTAAATATTAATTATATTAAGTTGTTTATGTTCTGGTGTAGATGGCAGAGGCTGATCCCTAAAAATATAAAAATCTGATTAAGTTTGCATGTTTAAATGTCCTATTCTATATGTATTGATACACTGTTACAAAACAATTTCTAATATGAGTTATTTGCTGTGCTATTATAAGGAAGCTTTGAAAAAATTAATACATCTTGAACAGTTCCTATGAAGAGCTGGCACAGCAAATTATATGTACAACAAAATATTGAAGCCTGAAGCACTGAGAAAGTACAATACAGAAGACTGAACAACTCCTCAATGTTTAATCTTACCAAAGCAATTTCTATATGTTTCATTTTATGTGCTATTAAACTGAACAATACTGTTCACCAATAAAGTCATTTAAAAAACCCAGCTCATTAAAACTGTTCCTGTAATATATAGCTTTCTAATTAATGTCAGTGGGTTGCAAAGCTTGGAAAATAGAGTAACAGAATTGCCTACAATGTTGAAGAAATATTGCCTGTGTATGTATGTGTTGTGTGTGTGTTTGTAATGACATTTTAATGAAATCCCTAATGTTCTGTATTCATCACAATGAGGCTAACAGTTGCTTTCTTGTTTATTTTTTTCCATTTTTCCATTTCTATGCCACTTCATTTAATTTTACTTATTGCCAACGAAAATCATATTATTTTAGGAAAGTGTGTATACGATAGTAATAGTAGCACAGAAAATGCAGTGGCTTATATGTAATGGAGTATTTTATAGATCTAGTTTTGTAAGAAAGCAAATATTAACTATTGTTGAGAAGTAAACATCAATGATCTTAATTAGTACTTGTCTACATTATTTTCAATAAGAAACCAATCATGAATGTGATTCTACCAATCTCTTTTTCAGCAGATATTGATTGCCTATTCAGGATGACATATTATTGATATGCAAGAAATATTCATATTAAATACAGTTGAAAGTAGGTGAAAGTAGTTTAAAGCAACTCCTCTCATTGTCCATTTTGTTTTGTTTGCAAAATGACTCACCCAAATTTTAATTATTTGTCATTTGATTATTTTAGCTTGTAATACATCTCAATCCTTGCTCTTTGGTAGGATAGCCCTCCAAGTTTGCTAAAAGGGCTTTGTGGCCTCAGGAATTTGCATGAAAAACCACCAGCAAAACAATGGTTGATAAACATCCAATATTAAATTCTTAAACACTCATGCAGTGTTATTACATTATGGGAGGTGCATGAACCTGTATTAAGACACAATCAGTGGTAGGATTCAATTTTTTTAACTACCAGTTCTGTGGGCGTGGCTTAGTTGGGGGTGTGGCTTGGTGGTCATGTGACCGGGTGGGCATGGCTATGTGCACATGGACTACTCAGAGGGCTGAAAAAAGCCATTTCTGACTGGTCCTCACACTTTTGACCTGTCTTTGCATTTATGACCATCCTCACATTTATGCCCGTTGCAGCATTCTTAACAACCGTGTCACTCATTTCACAACTGCTTCTCTTCATTATGGTGACAAGATAGGGCAAAAACGTAAAATGTGAGGACAGTCGTAAGTTCAAGGACTGGTCAAAAGTGCGAGGACCAGTCAAAAATAACTTTTTCAGCCCTCTGAGTAGTGCATGTGCACAAAAGGACTACCCAGAGGGCTGAAAAAAGTGATTTCTGACAGGTCCTCGCACTTTTGACCGGTCTTCGCACTTATGACTGGTCATCATTTATGCCCATTGTAGCATTCTTAACAACCGTGTCACTCATTTCACAACTGCTTCTCTTCACCATGGTGACAAGATAGGGCAAAAACGTAAAATGTGAGGACAGTCGTAAGTTCGAGGACTGGTCAAAAGTGCGAGGACCAGTCAAAAATATCTTTTTCAGCCCTCTGAGTAGTCCTTATGCATAAAAGGATACAGCAATAGAGAGGGATGAAGGAAGGGAAGGGAAATTAGAGTAGGAGTGAGGGTAAGAGAGGGAGGAAAAGAGAAGGAGAAGGAGAAAGGAAGAGGAAGTAGGGAGGAGAAGAAGAGGAGGGGAAGAGAAAGTAAGAAGGAAAGAAAAGAGAGAGGTGGTAGGTTTGAGGAGAAAGATTGCTGTACAATAAAAAAGATGAATGGGAAGAAAGCCAACCCCAAACAAATATAAAGATATTAAGATAAAGAATGAATTGTTAAACTTTAAAGAATAAAAAAGAACAAATATGAATAAATAACAATAGTTAGAAACACACATACAAACATGCAATGTATTTTCTTTGAACAGAGTATTTGGCTGGTTCACAAATTTAAACAGTGTTTAGTCATTTCAATTAAATTTACAATTTCTATATTTCCTTTTTGCTATATTTATTCCTCATCTATTTTTTTAAAAAAAACAATATTACCCTTCATCCTCATCTCTAATCTTAATCAAATTCAATTTTTCCCTTCTATTCTATATTATACCCCTTCCCATTGTCATCTATTTTTATATCCATCCTCACATTGGTTAATTATGTAATTATGTAATACAGTTGTTTAATACAAATTCAACATTTTAATATAGATCAATTAGTTATATAACTATCTCTTTTGTATATTAATCAATATGAACATGAATATTCCAATTTTTTCCATGCAATCCAATTTCTTACAAATCAATTAATTATATTTACCAATAATAATAAACCAAATAATTTCTCCCATATATTCCTCCAAACCACAACTTAACCATTTCTGCTTTCAACACAATATACAATTAATAGTATCTCGATTATTACAATTCCCTAATTAAATAGAGCTTTTTTCCTTTTGTGTTTTAAAATCTTGAACTCTTCTCTTTTGCCCTAAATTTCCCATTGTTTGCACCTACCTTTTTTGGTGAGGAGAAAGAAAAATAAAAATAAATCTCTCTCCCTGCCTCATTTTGTCACGTTGCAGCAGAGCCTGCTTTACTTTCAGTTTCCTTTTAGCTAGGGGAAAAAAAAATCTGCTCCAGCACTCTTTGCGGCAAGCAAAGAGCTTGCAAAACAAGAGCTTGCAAAAAAAGCCTGCCCAAAACAGCTGAGAGTCGGAGGCCATCTAATCATGCTAATTAACCTATGCTGAAGCTGAAAGAGTCTTCCTTGCCACTTAGCTCCCCTGTTGCCCCCCCTTTGCCTCTAGCGTCCCTCTGCCGCCCCCCTTGCCACTTACCGCCCTCTAAGGCATCCCACCGCCTCCCAGGGGGCGGTACTGCCTATTTTGGCAACCACTGGCTTAACTACTTAACAACCGGTTCTACCAAAGTAGAATCCCACCACTGGGTCCACCCATTTATATTTGCAGGCACCCATATACTCATTTGTTTTCTTTTAACACTGATCAGCTGTAGGGTGGCTCTTTGAAGCCCCAGCAGCTGCGAGGCCAATAAAATTATAAAAAAACACCAAACCGTTTGTTAAATTGTTGGCTCGCCCACCCCTCGCCCAGTGGTGTGGAGGGGCAGGGCAAGGGGCGGGGCGAGCCAGCAATTTAACAAACGGTTTGGCAGAACCGCCTAGAACTGGCAGAATCCCACCACTGGACACAATATTATACCAAAGTAGAGTTTTGATAAAGCAAAACTATGAAAATGATAAACATAAGTAAGATATGCTTAATATTGAAAATATCAATGCAATTTCTTTATTAGTTGATCAGAAAGGCTTATTCTCATTTTCAGGAAATTTGATCTCTTAGCCCAGTCAGTCCTCCATAGAATGAAGTCCTCTTTATTAAACCTTATTCTCAACAAGCTACCATGTTGTCCTGGGCAGACTGACAGAAAGATATTTTTCAACTTTCCAAGCTAAGACTGAGAGGAAAAATGATAGCTGACTTGTATGCCTAAAGGAGAATTAAAACATTGGTTTCCACATACCTAGTCCAGCACTTTAATCATTACACCACAATAATTCTCTGAGATACACAGATTTTATAATACTGTATAAAAATTACTTTAGATCTTATTCAGTTGGGGTTTTGTATGACTGTACTCTGAAGCTTGGGTATATTTTGATAGGTTTGTTGACAGAGGACTTGGGTTCCAAGGAAGTTAAATGTAGCTTTTAAAACAGTGATCAAAACAGCATCTTTTTCTTAACTGCAATACTGTAGACAGCTGTTTGCCCAGTTCCATTTATTTCAAGAGAAGAATGAAAATTTAATTAGGCTGGTGAAGATGCCATGTAAAATCTTTCTATATGGTTATAGAAAGCTTCATCCTAAGATACCTTCCTACATTATAATTTTGTCCTATCATGTGCTATGAGGAAGAAATACTATGATTGGATGATGAGAATTTGTAGATATAGATTAAATTGAGGTAATCTGACATACAATAAGATCAGGATGTGTTGATTGGCTGAGCCATTCTACTCTTCAACTTGGATAATAGCATCTTAATTCTACATAGCATATCTATATCTATATATCTATATCTATATCTATATCTATATCTATATCTATATCTATATCTATATCTATCTATCTATCTATCTATCTATCTATCTATCTATCTATCTATCTATCTAGATGCATTAATCACAAAATCTCTAAAACCGTAAAGCCTACAAACTTGAAATTTGTCACTTATGTTCCTCTTGGCTTCTAGGTACTCACTAAGAAAGGATTGTTTGAAATGATCATCAGAGCATTAATATTTCCTATATTATTATAACACGCTCTGATGCTAATTAGTTAGATGTTCTACTCCCTCTCCCTACTTGAAAATAATTCTGGAGAGAATGGAATAGCATAGGACAGGCTTCTGTGGGGCAAGCCTGAGGAAGAGAAGGGGACAGGATAGGAGACATTTCTGTGGGGCAAGGCTGAAGGAGAGAAGGGGAGAGGCTTCTATGGGGCAAGCCTGAGGGAGAGAAGGGGAGTGGAGAAGATCTATGGGGTCAGCCTGAGGGAGAGAAGAGGATAAGAAAGGATTTATGGATCCAAGTCTGAGAGAGGAAAGGAGAGGATCTATGGGGCCAAGCCTGAGGGAGAGAAGGGGAATGGAGAGGATCTATGGGGCCAGCCTGAGGGAGAGAAGGGGAGAGAAGAAGGTCTGTGGGGCAAGTCTGAGGGAGAGAAGCGGAGAGGAGATGGTCTATGGGGCCAGCCTAAGGGAGGGAAGGGGGTAGGATAAGAGAGGCTTCTGTGGAGTCAGCCTGAGGAAGAAGAGAGGAGAGGTTTTTGTGGGGCCAGCCTGAGGGACAGAAGGGCAGAGGAGAGGCAAATTGTAATTACTCATTAATTTTCAAACTCTAAGTGTCAATTTATCAAGCCTGAGCACATAATTTCATAGTGAAGTACGGGCGTCCAGCTAGTTTGGTCATAATGTCTTCAAAAAAAATTCTCAGAAAGTCCAGTTGCCTCCTGAAAAAGCACCTTGAGGCATAATTAATCTTACTACATACAATACAGTCGGTCCATTTGAAGACACTTAGATGGTACAAGTGCTCAGTTGGCTGCCAAAATAAGCCACAAACTTTATTTCTGCATTACAAAATACTTTATTTTGTATAATACAAACTTTGTGCATTATAAATTTACACACAAAACAGTCTCTCTAAACATTGCTGGTCAGAATCTTTGTCTATTGTCCTTCTACCTGGATTTCTTCTCAACTTCAATTTGACCAAACATTTGGTGTTAATCTATTTCCAATCTATTAAAATTCTGTGTACAAATGTCCTCACTTAAGAGATACAGTATTTATTTCCTTAATCCCCATGACAATAACTCCCTTGACTACTGCACCATCAACTGTTGGGAAGGGAATCAGGGACCCCGTTGCACAACTAATATATAATGTTCTAAAGACCTTGACTAGGTAGTAATAATGAGACAAAGCCTTAGGCTATAAATCACATTGATTTGGGAATTGTAGGCTCGTTCTGTTTTGCCTGCGGCAAAGGTCTTCTCTGCTGCCAGCAGTGTTTCCTAAAGACTCCTGGATTCCTCTGTCATGGTAATCAAGTGCCAACAAGGCTGGTTATGAAACTGCATTTCTTCTTACTAAATCCCCAATTATTCACTACTATTTTAGCTCATGTAATCCCAATAGCAAAATAGTAAAGTGTAACACCAATGAAGATTCTATTGAGGAAATTAAATGAATATGATACAAACAAATATAATATATGTACACACAGAGAGAGAGATGCATGACATTCCCTTGGTACATTGGAAATACAGAATATTTTTCTATAACAAGTTATAGACGGTTATTTTGTAATTCTCAAATGAAGTAGTTTTACCAATAAAGTGCTATCTTTCATTGGAAGCAAAAAGTTAGATCTTCATTTGTTTTCTGGATTCCCTTCTTTCAAATACGCAAACAAGCCAATAAAATATTTTTGTCAACAGTGCAGTACTAACATTTTCAAATGTATATCAAGAAAAGTACTGCACCGCCCTAAACCAAAACATTACACGGAAGGGCTGAAGATGCATCGGAAATGGTATGCTAATTTTGCAAGTATTTCTTATGTCTCCAGAGGAAACTGGAAGCTGCAGGAAGACTAAGAAGGCAGCAGCTTTATTAAATTCAATTTCTAGCAATTTGAAGCATTCATGTGCATCAGGCAGAGCCCCAGGAGTATTTGCCTCAGCAACGCCTTGGTGTGAAGTCCAGGAGTGTAAAATGGAAGATGAATAGCTGTTGGGTGACATGTGGCTTTTACCCTTTGAGTATATAAGACTTCTAAAGAAAATGACATACCCATACTTGCAAAAGATGTTATAAAAAGTATTGAGTTGAGTGAAATAATCCTCACGTTAGAACCAAACTGGATGTCATAGAGAAGTTGGCATTCATTTCATTTCTTTTAAAATGAAAAATAATGAAGGGGACCTTGGATTAAGAGTAAAAAATGATCAATGTTGAAGCTGCTTAAACTTTCTGCTCGGTTTGTTGCCATTGTTCTTGTTACTCTCTGAACAATTAGTCTCAAATCTCTTTCTTTCTTTCTTTCTTTCTTTCTTTCTTTCTTTCTTTCTTTCTTCCTTCCTTCCTTCCTTCCTTCCTTCCTTCCTTCCTTCCTTTCCTCCTTCTTTCCTTCCTTCCTTCCTCCATTCCCCCATTCTCTCCAGTTGCATTATAGCCAGCACAGTGGATTCACGTTCAATATTGCATTTCACAACATACCACTTTTTGCAATAATCTATTGATAAATCTTTCAGGTTATAAAATTTATCACTTACAAATATAGCCAGAAGCAAATCACTTTTCAAACCTAATCTGCTTTTCTAGTATTCCAGTGTTTTTAATTATAAGAAGTTTTGTATTTATCTATCAAATTTATATGACTGTCCATTTCACAAAAAAATATTCTCGGTAGCATACAACAATTAAGTTTGTGGGCGTATGTGTGTTAACAATATAAGCTAGTTATTATTAAAAAATATAAACCACCAGGGCAGGAAAGAATAAATATTAACCACAATGATGGAGCCAATTTATTGTGTCACTGGTCCACTAGGAGTCTCAGATTTGATAACAAAGCCAAGTCTTAAGGAAATAACAGGATCCCTGAGAGGGGAATGATTGCAATGGGCAAGATTCTATCCAATGACTTAGCTGCTCTCTTATTCTAAGTGGCAACCAAGGCTTCAGATGAACTATGCAGGAGGTCAGCAGGAATAGTCCCCAACTCTCTCTGAAACTCATTCACCTATCATCGGGAACAGACCAATCTAATGGATCCAGCCTTTTTGCAGTGGATAGGGAATCCCATGGAAATCAAGGTGTGATCTGAGCAAGAGAGACAACAAAAGCTTCTCCATTGTCATAATCAGATCACGTAGCAATTGCTTTGCCAGGAATACTAGATCGAGTGTGTGATTGCTGTCCAATGTTGCATGAAAATAATAATTATTTATAATTATGTATTATATATATATATATATATATATATATATATATATATATATATATATATATATATATATATATATATATATATATACACACACACACACACACACACACACACACACACACACACACACAATTATTTAAGAAAATCAGAATGAGAACATACCTTAAAAGGTCAGTCCTTGTATATATTGAAAAAAACCGTGACATTGACTCTGATTTATCTCCATTTATCTATAAAGTAACACAAGGACAGCAAAACTATTTCTGTTTTTCTAAAATCAGGCTAAAAACAGACATTTCTGGTTTGCCTATAAAATATAATGCATCATTTAGAGCATAGTCTTATATTCTGCCTTCCCTACTGTGATGCCTTTTATTTTCTGAAATTCTAATAACTCGTCAAAAAGTTCTAACACCAGATTAAAAAGAAAAGAAAAATAGGCAGGGAGCCTCCTTGTCTCATACCACAACAAAATCTAATTAAGAGGAAGACACACCACCTAATAATCTATTATTTTCAGAGCTGTCATGGCTCAGTAGAAATCCAGCCAGTATTGAATGAAGAACAATCCAGATGGAATCAGAAGAACAACATAAAGTGCAAGACGACAGCTAACATTTTGACACCCACATTTCTCAGACAAATAGATAAGTAATTGGAAAACATAGAACAATTCTTGCTTGTTGTGGGAAGAACTATCATGGCTCTCACCCCTTGAAAATGAGGGCTAGAAGTCTATTTTTTTAAAAAAAAACTGAACATATAACTCCAATAAAATAGGAGATATTATTTGTATCATTCAGGTAGAAAACTACCAGGCTTCCTTCTACAAAAGCCTTCATAGCTTCTTATATTTATTGTAGAAAAAGGGTGAAGTGAGGGTAATAATCTTGTTGTGTGACAGCTGTGGAAATCCCAATTTCAGAAGAAAATAAACCGCTCTGTTAGTGAAAATCTAAACTGTGTCAACTTTGGAAGCCATATTAGAACCAGATGCTTCCCCGCTGCCAACTTCCTGCGCTTGGGAAAGTGGAAGGGGCAGAATTTAGAGGAGTGAGTGTAGTTAGACATAATAGCATTCTTCCCTTTGGTCAAGGTCATGGTGTGTATGCATCTAGAGGAGGAGTGGTTGCAGTGATGGCTCTAGTTGGGACGGATGGTGATTGGGCCATGTGACAGACTGATGGGTGCAGGGGCTGGATTTGGGGGTTTGATTTACTGTGGGAAAACTGGAGTTCTCAGATTCGGGTTTTCCCAGATGTGCCAGTTTACCTTATCTAATAAATGGAACTTTGAGAAATGCCTGCCTCAGAGGTTTTACTTGGTGTTGGGGACTTTCTGGAACAAATTGCACATTTTGTTGTTGTGTTTTAAAGTTGATTAATAGACCTATAATGTTTTATCACACAATTATTTTTAATATAAATGGTCCTTAATGAAGCAAGGATGTGTGTGTCTGTGTGTGTGTGTGTGTGTGTGTGTGTGTGTGTGTTTCTTTCTTTTTCGTAGGTTTTATGTGTATCTCTCTTTAGCCAGGTTCTACCTATGTAAACTATGCTGAACTAGGGCTTGGCTTACATAGGTAGAACCTGGCTAAAGAGATACACACACACACACACACACACACACACAGAGAGAGAGAGAGAGAGAGAGAGAGAGAGAGAGAGAGAGAGAGAGAGAGAGAGAGAGAGAGAGAGAGACAGAGACATAGTTCTGGGGGTTTGTTCTTATCTATCACATTATAGCTTAACTTACTTTACTTGGGTGTATTGTTTCAGATAGACATGTAAAGAAATTTAACAATGTAGCTTTTTCTGGGTTTTTATTTCCATATTCAGAATTTTATTATACATCATATATATATATATATATATATATATATATATATATATATATATATATATATATATATATATATATATATATATATATGTATGGATGTATGTATGCGTGTGTGTGTGTGTGTGTATGTATATATATATATATATTTTCTTACTTCTTCGTAGGGTCTATGTGTGTTTTTCTTCTAGCCAGGTTTTCCCTACGTAGCCAAGGTTTTTTTGTAGCTCCAGCTCAGTAGAATCTCATCTACTCGGTTCTGGGCTTTTTTCCTTGCTAGGTGTTAGAAAGGAAAAAAGCCCAGAACCGAGTAGATGAGATTCTACTGAGCTGGAGCTACAAAAAAACCTTGGCTACGTAGGGAAAACCTGGCTAGAAGAAAAACATATATATATATATATATATATATATATATATATATATATATATATATATATATATATATATATATATATTCATAAAGCTATGCACCATCTCTAAATGTCTATGCTTTATTCTGTTTTCTCTATTATAATAACTTTAGTCAGCTTCAAATTGTTAATTTTTCTCAAGTCTCTTGTTCCCCTGAACATATTTATCTGTCAGAGGGACCTTTCTCTTCTTATTATCACTTCTCTTCCCCTAACCTTTGAGATAATTTATTCTCAAACTTTATTTATGGTCTCTTCTCATTCTTCCTCTTCCCCTGTTACACCCAGAAACTTCTAAATGTTTGGATACCTGGGTCTGTAGTCATTGATACCTCTCAAGTTTCTTTTTGAGGTTTATTGTGACTCTCTCTTCTTCCAGGACAGGTTTCATCTATCTTCTCTGCTTGAAGTAATACTATTTCTTCCTCATAGCCTTTCAACCTCTCCTGAAAGCTTCTGTGACTATTCTCCTCTGTCTCTGATGCATGCTATCTGCCAGAACCTTCAGTATATTACAAGCATGAGTGTGAGATCCTTCATGTGGCTCATACGTCCTTTCCTGGCCCTCATGGATTTTGCTCATCTGCTTTCTGGTCTCCTCTATGACCCACCAGCAATTGTCCCCACTCTTTGACTCGCCTCATTTCTTTCATGGTGAGTAAGCCATGCACTAGGAGAAACATACATACATACATACATACATACATACATACATACATACATTTATTAAATTTATTTGCTGCCTATCTCATATTGAAATGACTCTGGGCAGCTCAGAACATTAAAACATTAAAATTATACCAGATAAATATTTCTAAAATTATAAAAATGGAAATCAAAATTATAATCACTATCAAAATAAAATTATAGTTAAAAGATGGGGAGGAGGGGAACAGAATGTGAGGGTAGAGATGGGATTGCCCCTTAATTAATCAACCATCTGTAATATGATGCTCCCCACTGAGTTTTCCACTCAACTTTTGAGCTTAATGTTCTTGATTTGGGGGCAGTACAGTATAAGCTACTACTACTGAAACTTCCAAATAATTTTGCTATCTCCAGCTCCTCTTCTCTGGAGGTTTCTTGCATCAGCTGGCTCCCTCTTATAAACATGTAACATCATCCATTTCTATCAGACCTTTCTTATCTATGGATACCTTCATGTCTCACTTCTGTCTCAGGCACATCATACACACTTTCTTCCTCAAGAGCATCACTAGCAAACCATTCTGATTCTTGACTGTACTCTAATGTACACATAGCTAGTCTTCCCTAACCTTACCATGTCCTTTCTAAAACGTCTTACCTTTGAAAAAGTTAATGGTGTGTGTGCACCTGGACATGCTCTTCTAGTTAGTTACAGGTGGCAACATTCTTTGTGAGAGACAGACTGAAGCCATGTCAACTACTTTAAAGTACTTCAAGAAATCAGAGAATGAAATCACTCAGGAAATAGATAAAATATTAAGAATTATTCATTTTTAGCAATTTAACAATCTAATTTTTAATTTTTTATTAATTTGTTTGTTTGTTTGCTTTTAAAAAGCTTTGCAGTAACTTCATGAATAAAAGGTAGCCAATCAATGGTTTAATTTAATCAAATTCATAATAATGATAATGACATTTTCTACAATCTCTTGCTCCACCAGTATAGTAAAATATCTTTCAATAATGATATAAACCATTCAACATACATATTTAAACTATTGTCAGATAATGATTAACTACACAGTAACATGACCTGAAATAATGTTAGCACATGCTTTAACTTCAGATATCAAGGAATGAGATAGCAAGAAATAATCTAAATGTATAAGGAAGAATTAACAGAAGGCCAAATTTCCATTAAATTAAATTCACCCATAGTTTCCAAGGATTATGAAAACTGTATTAGGGTGTAGAATGTTACTAGAAAAGTTCTAGGCTCTCTAAGTATTATATGATCTATTAAATTAGTATTTGTCCTGGACAATCTGTGGCCAAATTATTAAAAAGAGTTAAACATTGACCTCCACATGTAAATAGGAAGTGTGATAAATGTAAAATTTGGAAAGTCAAATATTGTTGGATGATTATAATGTGAAAACAATACAGAATTATGGAAACAATCCGAATAAATGCAACCAATGTAAGAGTTAGGAAACAGAGTTTTTCAATGACAACATTTTTTCCTGTTACCAGCACTGTCTTCAAGCAACAACAGTCCAAACTGTTCAGCTGAAATCATCAGATAAACAACATCAGAATCAAATAGGCTACAGTAGTCCTCAACTTGCAACCATAATTAAGCCCCAAATTTCTGTTGCTTCTGTTGGTAAGTGAGGCAGTTGTTAAGTGAGTTGCATTTCATTTTATGACCTTTTTTGCCACAGTTGTTAACCAAATCAATGCAGTTGTGACTGAATCACATCATAATCATAATCATAAGTTTATTTGTCAAGCATAAGATAACAGGTAAAAGTATAAACATAATTTTAATACATGAAAAGAGTAAGGAGTATTAAGTAAATCTGGCTTCCCCCAAGTAAATCTGGCTTCCCCCACTAACTTTGCTTCTCAGAAGCTGGCTGGGAAGGTTATAAATAGTGCTCACACGACCCCGGGACAGTGCAAGTATCATAAATGCATGCCTGTTGCCAAGTGCCCGAATTTTGATCACATGACCATGGGTATGCTGCAATAGTCATAAGGATAAAGATCAGTCATAAGTCACTTTTTTCAGTGCTGTTGTAACTTTGAATAATCACTAAATAAATGGTTGTAAGTCCAGGGCTACCTTTTCATGAACGGATTAATAAAAACAATTCAAAATCAGACAGAATATTGAAAAAACTATATTAGCGGTTCAGATATGAAGGTTACCTTTGGAAAATTCAAAATAATAACAAGATTTAACTTGGTTGATATGGAGTCAAAATATAAAATCAGAGTTAATTTGGCTTAATTTATGTGAAAGGAAACTTGAGAACTTATAGGAAAAGTTAAATGTTGAAAAATAAAGCAGAAAGGAAAGAAAGAAAAACTAACCCTAACTCAAAATTGTAAACAAAACTAGAATGTCCTTAGGGGTAGTAATTCAAATTGTCATATACTTGAGTTTGCAAAACAGCATTCAGTGTCCTACTTCTGAGTAGCTCCTATGGAGTAAAACAATTATCATTACTCCCACTCCACACAACAGAAAAAGATAATAAATTCCAGCTGCCTCACTCCCTCACATTTTCAGTATTATGTTATATGCACTTCTCAACCATTTATTGCTCACTTACTTACTATTGCAGCAAGAAACCACCCTTCCGTGAAGAGACTAATTCTGTTAGGTGTGGTGATGCAAAAGGGATAAAATCCAGGGTGATCCACTGATTAAGAAGTTGGACTGACCTCAGAAAGAGACAAGCTCAGGTCCATCTCAGCCATGGAAGCCCCCCCCCCTCTCCCCTCCCTTCCTCCTTCCCTTTCTCTCTCCCCCTCTCTCTCTGTCATCTCTCCCTTCCCCATCCACCCTCCCAATGAAATCAATCCCCCAATGAAATGATCACTAGCTGTTGTTCTTGGGCCATCACTTCCTCTCAACTCAACTCAGATTATTGTTGGAAAAATAGGAAGAAGGAGTATTAGATATATTTCTCACCTTGACTTCTTCATGAAATAATAATAATAATAATGGCAGGATATAAATAAATGTTGAGTTTGTTTTATTTACAATTTTTATTTACAATATCTCTATAGCCACACATCTTATAACCAACACTGAGTGGATTGATTCATGGATTTTCTACCATATATACATATACATATTTACTATATAAACACTACTGTGTTTCCCCGAAAATAAAACCTTGTCTTATATATTGCCACCAAAAAAGACACCAGGTCTTATTTTCAGGGGGAATGTCATCCACCGACTCACCTCACTTTTGACTCCGGCCTCCTTTTCGCTGTCAGAGGCCTTCAGGAACTTCTTTGACTGGCAAGGCCAGCAAGGGTTTCCTGAAGGCCTCTGTAGCAAAAGAAATGGGCCAAGGTGTGCGAAGCCTGGCTGCAACTATCCAAAGGTAAGTAGGGCAGCTCCACCCCCCATCTCCACCTTAGCTTAATTTTTACCTGGAGAGGTGGGGTCTTAATTAGGGCTTATTTTTGGGGTAGAGCTTATATTGGGCACACTTGTAAACATCAAGCTAAGACTTACTTTCTGAGTAGGTTGTATTTTTGGGGAAACACGGTAGTTTCTTATACATGTATTAATGCTATATTGTATTTTTAAAAAATTCTGTGTAGTTCTCGGATCATAAAGGAACACATTTTGTTCACTAGTATTAATTATAAAAGAAAATGTAACCTAATCCTGTTGCGATACCACAGTCAGCATCTAATCATTCCATTATGAAGTTCTTACTACTAAAACTTTAAAATTTAAGCTTCCTTAATTTAGCTTTAAACCAAACATTGACGTTTGCTTCAATATCTTTAAAACACACAAGAAGCAACAGAAAAATCCCTATTTTCTCAGTGACTTGTGTCCATATCTGAACTAAAAAGATATTATGTTGTTTTATGAGTTGTTTATTCAAGAAGAGTTATTCTATATTTGCAAAATTGTCTTGACCATAGTAATATCAGTTAAGATTGTGGCAACTTTACTACCTAATCAGATATATCCTCATCTATAAATAAACATTAAAAAGTTGACTGCTAGTCTTATCCAAATTTTAGAGTGATCACTGCAATGGAGTGCTGTTGAGTATAAAGAAGTAGTCTTATATTTCTAATAAGATTAAAAAGTCTGTCTTATTTTAGTTCAAAGATTAATAATGTTTCCATATTTGCCATTTTAGAAAGGATCCATGCACATGAAAGAAGTAATTCCTGCAAAAGCTTGTGACATATAATACATTGTTCAGATTGATGGGCCAAATTTTACAACAGGTTATTTTAATGGCAAATATGAGCAACTAATCATTTCTCAAGGGTAAGAACAAACAATATTGGCCTTTACTCACTTCCAATAAGGAAGGAAACTTTTGTCTTTTCCTGCTACCCATTAAATATAGTATTATCCAGCTTTTACAGGCAAAACCTGTTTATTTATGTATAATTTGTGTGTAACTACTTAGAACCACAACTCTGGATAGCTCACAACCATTATATAAAAGCAGACATCATACCAAAAACATAATACAAACACAATGGAAACAGAAACAGAATAACCTTGTGCCTTAATCCCTGGATACAACTAGCATCCCTGTCTTCTAATTTCAACTTTGCCTTATCCCAACACTTGGGGGAAGAGCTAGCTCTTTATAGCTTTCCTGTTATGGTTAAGAGGGTAAGGGTCTGCTGAATCTCAGTGGGGAAGGTGTTTCACAGGGCAAGATGTCTACAAAAAAAAAAAACCAACCATACTTCCTAGGTCTCCAAAGATGGCAACATTTAAGTGAAGGGATATGGTGTATGCCTTTATTTATATTTATTCGGTGTCGGAACTCCTCACCCTGTGAGATTCTCCCCTCTCACAGGTTTTGCCCCCCACATTATTGAGGGCCTATCTCGATGACGGACTTTGGAGTCCGGAGAGATGGCATGGAGCAAGGAAGAATTTATGGGGCTTTTTAGGGAAATTTTTTAAGATTTTAAGGGGTTCTGGGGGGGTTGTAATTATTCTTTTAAAGATACTGGGAAGACGACTATGGCGGATGGGGGGGGAAATCCACCAGGGTCAGAGCCATGCCCGGCACAGGGTAACGATTTGGGGGGCACCGGATGAGGGATTGGGAAAGGGATGGGGGACGATATCTATGAGGGCTGTACCATTGGCACGGTAGATGGGAGGGGCAGATATGGCGGGAGCAGGGGACCACATCAGGTGTTGGGGACTCGCACTCACTGTCTGAGAGCAATTGCTTGCCCCGGTCCCCAAGGCTCCGCTCAGATACTAGGTGGCTTAGATACTCAGGAGCTGGGCCTTTGGCTGATGCTGTGCAATGCCAGGTCCGTGGTCAATAAGGCCCCCCTCATTCACAATCTTATACAAGAGGGAGGAGCGGACCTGGCAGGTATTACGGAGACCTGGTTGTCCTTCTGGTTGAAATGTGCCCACCAGGCTTCAGAGCATTCCATCAGCCGAGGGCCCAGGGGAGGGGAGGGGTGGTGGTGGTTATTATTAATGAGGATCTGGGTCCGAGGGAGACCACTGTGCCTCAGATAGCCGGACGTCAGTCCCTCCTTGGGAGGTGGGGCCGTGGGGTCCAGATGGGCTTGTTGCTTACGTACCTGGCTCCCTGCTGCGTGGCAAGAGCCCTACCTGAGCTACTTGACGTTATAGCCATGGTGGCAGTAGATACACCCACGCTTTTAGTCATGGGTGATTTCAACTTGCCATCCATTGGTGAAACATCTGAGGTGGCTTGGGAGTTCATGGCTTCCATGACGGCCATGGACCTGACCCAGTTAGTTCATGGCCCTACTCACAGGGGAGGTCACACTCTGGACTTGATTTTTGTCTCTGGCCAGTGGTTGAGTGGTCTTGTTATAGGGGATATAGACATGGAACCCCTGTCATGGACTGACCACTCACTCCTTCGCCTAGTTCTTCGAACCGCGTTCCCTCGCCGCAGGGAGGCGGACCCAATTAGATGGATCCACCCCAGGCGCCTGATGGATCCTGATAGGTTCCAGACAGAGCTTGGGCCATTTCCTGAGGATCTAGCACATGACTCGGCCAAGGACCTGGTAGCCGCCCGGGATCGGGCGGCTGGTGGGGCCTTGGACCGAGTCGTGCCTTTGCGGCCTCTGACTCAATGCCGATCCCGTGCAGCTCCTTGGTTTACTGAGGAGCTGAGGGAAATGAAGCGCCGGAAAAGACGCCTGGAGAGCGGTTGGAGGGCCAGTCTCACTGAATCTGATCGAACACTAGTAAGGTCGCATATTAAGGCCTACCTAGTGGCGATAAAGACGGCAAAGTCTAACTACTTTTCTGCCTCTATTGCGTCATCAGGGAATCGTCCGGCCGTCCTGTTTAGTGTGACCTGCTCCCTGCTCCATCCGGGAGTGCGGGAGGATCTCTTAGAAGGCAGGGCGGAGGATTTCGGACAATACCTGTATGACAAAATCACTCAGATCCGGGGGGATTTGGACTCTGACTGGGTAGATCAGGGCAGGGTGACGAGGAACAGTCTTGAGAATGTTATCTGGGAGGAGTTTGATGCTGTGACTCCCGATGATGTGGACAGGATTTTGGGGAGACTTAGTGCGGCCACATGTTTACTGGACCCGTGTCCCTCCTGTTGGTACTGGCTTCCCGGGAGGTTACACAAGGCGGGCTCCAGGGCATCATTAATGCTTTGTTGAGTGAGGGTCACTTCCCCGCTGCCCTGAAAGAGGCGGTGGTGAGGCCTCTCCTTAAGAAGCCATCCCTGGATCCAGCAATATTGGCTAACTATCGTCCTGTCTCCAACCTTTGCTTCATTGCGAAGGTTGTTGAGAGTGTGGTCGCGCAACAGTTTCCGCAATTCCTAGAGGAAACATCCTATCTAGATCCGTTCCAGTCGGGTTTCAGGTCTGGGCACAGCACGGAAACGGCATTGGTCGCGTTGGTGGATGATCTCTGGAGGGCTCGGGACAGGGGTTGTTCCTCTGTTCTGGTCCTATTAGATCTCTCAGCGGCTTTTGATACCATCGACCATGGTATCATGCTGCACCGGCTGGAAGAGTTGGAGGTGGGTGGCACTGTGTTGCGGTGGTTCTCTTCCTTTCTCTCTGACCGGTTGCAGTTTGTGTTGGCAGGGGGGCAGAGGTCGACCTCAAGGCCTCTCATCTGTGGAGTGCCGCAGGGATCGGTCCTCTCGCCCCTTCTGTTCAACATTTATGTGAAGCCGCTGGGTGAGTTCATCCGTGGCTTTGGGGTGAGATACCATAAGTACGCTGATGACACCCAGCTGTACATCTCCACCCCAGGCCACCCCAACGATGCCCTTGAAGTGATGTCCCAGTGCCTGGAGGCTGTGCGGATCTGGATGGGGAGGAACAGGCTCAAGCTCAACCCTTCCAAGACTGAGTGGCTGTGGCTCCCGGCATCCCGATATAGTCAGTTGGCTCCATCACTGACTATTGGGGTGAGTCTTTGCCCCCCACTGAAAGGGCTCGCAATCTGGGAGTCCTCCTGGATAGGCAGCTGTCTTTGGAGGAACATCTGATGGCTGTTACCAGGGGGACCTTTTATCAGGTTTGCCTGATTCAGTTGCGGTCCTTTCTCGATCGGGATTCCTTGTGCACAGTCAGTCACGCCCTCGTCACCTCTCGCCTTGACTACTGCAATGCTCTCTACATGGGGCTCCCCTTGAAAAGCACCCGGAGGCTCCAGCTGGTCCAGAATGCAGCAGCGCGGGTAGTGATGGGTGCTCCCATGTAACACCGCTCCTGCGCGAGCTGCACTGGCTCCCGGTGGTCTTCCGGGTGCGCTTCAAGGTGTTGGTTATCACCTTTAAAGCGCTCCATGGCATAGGGCCTAGCTATCTTCGAGACCGCCTGCTGCTACTGATGACCTCCCAGTGACCCATGCGCTCCCACAGAGAGGGCCTCCTCAGGGTGCCATCAGCCAAACAATGTAGGCTGGTGACCCCCAGGGGGAGGGCCTTCTCGGTGGGGGCTCCCACCCTCTGGAATCAGTTGCCCCCGGAGATAAGGAGAATCCATGACCTCAATGCCTTCCGTCGTTCCTTGAGAACCCATCTTTTCCAGCAAGCCGGGTTGGCTTAAGAAAAAAAAATTAAATTCTTTTAATCAGTCTGTGATTTTTTAACTCTCGGGCCAAAATTTATATATATTTTTAAATGTTTTTTAATATTTGTATTCTATGTTTTTTATCTTGGCTGTACACCGCCCTGAGTCCTCAGGGAGAAGGGCAGTATATAAATTGGAAATTAAATTAAATTAAATTAAATTTATCAGATCTGGTGGGACAGATGGGTACTCTCAGAGAGAGATAGTCTTGTATATAGCCTGGCCTTATACCACCCTTCTGCATCTTGACTCTATCTTCCAAAGTTGCTCCCCACCAGCTTTGTGTCTTCTGCAACTTTGGTGAAAGCCCCTTTAGTCCAATGGTGGGTTGCCCCCGGTTCAGACTGGTTCGCAAGAACCGGTAGTAAAACCAGCAGGAGGCTCCATTCACTGACCCGGATGTCATCGGCAATCTGCGCATGCACAGAAGCAAGGCTTCACAATCCCATTGTGAACCAGTAGTAAAGGTAAGTAGAACCCATCTCTGCTTCAGTCCCCTCATCTAGGTCATTTATGAAGATGTTAAAGAGCACTGGGCCCAAGACAGTACCTTGAGAAATCCCACTGGATACTTCCCTCCATGTAGTTGGTCAGCCAACTGTGAATCCAGCTAGTCATTGTACTGTCTGTTCCACAAGAAAGTGGGTACTTTATCAAATGGATTACTGAAACCTAAGTATGCTATATCCACAGCATTTCCTTGATCCACTAATTTAGTTGTTTTATTCTCCCCTCCTCCTCCTTTCAAAGTAAATGAAATCAGGAAACAGATTCCACAGGAAGAGTAGACACTAAGTTTTATTGAGCTAGGCTACAAGTGCAGGATCCTTCCTTCCTTCCATTTTTTGCTCCAGGGAGACAGGGGTAGGAGTGTGGAGAGTAGCCTCATCTCAGTCTCTCTCCAATCTTTATAATACTCATCCACCACTCTGGACTTAACACATTTCCTTTGCACCAGGTATTTCCTTTTTGGTTTATTAATATTTTCTCCAAGGTCATCTTGGAGATCATCTTCCATGCTCATCAACCTGAGCATGGAAGAGGGCATGGGTTTTATTATTGACAAATTGAGATGGGGAAGTAATTTTCAATAAGAAAATAATGTTGAAGTAAGATGGAAATCTCTTTCTTTATGCATGATTGTACTATATAGATTACATATATATCAGGGGTGGGTTTCTACCAGTTCGCCCCAATTCGGACAAACCGGTAGCAGCGGGAGGCTCTGCCCATCCACCCAGACATCATCAAAAATGCTCTGCACATGTGATAGCGAACCAGTAGCACAGGGGTTTGAATACAACCTCTGATATATATCATGTTGCTAGATTAGACTATATGTGGATCAATATATAGTCCATCCCTAAAGTGTGGGGTACAAAATAGAAATGCCAAAAAATTGAGAAAGGTGTCTAGTAATGATAGACTTTCTTTTGTATGGAAGTAAAAGAATTTCACACAAATTTCTTCCCAATTCTTTCTCCATCGCTAATCCAATTACATATAGAATAGGAACACAAGTAAGAATTAGGAGAACTGAATTCATAGGGAATCTAGACATTACAACAATGTAAGAAAAACATTGCCATTACAACTCAAGAAAAAAAATAAGTTTTTTTTCAGCAAGAAATTTTTCCAAAGGTTTCCTTCCCCAATTTTCCAATTTTCTTTTGCTACAGAAGCTTAATGATGTACAACTTTTAAAGACCTGCCAGATCCTAATGGTATCAACTTAGTTTTGAGACTCCCGGCATGAAGAACCTTACAAATTAAACTTGCTCACCTCCACTCAAATGGTTGGACTTCTTCTGTGAGTTTCTGATTAAGAAACACTTAGGAGCTCTTTTTCTTTAAGCAAACAGATTTGTGTGGTATGACTCTTGAAACTTGTCACATCTTCCTATGTGACAACGAACAATACAATTGTCTTTCTTCTTGAATGTGGTCAAACAGTTAACATGAGGAATTTCCTCAAAAAGTGAGGATAAGATAATTACTTGATGGTGCCAAAACATTAAACTTGAATGAAATATTGTCCTTTATGACTGAGTACATGTCATAAAATTGGCATGCTGGAAATGACTGGCTTCTTAACCTTCTTAAGAATTCTTAGCTTTCAATTTGAAGATCACAGGAGTCAAAATAAGGAAGATTTCTATCTGTTTCTGATGAATTTTGATCAGGTTAGATTGCTATAATTCTCAAACCCTGCATGATCAGACTAGGAAATTATTCTAGGTGAACAGTGTATAGGTATTATTTTTTTAAAAAATGGAAAATTAATGTTAGGGAATTGTACAGATGATTATTTCCATTTGTCCCTTGCATTAAAACAGCTTCCTTTCAACCTTTCTTAGTGAGCTGTAAAGTCATCTCAGGCAACTTGACAGGAAAGCTTGAAAAGCCACTTACACAAATAGCAATCAGAGTCATTGTTTCAGACAGACAATGACAGGAAATGATCGTGCTTTCTACTTGCATGCGCTTTTGTCACTTCACTATCTTGGGGCAAAGCCAGCAGTAAACTATTGTAGTAAATGAAATCATTCTTTTCAACTAGCAAAGCATTTTGAATTTGGTTTTTTTGATAGTTTTTTTGATAGCAGATTTCAGTCAAGGATCCCTCCTATGTAAAGGACTAACATTTTTCAGTCTCTGGGCATTTAGAAAAGGACTGTTTGTGAATTTCAGTGCTTTCCGCCTGGTGTATGAAGAAGTATGAGGCAAAAAAATCTTCCTAAGGTACTACACTTGATTTAGCAAAAGGCCAAGAAATGTTAGAGTAATTTGCACCTTCTGACGATTGGTCAAGATTGAACAGAAGAAAAAAAAAAAGCTGTTATTCAGCAGCAAAGTGAAATTAATCTGCTCTCCCATATTCTTATCCCCAACCCCATCTTGAAATCTAGATTGTTAAATCCTTCTGGTATTATTATTTGGTTAAGTGTTATTAAGATTGGCAAAGTTTCTGCAAGCTGCCTGTTACGAGAGGTCTTCTATAGTGCCTTACCTGGTTGCAGTGTGTATTGTTTTAAACTTTTTTTCCTGCTTCAGTAAAAATAGAATTTTGTGTTATTTTTGTACAACTTTGCGATATCTACTGTTTTGTGGAGGAATCATAATACTCCTATAGAAAGGGCTTCATATAGGCTGTCTTCTAATAGGCTCTCAAAAGATTTTGCCTAATCTTCAGAGTTATTGAAACAAAACAACTTACACTGATGATTCTCCTGAAAGAATACTGGGAAATTTCAATATTTTGAAAAATGAAAAACAAACTTGATTTAGAAAGCTTGCATTAAAAAGATATAGGAGGGGTTTTTCTGTGCTAAGGGGAACAAAATAATGAAGATTTCAGATAAAGTTGTTTTAGGTCAGAAAGTTTACAGAATTGTATTGCTCTCTCTTTTTTTATGCATTCAAGTCAGTGTTGATTCCTGGAAACTGCATTTTTCTTAGCAAGATAGTTTGAAAGTGATTTGCAATTGCCTCTTATCTAGGGATGAAAGGGAGTGACTGGCCAAGGGTTACCCAACTGAATTTTCTGAACTTAATTAGAAAAGTTTAATATCTGTGAGAACATATAACAGAAACAATTGTTGGGAAAGAATAGTTATGTAAATCTATTTATGTATTTTATGTACAATAAATATATATGTTGTATGTGTTATACCCAGCCTCAGAAACTCACCAGTTTCTTCTGAGATGGATAGCTATACCCAGCTATCTCAGGATCTCTATTCCTAAGATTCTCAGGATGGGGCCTTTAATAACGAAGACCGGGGAACTGCACAAAATTGGTTTCATTGTGATTTTTATTTTTATTTTCTATCTTTAGTTCTGTTTTATTACATAGATAGGTCTATATACCTATCTAGTAATTAACTATATAGATTAACTACACAGTAGTAGTAATAATTAACTACATAGATCATCCTAGTTCATGCAGATATATGGTGAGAAATTAACCCATGATAAATCTGTTTTACTGGTTTTAATTTTTTCCCCAAAATATGTATATCTAAATATAAATGCTCAAAATGCATTTTAAACATATTTTCATTTAACTTTTCAGTGGAAAATTTGTTGGCACTTAATATAAATATGAAAAGCAGTGGACAATTCAATTCAGATCCATATGACATTTTTGGATGTAAGTAACGAAAAAAGACATGGAGGACCAGGGCTATTCTGCCCCTTCATTTCCAGTACCTTTAAAGATTATTAAAGCCATCTCTTTAAAAATGGTCTTGGTTAGGAAGACTTGTGGTGTGAGGAAAATTAAGAGTTTGAGTGAAAGAATAGTAAAAGGAGACTCAGAAGAAAAAAGTTAATATCCCAAAGATGCTGCAGCAAAGAACCTGCAGTTAGTGCCCAATTCTGAAAGTGGTAATGAGTGGTAATTGGTGGGCTGGAATAGTAGTCTTGGAAGATTATGTGAGGTCAGGATAGAGTTTAGATAATACATGTTTAGATTTATTTCAGTGAGAGATATTTAGCATCTTGATTGATATCAGTATTTTTCTTCTAAATGCTTAACTCTGGATGGATCATTCTGCTTGCTTTATTCTTTTCAATGTTATCAGCAAAATTCTATACTTCCGAAATAAATATTGTTCTACACTGATAATTTGTAGAATCTTTTCTGATGAAACAATGTAATTTCTGGGCAACAGAATACACTATTTGTGATTTCCCCCCCATGCTAATGCTTCTCAATCATATTCAGACAAATTGGACAGTGCCTATTATACTTTTTTTTCTGGTTCGGTTTAGTTGAATGTTTGACAAGCAATTTTTTCTTTCTAGTATAAAAACAGTTTTCATTTCCTCCCTACCCCAAAGGCTTTCCTCATACACCTGTGAATTTGAGTTTTGCAAAGTGTTTCATAAAAAAATGGAGGTGTGTGCATACACACATTGATTTATTCACGTTACCCTGAACATAAGTGAGGATCCTTGTAACAGCAGGAAAGGTTAAGGCAGCAGCCGAACACAATATATTTTATTGACAACTCTGATGAAATTGAGCCATCTCTAGATTGAATTTAGAACACAGTAAAGAAATTGGTTGGTAAATAAGTCATGAGCTTTACCTCTGAATATGGCTGTATAATTTGCACAGTTGCCATTAATAAGCATAATAATGGAAGTCAGACAGAATTTCAAATGTGTGCTTTAATATATAATGTACTAAAAGTATGTCAGTAGTTGCAGCAATGTATGAAGTGATGGATATTTGTAGAAAATAAGATATAAACTGAACAGAAATTTTCACGGCTGAGGATAATATTGAATGACAAATATAGGGGATTTAAGGAGTAGGCAACCTCTGGCTTCATTTTACGTATTTACATACTTTTCATGCTCCTTTTTGAGACAAGCAGACTTCATATAAAGTGTAGAAAAGGAAAAGTTCTCATCTGTTTCCTCTTTAAAATATCAACTCCACCCATTCACTCATTTCTCAGTCTTTTCTCTTGACTCATTCTTCTTATGTTATATAATATAGACTAGACAGGCCAGACCAGACCAGACCAGACCAGACCAGACCAGACCAGACCAGACCAGACAAGACGAGACCAGAATAGAATAGAACAGAACAGAACAGAACAGAACAGAACAGAACAGAACAGAACAGGATAAAGTTAGAAGGGACCTTGAAGGTCTTCGAGTCCAACCTCCTGCTCAGGTAGGAAACCCTATACCATTTCAGACAAATGGCTGTCCAATCTCTTCTTTAAAACTTCCAGTGTTGGAGAATTCACAACTTCTGGAGGCAAGTTGTTCCATCAGTTAATTGTTCTAACTGTCAGAAAATTTCTTCTGCTGCTGTTCAATGTACTGCTGTTCTTGCCTGCATCTTAAGCCCTGCCACTACACGTTGGACTTTCCTTGAGGCCTCTCTGCATAGTTTGCATCTTGGTCCTGTCTAGACTGGTAAGACTCTTGCTTGTATGGATCCGGTCCAGTTTTTATGATGCTATGACCAGTACCACAGTATTGTCTTTTTTTTTTTTTATAAATACTTTATTGACTTTTCCAAAATTAAAAAGGATAATATACAATCTCTATCTTGATCAGAGGTACAGTGTTTACACAATTGGTGACTCAAACGTTGGATGAATTCCATCCATAACTATACAATATACTATACAATATACTATACAATTCTATACAATTAAATCCAATTCTAGTGCTAATAAGTCATAACCTATTATCATACTTTTGTCTTGTTCTTCAACCAGTTATACCAATTTCCCCATACTTCATAATATTTAGATTCTCCTCATTTTTTAACTCGCTCGTCAATTTTGCCATTTCTGCGCACTCTAGAATTTTATTTATTAATGTTTCTTCTGAAGGCGTAGATTTATTTTTCCAGAGTTTCGCAAAAGCTAGTCTAGCCGCGGTTATGATTTGAATTACAAGTTAGGTTTTGTTATTGTTAAGACCATCTTCGGTCATACCTAAGAGAAAGAATTCCGGGGCCAGGGCTATCTCCTGTCCCGTTATTTCAGAGAGCCAGAGTTGAATCTTTAACCAGAACTTTTTAGTCTCGGGACAAGTCCACCAAAGATGATAGAAGGTGCCGACCGTTTTACCACATTTCCAACATGTAGCAGAGAGGTTTGGGAATATTTTCGCCAGCCTGTCCGGGGCTAGGTACCACCTATGTAACATTTTGTAATGATTTTCTCTGAATGTTGCCAAAATTTCGTTATTTTGTGATTCCTGTTCCAAGCTATCTCCCAATCATTGAAATTAATGCTGTATCCTAAATTTTTTTCCCAAATGCTTAACTGATTTTTTGCTATGGTTTCTGCTCTATCCTCATCTAATAAAAAATTGTAGATTTTCGATAGCATTTTCTTATCTGTTCCCCAGATAATTTTGTCAAAATATCCATATTTCATTTCAATACCACATGTGTCTCTATCTTTTTGAAATCTAGAATTTATCTGGAGATAGTTCCACCAATCCCCCCCCTGGTCCCCCCCCTGGACCAGGGAACCCCTGGTCCCTCAATACTTCCAAGGATTTGAGCTTCCCTTCTTGATCCAAAATGTCCTTATATGTGCCCAATTTATAGTTTCCTCTCCTATTTGGGGCCACTAAAGCTTCCATAATCGACAACCAGCTAGGAGCCTTGGTATAAATCCTCTGTCTGATTTCTACCCACGTACGAATCAGTGTCTCCCTAATTTTATGTTTATGGAAATAAGTTTTCCTCCTATCCTTTGAATCCCAGAGATAGGCATGCCATCCTTCAAGGAGATCATGTCCTTCTAGTGTCAGAATTCTCTCATCTTGTAGCTTGATCCACTCCTTTATCCAAATTATTTTTGCCGCCTTTTGGTATAATTCCCAATCAGGGAGCCCGAACCCTCCCAAATTCCTTTTCCCTTGAAGTGTCTTAAGAGAGATCCTCGATTTTTTGCCGTCCCACAGAAAGTTCCTTATATGTTTGTTCAAATCCAGAAAAAAAAATTTATCTAGTGATATCGGTATATTTTGGAATAAAAATAGAATTTTAGGTAAGATATTCATTTTGATTGCCACAATTTTACCAATCAGGGACAATTTAAGCCTCTTCCACCTATCAAGGTCTTGATAAATTTTCTGCAATAAGGGGATATAATTATCATCTTTTAATGAAGAGAGTCTCGCAGTGATCCATATTCCCAGATATTTTGTTTTCTTAACTGCTTGGAGGCCTAATCGATCTTCTAATTCTTTCATTTGTGGGTTTGTCATATTTTTCACAATTATTTTAGTTTTATTCTTATTAAGTTTAAGGCCCGCCACTTCTCCGTAATCCTGTACTTCCTGCATTAATTTTAAACCGGTTTCTAATGGGTCTTCTATTATGAGGGCAACAACATCCGCAAAAGCTTGGGTTTTAAATGTTTCTTTCCTGATCTTTAAGCCTTTGATATCTTTATTGGCTCTAATTTTTCTAAGTAGGACCTCTAGTGCCAAAATATAAAGTAAGGGAGATAGGGGACATCCCTGCCTGACTCCTCTTTGAATCTGAAATGCCTGGGTTCTGTCTCCATTCACTAATATATTAGCCCTCTGATTTTGGTAAATATTCTCTATCATCCTCCTAAAGTTGGTCCCGAATCCCATTAGGTCTATTTGGTTTACCAAGAAGGTCCAGTTTAAATTGTCGAATGCCTTTTGGGCATCGACAAACATTAAGGCCAGCTGTTTTTCAGGGTGTTGTTCGTAGTACTCTATAGTATTTAGGACTGTTCTCAAATTATCTTTAATCTGTCTCCCTGGGAGGAAACCGTTTTGGTCCTTATGTATCCATCGATTTAGAATTTTCTTGAGCCTCTCCGCCATTATATTCATAAATAATTTGTAATCTGCATTCAGCAATGAGATAGGTCTGTAGTTGGAAATCTGCTTCGGGTCGGCACCTTCTTTCAGAATGAGCGTCAAGTACGCTTCCCTCCAAGAGTCTGGGATTGTTATGCCAGCAATAGCATCATTTAGAATTTCTAACGGTTCTAATTTCAAGACATCGTCAAACTTTTGATATAACTCCCCGGGGAGACCATCAGGGCCTGGGGTTTTATTCTTCTTTATTTTGGATAGGGCCGTTCTTAGCTCCTCTATAGTGATCTTTTCATTTAACATTTCCTTTTCTTCTTCGGAGATTTGAGGTAAATTGGCTTCCAACAAATACTGTTCTACCTTGTTTAACTCAATTCCTTCATTTTTATATAGAGATTCATAAAATTTTCTTATGCTTTCTAATTTGTCTTCTTCCTTCGTCAACAGGGTGCCCTGTGGGTCTTCTAAAACTAATATTTGGTTTTTTTCCTTCTCTTTTTTTAATTTATACGCCAACCATCTCCCGGACTTGTTAGCATTCTCGAAACAATAATGCTTAGATCTTTTTATTTTTTGAGCCATCTCCTCCTGGTCCAATAAATTCAGTCTATGTCTCATCATCAACCATTGTTGTTTCGTCGCCTCGTCTCCCGGTCGTTGCTGGAGTTCATCTTCAATTTGTAATAGTTTTTGGGTGAGTTCTTCTCTAATCTTTCTTTTTTCCTTATTTTTAAAGGCAATATATGAGATGGCTACCCCTCTTACATAAGCCTTCATAGTGTCCCAGACAATTTCTTTGGCTGTCTCTCGATTCCCGTTTTCTAGGAAGAAACATTTGACTTCTTCATTCAATTTAAGTGTAAACTCTTTTTCATTTAAGAGATTGGTCCTTAAACTCCATCTCTGTTGTGTTTTCTTGATGTCATGGAGCCAACTAATTTCAAGGAGCTTATGATCTGCCCAAGTATTGGTGCTCATGTTAACCTTTTTAATTTCTATAGCCAATTTTCTGGTAACCCAAACCATATCAATTCTGGACCAGGAGTTCTGTGGAATAGAATAAAATGTAAATTGTCTATCCTGGGGATGTAAAATACGCCACATGTCAATTAAATTTATCTCATCCACCAGATCAAAAAAGGTCTTTGGTAAGGGAGATCTTTTAGTCTTTTTAGTTATATCACACTTATAATCATACTTTGGATCCACAATTCCATTAAAGTCCCCTAGCATACATATTTCAAGATGTGCCCAATTTGCCAGCTGTTCATGGAGTTTCCGGTAAAATTTCCCTTGTTTTTTGTTCGGGGCATAAACCCCTACTAATAGCACCTTAGAGTTACCTCTCGTTATTTCAACTATAAGTATTCTCCCTTTTCCATCTTTATATTTACATTCTGCCTCTATTCCTTTCTTAACATAAATAGCGACCCCCCTTTTTCTTTTCTCGGCTAGTGAAGAGAATACTTTACCAAATTTACAATAATTTAAGTAGTCAGCTTCATCTTTTTTTATATGGACCTCTTGAATGCAGATAATATCGGGATTTTGCTTCACCAATTTTGACAATATTATCCTTCTTTTTTTATAATCATTTAATCCGTTCACATTCACCGATATGATCTTAGTATCATGCATTCCTGTGGTTGG
Organism: Arizona elegans; assembly: GCA_022577455.1. Lineage (NCBI taxonomy): Eukaryota > Metazoa > Chordata > Lepidosauria > Squamata > Colubridae > Arizona > Arizona elegans. Next base: position 178,530,208 of record JAKOOJ010000002.1, on the reverse strand, counting down.
TTTCTGGTCTCTTGTTCTTATTTACCTTTTAAAGTTACTGCTCTCACTGGTCTAGAAATTTTCCCTTTTTCCTCTGTATCCTCCTTTTTCTTCTCCTCTTCTATATCTTCCCTAGTAATTTGTTCTTGGGATGTCTCTTCTTCCGTATTTGCTATCTCGTTTTCCTCCTTACTAGTTTGTTCCTCTTCTCCTCCCCTTAGTTGATCTAGGAAGTCTTGAGCATCGCTTAAACAATCAATCTTATTTTCCTCCCTTGCCAGGAAATTAGCATTCCTTCTGGCAGAAGCCACCTAAAGATTATACTTCTCCTGTTTAAATGATTTGTCAAGAATCTATAATTTTTTCTCCTTTCCCTCACTCTTCTCGGGATTTGTTTCAAAATATTAATTTCTTTCCCCCATAAGTGATTTTTTCCTCCCGGGCTATGTTGTACAAGATGTCCCTAACTTTTTTTCTAGCGAAGCGCACATGGACCTCTCTGGGGAGTCTGTTTCTTCTTACATAGTTCATCTGAACTCTGTACACCTCGTCAATCTCACGAATTATTTCTTGTTTATCTTGCTGCAGAGTTTCTGCAATCAACTCAGCCATCTTATCTCCTAGGTCCTCATCCTTATCTTCCAAGATGTTCTGGAATCGCAGGTAAAACGAGGCTTTGTCCATCTCAAGTTGGATCAGGGCGTCTTCAGTTTCTTTGTTTTGTGCCGACAAAGTTTGGTCCACTGTATTCAGTTTTTTCTCGTTTTTTTCAATTCTTTGTTCTGCTTTTTGGATTCTATTTTCATTACTCGCAATAGCAGTCTGGATCTTATTCATTTTGAAATCAAGAGCATGGATGTCTGATTTTAATTCAGAGTGACTGTTCAAGAGTTTTTCTTGCATCGCAAGCATTGTTTCTTGAATTGACTGAAGAGAAGCTTGTACCGTTTGCAATGTAGGTGTTGTAGGGGGTTTGTCTGCTTTCTGGAGGCCTTCCACTGATTTCTGGGTGGCTGGAGAAGACATCGCTAAAATTGGTACAGATGGCGCTTTTTTGCCGGTTTTTGCAATTGTTGAAGTCAAACTTGCCGTTTCTTTCAGAACTGATTTTTGTTCTCTTATTATCTCCTCTATCTTTCTCCAAATTCTCATCCAGTGGCATTTGCCACGTTTTCTCTGAGGAGCTTTCTTAGGTCCTTATTTCGCTCCTTTATTGATCCTCTCTACACTCTCAATAAATTCCAGTTAATGCTAAGTTTCTGAATTTCTAAATTACAATAGCAGGATGACTTAATATTTCCAGCGATTAACATTCACTAATTGTATAATTATATAATTCTCCTCTAAATAAATTAAGCAATAATATAAATACTATAAATACTAGTCAGTTAATCACTTAATAAAATCTAAGTTCAAATCTTAGTAATGAGTATTGATATAAATAGATTATTAAAAGCTACCAGTACAAATAATTGTTCTAAATTAATAAATTCTAAGATCAAATCTTAATAAAGAGTATTAATATAAATAAGTTGCTAGATGCTACCAATACAAATAATTATTCTAAATTAAATGAGTTAACAATGATAAATTAATGAGTTAATAAATTCTAAATTCGGATTTTAATAAAAATTAAATATATATAGATTACTATAAATATAAAATACTATACAATAGATTAATTGGTGAAGTAGAAATCCAAGTTCTTATATATAATCCAACCTATTTTCTTTTATAAATATATATCTATAAGATATCTATGTTCTATATTCTTAACAATCAGCAAGTCTAATTAATGATAATTATAGAAATCTAAGTTCTTATATATAATCAAAGCTATTTTATATATATATATATCTATAAGATGTCTATGCTCTATATTCTTAAGAATCAACAATCCACAATCAAGAGGTCTAATTAATGATAATTATACAGTAAGAAAGAGAAACAGGGTTCAGTTATTAAGTTATTCAGTTATTAAGGTCACAGGTCAAAAGGAGTATAAAAGAGAATATGTATATAAATATATATGTGAGTATATTGTTTTACATTATTTACGGGGCTGTAGAGTATAAGTAAAAAGTCTTCAGATTTTCACCTTGCTGGGCTCCGACACAGCTCGATGGTAGAAATCTCTGCTAGAGCGGCTTCTTGTTCGTCCTCTGCTGTTCCTCTCTTCCGGATCAATGGGTGCACTTCCTGTTTGCTGGAAGCCTCAAACAGCCAAACTCTATATTTCTCCCGTTTTCTTCCACTCAATCGCAAAACACGGAACCAGCCACGCCGATGATGTTTCCCCTCTCCTTTTTACTCTCTCGTCACACCACACTCGCCAGAGCTCCTTGCAAACGCAATCCACTCCCTCCGTTTTTCTCGTCCACTCTTCAGCTTGTCGGGTCGCCGGGAATACAAACTGCTCTACCCTCTCCGTCGCTGCCTCTCGCCGCTCCGAGCACTCCTCCTCCCGACTCCACCGATCTCCTCTCTAGCACACAATCACAGGTATAGGAAAAAAAGCTTTAAATCTGGCACAGCACCTCCGATCTTCTTAGCTTCCCGTCTTTGTTGGCTATTGCTGCTTCGCGCCCGCCATCAATGGCCGGCTCACCGCGTTGGATAGACAGAGCCGCCTGGTCCAGCGAGAGGTGGTCGCACCCATTTCCCCACTCGCCTGGCTTCCTCTTTTGCCCGCAGGGCTCTCCGGGTCCTGCGTCCCCCAAGGGGATCCCCAAAACGCGGTGCTAAAAGGTGTTGAGGAGCAGCGAGCACTCACTCAACACCCTGTCGCTGCAAATCACCAACAGTATTGTCTTTTATTCCAGTATGACTCAGTGCTTTCTTTTATTCCATAAATATGGACCGTAAATTAGTCCGTAAATATATTCTATTTAAATATATATTCTTTGCCTTCTAAATGGAAAGAGAGTTCACCTCACCTAGATCACCAAAAGCATCATATCATATATTGTTGTGCACTAGGTGAGGTCAATTCTTTCTTTCCATTAGGATGGCTAAGAAAATACCACAAAGTATTAGAATAATATAAATAATAAATACAAACAAAATAACCAAACTAATACCTTATTATAAAGTTTAAAAACCCAGTCCTTTCTCCCTGAACTTTGATTGCAAACATGATCAGATCTCCTCCACTGTTGCCAAACAGGTTTTATAGGAAAGAAATTAGGATTTCATTCAATAGTATATAAAGCTGAGATAGGCTGCCTTTTATTTTAAGTTTAGTGTAGGAATTTACCAGAGTGTATGCTGATATTTACATCCTGCCCTGGTTTTATTTTTTTTTACATTCTCTCTTTTCTTTGAAAAATTAACAAACCCTTAGTGCTTAAGAGGTAAAAAATAAATAAGCAAGAATTTCCCCAAAATAATTTTCCTGCCAATTTTGGTGATATGTATTTAGGGCTCTCCAAGAGCCACAAAGAACATAAGCAAGAGTTTTGAGGGAGGGACGGAATCAAATATTCACATTTACTAAATCTGCTGATGCCTAACATTCATCTAAATTGGTTCATGGAATTTTCTTAAGAATGGTCAAGTTTATTTTTCATTTATGAAATTTCTGTAACTCCAAAGGATTGAGACTTTTCCTAAACTGCCATCATCAATAGTTAAAAGTTAAATGTAGAGTTTAGAGTTGTTTATAATGTAAGACTCATTAATAATAAAAAAGAAGAGAGAAAGGCCATTTTGAAGTTACCAAAGGTAACAAAGAGAGGGGGGACTCTTATTGTACAGGTGCATAATCTTCTTTTATAATCCTGGTCACCATCTAAGCAAAATCACCTTGCTATATCATTATGAACTTCATAATTTTAACAAGATTGCAAATCAGTAGAAATCTACCTGTGATATATACTTATTAACTATTAGATCCTACCCTTTTATCAATTTATCATGATAATGAAGATGCAATTTAACTAAAGGTTTTTGGTGAATCTTAAGACATAATAAATAACAGCTTTTTTGACATTTTCCATTCTGACATTTTACTGGAATTATAAAATTCCAGTAAATATCAATGGTGTCCTGACATTTACACTAACAGTGATCCCTGACTGTTTCTTTTACTCAGATACTACATTTTTATTGTAGTGTTCATACTGTTCATAAATGAAAGCATACCAATATGGTGACTTATAGGCACTGTCTCACATGGAAACCCTGGTGGCATCTGTGGATCTTAAACTTATAATTACATAATTATTACAGATTATATGGACACATTTCAGCCTGGCCTCTGGCCAGATTACAGTACAGATTCAGCATTTATCACATTTGCTGATGATCTTTGGTGGAGCAGGAGGCAAGTGGTACATCTATCCTAGTGCTCCTTGATCTCTCGGTGGCCTTTTATACTTTTATCTACAGTACCTTTCTGGACTAGCTGCAGGGCTAGAAGGCAAGGCACTATGCTTAGTGATTGGTTTCAGTCAGTAATAACAAGCGAGGAGAAATTTTATCCATGGAGCCTCTTACGTGAGGTTTATCAAAACTCAACACTCTGTAGGCTTCTGGTTTGGTTTCCGCTGCCGCCAGACGGTCTTTCGGGACCGCCAGCCTCGCCGCCCATAAAGAGCCGTTTCTACAGCTGAGAGACAGCTCGAAAAACTTCGTCTCCTTGAGGAGACATGAGAGAGAGCCGGCGAGCGCAGGTAGAGCCCTCTGCGAACTCCCCAGAGTTTTTTTTTTTACTCTTGGGGAGGAAGCAGAATGTGGCTCCCTATTCAGCTCGCCGCTGCTCCGGCCGTCGGGGGAATTCTGCTTCTTGCAGAGCCAGGCGATGGGACCAATCCAATCAATGAAATCTAACAGATTGTCTGAGTAAACAGGATGAAACCTGGATTTGGGACCCTAAATCGCAAGTATTTCTAACAATCCTATGAGTGATTTTAAAAAGCGAAGAAAGAAAGTTTAAAATGGCGACTGGCTGAGGCTTGAGAAGAAGAAAGCGAAAGTCCTTCTGTTTGAATAGTTTAATACGTTACAAAGTATCTGAAATAATAGCGCTGGCTAGAATTGAAGAGAAAAATTTCTATTTCATGTTTCTTCCTTCTTAGAGACTTGATATTGATATTGTTTGGAGAAAAGCCTTTTTTTTAAAAAAAAAAAGAGTTTGTTTGTGTGGCAGGATGGTGTTAAAACTGACAAAGCGGGACAACCAAGCTGCGGGGGGGGGTTTTCTCCCATTTACAAATCATATGAGCAAGTTTTGATTGCAGATTCAGAAGAATGGCTTTAAAGACCTAAAGGAATTTGTTTTGGAGGAGATGGCAAGACATGATGAGATTATGAACCAGAATCTTGAAAAATTCAGGCAGGAAATTAAAGAGTTGGTACAACGAAAGTATGATAATCTGAAACAACAGATTGTAACAGCTTTGAAAAGTTTTTCAGAAATAGTTATAAAGACTATTTTATCAAAACTCAACACTCCGTTCAGCATCTCCCAAACATTGGGAGGATCATCTGGTACTTTGGGGTTCAGTATGTAGATGATATCCAAGTTAACATTTCCATCCCAAGTTGCAGAGACGAAGCTGCCAATGTATTGACCCACTGCCTGGACACTGCAATTGTTTGCACTACTACTATAGTAACCAGATCTGCTAATCCATGGCTTTTGGGTTGTGACTAAATTATCAAGATTGATACTGCACCGTATGGAGAAGTTGTGACTGCTTACAGCATCCTATTGCACTATTAGTGGTCTTTCCTAAACATCTGCATTGTGGAACTGGTAGTATAGATTCCCCAAAGTAATACTGCTTATGGTAATAGTAATAAACTTGTATACTACTTCATAGTGCTGTACAGCCCTCTCTAAGCAGTTTACAGAATCAGCATATTGCCCCCAACAATTTGGGTACTAATTTTATTGACTTCGGAAGGATGGAAGGCTGAGTCAACCTTGAGCCAGTTAGGATGGAACTCCTGGCTGTAGGCAGAGTTAGCTTGCAATACTGCATTCTAGGCACTGATCCATCATGGCTCTTCAAGGTAAGGTTCAGAGGTGTTTTGGATTTCATGGCCATCATTGCCAAGAAAAACATAGGCTTGTCGCTTACTCATATGGGCAAACACACGTTAGATTTAAAACATGTGTGATATTACATTGCATCCTTTTCCATTGTCCACTTACTTTTAAGCTGCACAATATCACCATGCAACAGCAACTGTGGAAGGGGCAAGGGGCTCAGTATGACATAAACAGTGGTGTTCTGATGCAAACCTGTATCTTTTCTATTTGTAATGTAATGTCAAATGCATATCCCAAAGGACAGAGCTTGAATTTTTTTTCCCAGCACTGTGACATGAACAGTGAGAAATTGTTGGCCTTCTGACATTGGTAAGGATAGAAGGATAGAAAATCTATAAAAATGGTTCATTCCAGCTGCATGATCCAGGTCACTTCTTGAGTGCTGTTGGAGATTTCCCCAATAATGTGGTGGGCAGTTCTTCCACAAATCTGATTGTTGAGACACCAAGGTTGTTGGATAAAACAGCCTCCATCAAACCATAAATCTCTTTATAAAGAGCTAAATAAACAAGATAAGAGTTATCTAGAGCAGTGGTAGCAGAAAACAAAGAGCAGATTAGATCAATCACAGGTATGTTTCCTTGCTTGGCCTATATTACAGCGAAGCATGCTTACTTTTCCACTTTTATTATATTATCAGGATAATCCATTCATTGTTGAAAGTTTATTTGCAGAGAAAATAATTTATATTTGTTCAGAGATCAAAGTTTAACATAATGACTGTGTTTGACTATTTGGTTTTGCTGATCTTGTGGAAGCTGAGGAAATGGATTATCTGTTGTAGGGGGCCTCTCACATGTGATCTGGATTCATATTCTTTCTGGCTTCTTAGCTATCTGACAGAGGCATTATATGGCTGGAATTGGGATGTGCTACTTAGCCTTGAATGAGACACATATGGACCTTCTCCTGGAAAAAAGAATCTAGCCATTCACTTTGTTACAAATCCATCCTTCTGGGAAAAATGCAGATAATATGAGATGGAATCAGCTACAGAGGATCCTAGATGAAGTGTATTATCTAAATTCCTGCCTTTGTAAATTAAATCCCAAAGGTGCTTTTTCAAGAGGCAACTGGACTTTCTGCTTTTTCTTTAAGAGCTTTTTTTTTCTTCAGCTGAGAGCTGAAGAAGCTTCTTGAATGTGAAGCAAAATGTCTTCAAAGAAAAACCAGAAAGTCCAGTTGCCTCTTGAAAAAGCACCTTTGGGACATCCATGACCTGGATGACTGAGAATCTCCATAGATGTTTCTAGATTAAGATCTAAGCATGAGACAAAAACAGTTCTGATTCTTCTAGTGACTATCCTAACTCAAATTCTGAAGTATGGGAATCTATCCTTTAGGCATTTGACCCACATTTGATTCCTTGGCCATCCTATATTGATGAATCACCTATCAGGGTTGGGAATCAAGTAATATTTACAGTAGCCATGATCTTATTTTAGTGGATAGTTCCAGACTGTAGAATGCGGAAAAGAGCATCTTTCGGAAACTTCACATCAAGCACACAACTTCTCCAATATTGGATACCATACCATTTGGCTGTCTCTTTTGCTATAGAAAGAGGCCATGCAAAAAGAGGCCATCCATCAATCTGAGATGAGCATCAGTTTGTTTGTTTTTAATCCTATATTATAAACCATCCCGAGTTTCAGGAAATGGGCAGTATATAGAGATGTGTGTGAATGTACACATACACACATATGTGCATACATTGAATAACTCACATTTATCCTAGAAATCAGTTAATGTTAGCTGAAATATATTTCTTCAGTTATTCTAAATAAATTTAGATCTTTGTAGTTGGAAATATATACGGAATTAGTTATACATCAGATCATACAACAAATTTGATTTTTTCCCCCCAATTTATTTCAGATTACCTACAAGGCTGTTGGATCTCTAGATCCTACTGCTGACTTGTTGAACCAGAGAGGAAAAGTCTTCAAACTAAGGAATGAAACTCACCACCTCTTTGTAGGGTTATACCCAGGAACTACCTATTCATTCACCATTAAAGCCAGCACAGTAAAGGGTTTTGGACCTCCCATCACCACACGGATTGCAACTAAAATTTCAGGTATTACTATTAAGGGGGAAATGGCATGCTGAGAAAATTCAGTTTTGACTTTGACTTTGAATCAGATAGAGGGAAAATAATTAGCATTCTGTCAAAGTTAAAGCAATTAGCATCTTGAGCTGCATTTTTTAAATGTTCCTATGGGGAAAATAATTTGTCAGATTTCTCATAAAACAGTGAGACAACCCTATCATTTAACACTGTGCACTTTAATCAATAAGTCATAGTGGGTGGGGCTTTTTGTTTTGTTTTGTTTCCAGTTAAGCATTGCTTTTCTAAATCCATTTAATTTTAAACAGAAATTGATCTAGAATCATTCAAAACATTCCCTTCATCACTAAGCTTTGTGCAATCTGCAAATGCACATAGCAACAAAAAATGTCTATAACTGTGTTACTCTCCGCTGGACATTTCTGTAAAACATTTTCATATTCATGTAAAAAGAAATTATACAACTGACAGGATACGACACATTGCTTCTTTTGCTTTAATATAAATAAGGGTCAACATTTATTCATTTAGATTTAGAAATCATTAACACACAAAATTGAGATTTGAAGAAATGAGCTTGATTTCTTTGTTGACTTTACACTTTGTGCTAAAACATAATATGATTTGTTTATTTTGGGCTAAGGACAATGCCTGAAAGGGGTCTGCTCTCACAAACTGTTGCATTGCTTTAGAAACAGCCTCTTGCAGAAGACAGTAAATTAAGATGTGAAATTGGAAAGGGAGCAAGAGATATTTAATCAAACAAAAAGGAACATGGAGAGAAAAATAGCAAGAAAACCAGTTTTTCCTAATTGGGTTAAAAATTTAACCAAATGTTCACTGCTACAAAAGAACAAACAGCATCAAAAAGTATTTTGTATTTGATTTCCTTCTATTGGTTGATTTACAGAAACATAAATATTTTTGTTGTTCCACAGCCCCATCAATGCCAGAATATGATACTGACACCCCTCTGAATGAAACAGAGACCACCATTACAGTCATGCTGAAGCCTGCACAGTCTCGTGGTGCGCCAGTCAGGTAATTTTTTCTCTCTCCTTGTTTAATCTCCTTCTTTTTCAAAAATGCCATGACGTGTCATTCCATATTTCCAATTTATGAAAAGGAAGAATTATAACAAAACAAAGAAAGCTACAATAATACCACTACCTCAGGGAACCATTGTAGTAGAGAAAGATACAGAGCAAGTATCTCTAAAAAATAAATTCTGAAATTGATGGTGATTGCACTGTGGTCCAAAAGACTCAAAAATCTGTATTCTCTGGGCCATGAAAGAATTCCCCAAAGGTTTCTCTGAGAGCTAATTTGGGCATTCCGCTCTCTCTGGATTTCATAGCAGAATGAATGCTAGAGTCAAGCCATGTCTGCTAGTATTCCTTTTCCCCTATCAAAAATTCCACACACAATATATGCACATAAAAAAGTGCTATTGAAAGTTGTGGGCAAAAAGCTGTGGATCAACTTTGAAGGAACACTCAACTTTTTTTTTCCCAAGTTTTGTTGAACTAGTCCTTCAAAGCATAACTATGTAGTTATACTCTGTTTTTGAAAGTGAGAGTTGAAAAGCTACCCTTTTTAGTTTTGAGCAATAAAACTATCCCCAAGTAGTTGGTCTGTGACTTGGTCCCTATATTGGAGGGAGGGAAGGGAGACAGTGGAGCTGGTGAACTTACACAGCGCCACACTGAAAACTGTTTTTTTGTATTAAAAAAAATTGATTTATTTGATTTCTCCGGAGACTCAGGGCGGCTTACAATGCGTTAAGCAATAGCCTTCATACTTTTGTATATTTATACAAAGTCAGCTTATTGCCCCCACAAACTGGGTCTCAGTTTGGGTTTAAGGCAGCCATAAGATACAGCCAGTCAGATCTGCTCTGAGTTGTATTTCAATTGTATGGGTCTTTTGGACCTGATGCAGACACTATCTGTCTTGGTTATCAAGGAACACTGTTAGTCATTTTTAGGCAAGATTGTTGATAAGGTGATAAGTTTGCAGCTTCAGAAGACCCAGGAATAAACAAATTATCTGCATTGTTTTGTTTTTCTGACTGGGATATAGTACTGAGATAACATTGATCACCCTTGTAGAGTACCTTTAGTAGGTTTACTGAGATGGGGGTTATGTAGCTAACCTGTTTTTCTCTATTTTTTGAGTGGTCTTCAAAACACAGCATCCTTCTGAAGTTGCTTTGAAGTGGGGTGCACAATATTATAATTCTTTCCACCTTATTAGAGACGATTCTGGGTGATGCACAACAATCAAATTAAATCATAATATTAAAACACCATTATAAAAACAATCATTATAAAATGCACATAATCAATATTAAAATAATTAAAAATGAAAATATACAAACCACAAATGGGGAAAAACATAGTAACCACATATTACCCACAACAAAAATGTTGCCAGTTACCTGGGACTCCCCAAGCCTGATGATTTAACCAGATCTTGAGGGACTTCCTGAACATTAAAAGGGATGGAAGTCCTTCATGGCACAGAGTCTAGAAATGTGCTTTCTTGGTTATAGTTTCTGACTTTTGGAACATCATATCCCACAAAATTTGTATGGCCTCCAAAGTCATTTCTATAGGTCTCTATAAGGCTTTGAAAACTTGGTTTTTCATCCACTATTGGGACAAAACATTGAATAAGCCTGCCCTGAAATTATTTGGGAAATGCTCACTTGAAAATTGCAGTTTGGCCTCAGTTGTGTTTTATGTAGTTTTTATGCTTATCAATTATTTTTTGTGTGCTTTTAATCCTACGTAAACCACCCAGGCTCAAAATTTGGAGTTAGAGAACTTTATAGGTTGGAATTGGATGGATGGATAGATGATAATTTTTTTTATCAGTTGGTGACAATCTGAAGAAGAAAAGCAACAACATTGGAGGACTCAGTCTCTTGCATAACACATTGCACATATATAATCAGAGCATTAGCATTCACTGATGATAGAACAGATGTACCAGAGGCAAATAGAAAGCAACAAGGGATAGCAATAGTCATGCCACTGTAGCTTTTTGCAGCCTAAAAGATGGTGAAAGGCACTCTAAATGAACACTGCAGTCTTTATCTGTTCTAACACCAGGTTATAAAATTAATGGTGTAACTGCTACAGCAAGTATTTTAATTTCCTAATTGACTTAATACAAAATATGCACTCATCAGTAATAAAGCTCTTATCTTGCTTATCTAATGAAAGACACACTAGTACTTCAGTTGTTAGCTATAATGGCGTTAACATAGTATATGTTTTACATTTAAAGTGTTGGTTCCAGGATGCATCTAATAACATATCCTTCAAATTTTATCTCAGCTCAATATATGCATGTTTAGGATTGGTAAATATTTGGACACTTCTTCTATGACAATAGCCCAAATATTTACAGAATTTTTATACATACCTCCACCCAAAAAAAATCATTATATATTTTCAGCTCATAAGTAATATTATGCATTGGTTGAAATCAATATTTCACTTTCAAAGTAAAAATAGCAATAGCACTTAGACTTACAGAGTGCAGAGAAAAGCAACAAAGATGATTAGGAGCCCGGAGGCTAAAACATAGGAAGAATGGTTGAAGGAATTGGGTATGTCTTGTTTAAGAAGGACTAAGAGTAACATGATAGCAGCATTCCAATATTTGAGGGGCTGCCACAAGGAAGAGGCTCCAAAGTACCTGAAGTTAGGACAAGAAGCAATGGATGGAAACTAATCAAAGAGAGAACCAACCTATAACTAAGGAGAAATTTCCTGACATAACAAACAATGAGTTGTGGATGCTCCAACAATGGGAGATTTTTAAGAGATTGGACAAATTTGTTTGAAATGGTATAGGGTTTCCTGCTTGAGAAGGGTTTTGGATTAGAAGACCTCCAAGGTCCCTTCCAACTCTGTTAATCTGATCTGAAGTGATTTACTATGTATAAATCTGTAGGAATTCATATCTATCACCAGAGTATGCATTTATTATTAAGATAATTATAATGTAGATCAGCTTTTCATATTTGACAGGATACTCAGTAACATTTAAACATTTCAGATTCTTAATATAAAGGAAGATATTTAATCAAGTGATTATCACTTTTCCAATGAAATTAACAGATTTAATGTGGATAGTTTTACTTTGCCTCAATAAGACCCCATGTAAATCCCACAAGATTCAAACCTCTAAAGGGAAGTGTTTATATTAGGAATATTGTTAGATATTTCACATCAGAAATATGTGCGAGCTCCAATACTAACTTCCTCTCTCTCTCTCTTTTTTTTTAACAAACATTTTTCTTACTTCTGGGGAATACTTAAAACAAAATGTATTTCCCTACTCCTTTTTTTAATGAATAAATGATAAAGTACTGGATGAAATAATGTAAAATAAACGATTATTCAGTTCTTATTTTGGAATATGAATGAAGAAAGTTTAATTTATCACTGAACTCATTTTTATTAAAACTAACATATTATGTTTGTATGTGTTTGTCAATTAGGAAACTATATATAGTGATTACTATATGTTGTTGGAGACCAGAATATGCTATGTTATATATTATATATCTTTCTTTTCTAATTCTGTTCTATCTTCTGATTTAATTTTTGCTGTTTTCTTTTTTATTGGACAGTCTTAAAAACCAAAACCAAAATTAAGCTCTCTCTTATAAATCAATAAGTAACTGTATGAAAATCTTTCTAAAAACCTTGTTCCTTTATACAATCACCTGTAAAAATAATTGAAATGTCAGTGCAAATGTCTTCATACAAATACATACAAACAGCCAATATTTGAGAAGTCTATTATAATGAATGTTTTTTCCCTCACACAATTAGATTCAGTTGCAAAGTCCTTTCCCCTGATTTCCCCCCAATTTGGATTTCACATGCTCTTTCATTAAATCCACTTTCTATTCATTCTATTAGGAGAATGATTCCTCCCAGTTTCTTATCATAAAAGCTCAAAGCTCAGTCATGTTTTGTATTCATTGCTTTCCCTTGTGTACATATGAAGTGACTACAATAAATTTTCAAAACATTTTTTCTATGTGGATTCTGACCAAACACATTCATTTTTAAGTCTCAAAATAGCTCTTATACCCTTTCAACTTATTCATTCACTTTACCTAATATATTAATATTTTCCCCGGGATTGCATTCATTCAAAATGAATTACAGAATAACAGACTTGGAAGGTCCTTGGAGGTCTTTTAGTCCAACCCCCTGCTTAAGTAGGAGATCCTATACCATTTCACATGGTTGTCCATTTTTTTTCTTAAAAACCTCCAGTGATGGATAACTCATAACTTCATAACTGGAGGCAGCTCATTCCACCGATTAATTGTTTTAACTATCAGGAAATTTCTTCTTAGTTCTAAGTTGGTTCTCTCCTTGATTAGTTTCAATCCATTGTTGTATTTTTTTTTTTCAAAACACATTCTATTACTTGATTTTTCAATTTTTATTATTCACTGGAATGTAACATGCAACTATCATCAAAATACACATTTCTATTTTTCATATATACCCATAGTAACTCAGAAAACATCAATTCATACTTTCAGAGACATATTTTAGCCCTTTAATGCTTTATTAAACCCTTTCTGTCATTTTCCTTCATGTATTCATCAGCATCATTCAACATGATCAGACTATTTTCATTCAGCTCATTACATTCTCTACTTTTTCCTACTTTACAGACATAAATTTACCTATTTTTCTTTATTTTTGTTCATTCATTTATGTTAATAACCATTTATATCTCTTACATTCCAAGTCAAAATCTTCCCAATACTGAAAATCTGCTGAAAGATTTTAATCTTAGCTGTCAATCATAGCTTTGTTTGATTTGATAAAAAAAACTTTCTTACTAAGAAAGGTATTCTTTATATTAGCAATTTTATCTTTTCATGTACAACATTTTTTTTCTGACAATAACAATAGCACTGGTTACCTTTGGTATGATAGCCTCCAAATTCAATTCCCACCAACTAGGAAATATATGCAGTATACTATCCCATACCAAGGATGCATCCATCAAATTAATTAAAAATAAATTATTACGTCTATTTTCTATAAGAATAATGCAAACAGGATAGGATATGAATAAGTCTACTAGAATCTATACAGTAGAGTGGATTTTACGGTAGAGTGGATTTTAAGACAGATGTAAAATTTATCCTCTGGTTTTGGTGTGCGATGAGCAATAATTGTTGTGTACCAAAAGCAGGGGGAGCACGGGGGTTGTGCATGCATGCGCAGGGGGTCAGGCGCAGGGGGCATTATGGTGTGGCCATGTGTGCGTATGACCCCCCCAGGTCCCCCCACTTTTGGCATGCAACGGCAAAAAGATTAGCCATCAATGACATAGACTCAACCATTTTTCTTTGGCCAAATGCTTCATCCTGCCCCAGTCATTACTATAGGACAAGCCATAGCAGCCACAGATTTAGATTAGGTTATGGACCAAACTCAAACTTAAAATGATCTAAGGCATAGTCCACTTAGCACTACATACAATAATATATTCAAACTATGACTGAAAAGTGTTTCAGCTAAATACTATCTATTGTTTGGGCCAATATTTTGTAGCAAGAATTTCATTAATAGGGATCAAGTTTGCCTTATAAAATCAATTTACAAATTGCTGTTCTACACATTATAATATATGGTAGCAACATCAATATCTTCAAAGTCTTCTGAATATATAATAAAGAAGAAGATGGGGATAACTAGTAAAGATATTTTGGGGACAGTCATCCTATTTCCATTGTAATAATATCAGTATTATATGTTCATTTTGTGAACATACTTGGATATCAATTTAAGAAACTGTTATTGAGATTTTTATATAAATGCTTATTGACATTGACTACTACTGAAGCATACAGGAAAATGCTTAATCCAGAAACTATTTATTTTGCAACTGTTCATTAATATTGAATACCTGCTTCAGTCTGTCTTTGTCTTCAGTAGGGGAAAATATGTATTAACTCTGCAAGCATTAAACAAACATAATAAATTTACATTAATAGGTATACTGAAGTAGGAACATAAATGAACACATACACTTAAATTTACTATTTGCTTTGCTAGAGAGATATCTGGTTTGGAAAATTTATATCCAGATTTTATATCCAGGAGGTAACATCTGTGATATGGTTGGTAGAAAAACTTTCTTCTTGTTTTTTTGCATCCGCTGCCCATTTACTAGTCTACACAAACAATTGTCCCAAACTGTCCTCTTTAGGGACTTCCTAATATTTATAGTCCTAACCGTTTTAAAACATCAGTTGCCAAATCCCATTCATATATGGAGAGTTGGAGGATTTCTCTCATGTATCTTAGAGAATAGAAATGAAATTTCTATTTGTATTCTGTACATTACATGGAGCTTATGTAATGTAATTTTGTTAGATTTTTTTCATTTACAGATTACTTGAGCTCACTATTCTGAATAGTATGATGTTATTTGTAAATTTCTTTTTCTTACTAATACTTCCTGGCTGTAACAGTAATTAATAAATGAATATGAATATCCCCTGTGGAAACTCTGTATAGATTATTCAGATCTATCCACATCTCAAAGTAGATACAAATATGGCACTCTATATCTTTTTATGCCTTATACCAAGCTGCCTGGAACAAATTCCTTGTTATGCTTTGGACCTAAACACAAAGAAAGAGATGACTAAATTCCCCATTTTTCTGTATATTACTGAGACATTTCAAGACTTAATTATATCACAGGTATATAAATTATGGAAACATGTTAATGCTCCCATGATTAAAATTATAGAGAGCCTAATTGAAAAAGCATAAACTGAAATGAGGAATTCCTAATTATAGTTTGCTTTGAGATATTAATTTTCCTCCATAATGAATGCATAATTCTTCAAACTAGAAAAAGAGACTATTGCATTAATGTGTTAACTGAAGATAGAATCGGGAATTGTCATAAATGCATAGAGAAGATACAAAAGAAACTAATTAGATTGTAAGTGTTGTACACCCAGAGTTCTTATATCTATAGGAACTAGTTAACTAAAAAATTTTTTTACAGAAAGTTTATGTAGATTCTTGTGAATTTTGGGAATGACAACATTTTTAGAATACATACATCTCATGGGCTTATGATCATTCATGCTTTGGTGACTTCTCAGTTGGACCACTATGATGAATTCTACTTGGGGCTGCCCTGGAAGACGAAAAATGTTACAACTTGTTCAAAATGTGTGGAACTGGGTGTGCCTTAGTTTGCCTATATCATACTGCTATTGGGCAAACTGTACTGGGTTCTAGTTTTGTTCTAGCTTTTAGTGCTAATTATTTAAAGCCCTACCTTTAACAGAGCCAAGCTATTTGTGGGACGATCTCTTCCATCAGGTTTGATAGGGTGAGCATACTCCAGACCTCTTCCCTTAAATGCCATTTTCTAGAAGAACCTAGCAAGCTCATTTTTCCATAGTAACTCTTTCCCTGGGAACCATATTTCTAGCAAAACATAAAGAGTTGCCTTTTCTTTCAGGTACTAAAATAAGTTGAGGTTGGAGACTAGAGAGTGTACTGCTTAATGGATTGGATGTTTTTGACTAAAACTTTATTAAGGTTTTGTATATTGTTGTCTTTTTATTATTCTCATAAACCTTCCAAAATTGTTTTTCATAAAATGGGTGTCCATATAAATCCAAATAAATGTGATTGTTTTTAGGTCAGTATTTAAAATGGAATTATAACCATTATTAAATCCTTTTAATACTGCATGATCTTTTGCAATAAGTATGTGAAATAGTGGCTTTATTTCCAATAATTCTTCATGAAGAGGATCACT